>BGPT01000227.1:316849-344244 GCA_003297045.1 Symbiodinium sp. clade C Y103
CTGAGGTCCACCTCGTATTTACGCGGTACTTGCAGCATTTCTGACTTCCAGCCTCGTATTTACTAGGTATTTGCAGCATTTCTGACTTCCAGCCTTTCACTTACTAGGTATATGCTACCTTTTGGACGACCTACATAGTGCATACATTCCCTCAAAGTACCTACGTACTACCGAAAACCATCTATATGCTACGTATCTANCGACCTACATAGTGCATACATTCCCTCAAAGTACCTACGTACTACCGAAAACCATCTATATGCTACGTATCTACTTCCCATTTAGCTCCACAACACTACGTATGTTTAACGTATGGTTCCTGCATACTATTGACATACCACACACATGCTTCTACATCTTACCTTTGAACTACCCACGTACTACCTAAAGACGATCTGTATGCTCCATATGTACCACCAACCCTCCCCACCCATTATATATATATATATATCAAACAAATATTTCACAATATCAGATATTTATATATCATATTATATGTATGTATATATGTAAAACACACACATATATATATTCATATGTTTTTATGTCATGATATATCATGCATGTATATATATATATATGCAATACATCTTATATATTTATATATATATACATATATATTATACAAAACATATGAATATATCATACATATCTTATGTATATATCTTAAATTTCACATACATATTATATATGTACACTATATATCTATATATATATATAGCATACATGTATGATATATCATAGAGACAACATACCCCCCCCCACCCCACCCCCCCACCCCCCCACCACCCCCCACCACACCACAGGGGGGGAGGGGGCACATCCACAGGGGGGGGAGGGAGAAGAGTTTAGTACATACCATACATCAGACCGCTCCCCCTCACCCAGGGGGAGGGGGGGCCGAGCGACGCTGCACCATATATATGTATGTATATGTATATATAAATATAATATATATATATATACCCTGTCGGTCCAGGACCTCGCTTAACTAGGCCTTTATCAACCGCCTCGTTTAACCTGGCCTTTAGGACTTACATCCTGATTATATGACCCCACCTGCCAGGTGCTTCTTGGACAGGACATGGGCTCAAACCGGTTTTGATCTTTTTCAGGTGGCTCGACCATATCAAAATTTGAAATAATTGTCAACCCACTGAAATTTTACTTACCCACGCTTACGTGGTTTTGAGCGATGGGTGGCAAGTTGCCTCGGCATTTTCTTGGCCCATTGCTCAGTATAGTGGGATCTTGTATTTTTCCTGTCACTATTGGTGATAGATTTCAAAAACCGACAGCCATACTCAGGTCATGGAGAGGTGGAAACGAAGTTTCAGTCAGAGACTCAACCATCCAGGGGATCCTATTAAATTCCTAGCTCTTCAGTTCTTTACGACCATTGAGGCATGGTGGATTCTTCGGAGTCCAGCTCGTCGAATGAGAGCGAACCTTCCAGTTTTTTTGGGGATGGTGCGCCCCCATCCCCCATCATTGTTGGGAGTTTCACATGCTTTGGGATCATCTCAATTTGGATCTTCATCTTTGAGATTCTTCATCAAATCTGTCACTTCAGTTTTTGCTCAAGATTTGGCTACGAACAGAAACCCACATAGAAAATTTTGGGGGCCCCTGGTTTACTAGCAGGTTATTGAAACATGGGGAACCTTCACAACCCCTCTGCACTCGCGTGTTGTTTCTCTCTGTGGCATCTCTTGTAGCTGCTCCCATGCCGACCAGCAAACCAGATCCTGCCGTGGTGGCGGTGCTGGTTGTCAGGAAACCAAGTTCAAGGGTTTAGTTAAACTACGATATAATTTGAACCTTTAGACTCAGGACGTCTACGAAAGTTTCCTGACCCCTGAGTTCATCAAAGAGCGGAAAAGGATTTCCTCCAGGGTGAAGCCCAGGAAAAAACCTACTAAGGCCGGGGTTATGTAGAAAGCAGGTCAAGACAGCCCCAGTGCTTCCAGCCCCATCGCAGCCGGCGGTCCAGGCTCAGAAGAAAAAATGGTTCAGCTTCTTGGACATCTACGGTTCAACCTTCAACGAGAAGCAGGCTTTTGGGTCAATGGGTCAAGTTCGAAATTTCTGAAATATACTAGTTTCAGTTCGTGACTATTAAATTGAATGTCTAGGTGACTCGCACGCGGAACAACTTCCAGTTCAACGTGACGTATGTTTCCAATTTTGCGGCAGCGCTTCCAACCATGAAGGAAGTGAAGGCCACCATTTAATAATGCTTCATGCTGGCCAATTTTTTCAGTTTGGCTCCCAGTCCAGAGTCCGATATTTGATGATAATCGAAATTCTGCCAGGCAGCCTTGAAACAAGTCAACCACAAATATGACTTGAACTCCGCCTTCGATAGCTCGAAGGACAAAGTGGCCCTGGAAGTTTTGAACCCAGTTTTCCAGACTAGAACCATCACATTTATCATGGCCCACTTCTCCCAGGCCTGGTTGGAATACGAAAGTGGTGTCCAACGTGCCTCAGCTTCGTACATTTGCCGGCGAACAACTCGCAATGCTCGTGCAAGGATTGAGGGGGTCTAGGGTTAGTGTTTTTACTACACAAACACGGGTGTATTGGATACTGTATTTTTTCTGGCAGGAAAGGGCATGAAAGGATGGAAGCTTTGAAGGAAGCAGCCAACTCTGCTTTTAAGGTTGGAAATCCGCTGCATATCGATCATGATGATCAGTACTTTCCAAAAAAAAATCCTTCATGGTAGGCAGCCGGAGATGGTCAGAATGCCGAGCAAGCCGATGAAAATGCCAACGGCTTAGAACTCCACATACAGCTATATTTGTCCCAGGTTGTGCTTTTGCTCCAAGGCAACTCCTGACTGTGCGGAGCATGTGGAATCCAAAACCAACCAGACCCAGGAGCATCCCGAGGAAGAGGTAAGGACTGATGATGAGTCTGTAGCACCAGAAGAGGATCCATGTGACGATCAAGAACAGAAGGAGGAAGGTGATGATCATGAAAATGATCAGGATGATGAAGGTCAGGATAGAGGGGAAAATGAGGACGAAGCTGAGCAGGAAGAAGAAGGTGAAGAAACACATCATGCACAAGCAGCACATGTAGACAGTCTTGAAGAGGCAACTGACAAGAACAAGACAGGCACATACAAGGCTAGGACTTGGGGAGGTTGTGGTCAAACGTTTTATTGAGCCGACTCAATACTGATCATTCAACTAAGTGCTAGGACCGGAAACCTTTACTAAAGGAAGATCCTGCTTTGCCGCTTGCAGTTCGGCATGCTGTGAGCAACTGCGAGAAAGAAATGGCTGAACAATTAAACGAAGATGGGGGTGCTTTGATGCAGGCCGGTTTTTTCTGCTTGTAGGTTTAGCAAATTTGCAAAACTAGAACTATGTGCATGCGCAGTTGTGTTAACAATGGTCAGGCACAAAAGATTTTGAGGAAAGCAGCAGGTGGCCAGGAAGAAGTGGATGAACGTGGGGAAGAATCTTCGGAGCTATCTGAAGGTGTCATGAAAAAACCAGCTGCCAGAAAAAAACCCGCAAGCAAAAACCAAGACCGGGGAAGGGGACGTGCGCGAGCCAGTTCTGGGCGAGGAAGAGGCAGATCTAGAGGAAGAGGTAGGGGAAGCGCTGCAAAACAACCGCCAACCATCAAAGGAACCAAGGAAGAAGCAAAGCGAAAGGCAACCGACAAGACAGAAGAAGAGCCAAAACCAAAGAGAACGAAAGAGGACTGTCATTGATGTTTGGTGCACGTATGCGCAGATAATCCCCAACAAAAACAATTATATATATATATATATGCCGCATTATGATTTTTGTTTTGCAGGACACAACATCTGCTGAAGGACCAGGGGACGACTACATGGAACAGCTAGTGCGTATCAAAAAACTTGATCCGAATTCCTTTGATTTGCCAGATGAAGCTCGCGAAGGCAAAAAAAAGTTCGAAGCCTATTTTTGGTTCGTGCAAATGCAAGTTATCACTCAAGTCTTTTCTCTTAGTTTATTCCGATGCGACATGAGTTACGTCATCAGGTCATACTCCTTGGACCCTCCAAAACCGGAGCTGAGCAAGATACAAGTGCTGCCGCATCCCTATGCTAGGTACTTTGTTTAACAATATCCTAGATATTTTTTTTGAAGCCTGCGACGTCCCTAGGCTCACAGGAAAAGCTTTCTATATCAACTCCATGGAAGACCGGTTGGAACTCCTTGCAGATTTCAACAAGAAGTGGGAGTGCAACTTCCAGGTGGCTCTGGGAGGTGGTTTGAATCTGGGCCCCCCCCACATCATCGACCATCGCCGCAAGGTCAACAAGAAAGATCCTCCCGGGTTGACGCTGGGATGGGGCAAATTTGATGACAGCGTGTCGGCGTGGGGCCCTCATGTTTTTCTCTAGGATCTTGAAAAACATACACTTGCAATAGTTATTATTGCAATAAAACCTGTGTAAATTCACTTTGATTTCACTCATTCCGAGGTGGTACGCAGCGAAGTTCTTAGCAGGTTGGGACAACACACCTCTCAGGGAGGCGGCTTACACGTAAACTACATGCAGCTCCAAGATGGATCGGATATCCGTCGCCAGGGAAAAAAAAGTGCAACATGCCTGGCCCACTGGAATGTCACGTAGATTGCATGAGTTCTGATTAACATGCACCTTTGATTTCAACAAATGAGATAAACATGCAGCTTTGAAAAGATCAAACTTTTTCACTGTTTGCAAGCCCTGGTACAATGGCCGGCTCCAAAAAACCGGCATGGATGGCCAAGAGCATTGCTCTGACCCGGACCACGGTCCATGTCCTCATCACGATGGGCTTTCCTGTAGTCATGCCACTGCCTCAAATCAGAAAGCTGGTTTATCGGCAGGGCAATTTCAATAGATCCAGATTTGACGTTTGAAACCCAAGTTGTTTCAATAAGGATACATTTATGTGACTTTTTGAGTCAGCAGCACAATGTGGAAAGGGTTAGAACCTTAGACGGTTTGTTTTGATATGTTCATCATGTCGTATATATATATATATTATTATTATAGCTGACCGTTCACTTTGTGAGGACGTGTACTGCTATGACATGTTCGCCGGCCAAAAGTCCATATCTCGGGGCTTTGGCCAGGGGCCAAGAGCTGTTCAAAATCAGGTGCATGGAGACGAGGACATGCTAGCTATAAAAAACAAAAAACTTCTTTGTTGAGGCTCCTATGGATATAAAACGTCCAGCCCTCAAAAGAGATGTATGGGTGTCATATCATGGATTGGAACTGCATTAGCTCAGGGAGTTCATGGAAATCTCTGAGCGAGCTGAAGATAATTTGCTTACCGTGTCTAGCCCTCAGCTCGTCCAAACTTCTCTTGTCTAGCACCAACCCTTGCCGCTGCCCACTGAGGGAAGGACTTTGCAGGGCCACTTTGCAGATTCTTCGGATCGTCAGAGAAGGTCTTGCCTTTGCAGGATTACCCTGTGGGTCTTTTGTATTTCTCAATCGATCGACTAGCCAGAGAAGTGCAACCAAACCACTTGGAGACCAAGGGAAACAATACATAAGAGATGCCAATACGTTTTCAAGCTGCAGTGGAGATTAATGCTTTGTATTTGTATAATATCTCTCTCCCAAATAGCAAATATATATATATATATATAGGATTAATATACCACGTGTTTATTTTGTACTCCCAAAATATTTGCCGTGACATTTCCAGACGCCCCGGCCCTGAGGCTTGGCTGTCGAATGATGATGCTTTTCTTATTAGCTTCCATCCGGGAAGTGTTCTGGGAAGCAGAACAGCCAGGTTCAAGTATCTTTCCCCGATTCCCTTATCTACGTTTTGTGGCCAAGATGTTGCGGAATGAGATTCCTGTCCGAGTTGAAAGATTGTCAGAGCCTCATCATGACAATGCTGATGGCAAATAGTTTTTTTTAATGTGTCTTGATCTCCGGAATCCCAACCGCTTCAACCACACTTCCGCTCAGCTGGATGGGATGGTTTGGCCATCGCAGTGCTAAGCCTAGCCTGATCGTAGGAACAGCGCTGGACCCTCAGCCGACCTCAACAACAGTCCAGACTGGGGTTTTGTTGGGGCAAGTGATATACATGCATATAATTCATGATCGATAATGATGTCATGCCTAGGCCATGGGCTGGTAAGTTGTACAAAAAGCTCACAAAGAAGGCCAAGAAAAAACTTGGCCTTACCTCGAAAGGGGTTGTCAAGCGGAAGGCAAAGGCTGATGGCTCTGTTTCTGTGCCAAGGCCCTAGATTTGTTTCACCTTCAATCTTCATGTGGAATTCTTGGTGATCTACATATATATATTTGGCTTCCTACTTGTTGGGTCAGGTGTGGAGGGCCAGAGTTGAAGAAAACACAAATATACCCTACTCGATTTGGGGTTGCCGTCGCCAAGCACCACCTCGAATCTATGGTTTGGACCTCAACTTCCCAATTGCTGGATCATAATTGAATCTCACTGTTTAAGTGCCTTTTAAATGATGATCATGTACTGTTCACAAAAAATTAGGCTGCGTCATGTGGAGAAATCGCAGCTTCTGTGAAGTACCTGGACAATGGTGCCACAATCCAGGCTGCAGGGTTACTTCCAATCCGGTTTGACCTATGCCGGTATGATTCCATGTATATATATATAGTTATTATATATATAGCTGTTATATATAGTTATATATATATATGATAGATCTATTTATATATAAATATATACCCTGCATGTATTAGCACTATGGTTATTGATCTCCCAAACCCTTTCTTTACCTCGCCCTTCCATTCGGCCAGGGTGGCAAAGCTCGGGCACCCTACGACTGGAAGCACGCGAATTTGGAGCCAGTCCGGGAATTCCTCAGGGAGCAAATCCGGCTGGGAAACTATGTGCCAGCATTTCCCTTTAAGTAGATCCTAGATCTATGGGTCATGAAAGCAAATCACCCGCTTTAACTTGAAGCGGTTGCCAATTCGGAGATTCGTACATTAGAGATTCAAGCACGGAATTGTGCCCAAGCTCATGGGTCTTCCAATATATATCTACGTAATTCGTAGAAAATACTCTTACGATTTACGATGATTTACTTAAATGGGCTTGATATCCCCTTTAGCACCTTTGAATCTGGGATGATGGGGGACCCTGAGCACTTATTCCCGTTGATCTCACAAATCTGGAGGAGTTGATTCAGATCGACAAAAAAGTCATCAAAAGTGTGAATTTTTGAAAACCGTGAAAAGGCCGTGAAAAAGCCAGTGAAAACCCCGTGAAAAGGCCGTGAAAAGCCCGTGAAAACTGTACTTTTCAGATCTGCAAAAAAAATGAAAAATTGTATGATGTTTTTGTTGGTCTGGAAATTGTTTTGTACAATTTGGATGGATTTTGGTCACAGTTTTCACTAGGTTTTCACGACCTTTCTTTGGGTTCTGATTGTACTCCTTGATTTTCACGATATTCGTAACATTTCATTTTACGAAGCCCCATTTTGGCTTCCAGGCTAGCTGCAACACCCTAGTTGCCCACGATGGTGAGAGATGGTATGGTAGCAAGGGTGCTTAAGCAGGCCCTAGAAAGAAAAGCCAGGGTGGAGAAGCACCTAGGCCTCCATTATGTTTCATCCTTTCGCAGTCAATGCAACACCCCATATATAAAAGTCCTGGGATAGATCGCCTTAATAAGGTCTATGGCACCTGATCCTCCAGTCGCCGCAAAGTCAAAAGCACAGCCGAAGAAAGCTCGCCTACATCCAAGCTCGATTGCTCTATGATATAACTGCATTGCACGTGTTTTTTTAAAGATATATCCCAGCTTCCCTAAATTCTCCCCCTTCTGCATGTTTGCACCGGCCCTGAGGTCAGGAACTGGCCATCGTCCCACATCGTAGTTGTCCTCTGCTTTCGCCACCGGCAAAGCGGATTCGGAGAAAGGGTTCTGATGCAAGTACAGTTAAGTCCAAGCCTTCGGTTGAATCTCTTGATTCATGTGACAAGGGGGCGCTGTCCCGACTTGGAACCATCGACCAAATGGGCAGCCCGGGTAGTGCTGTGGAAGTGGAACCATCACCGCTTCTTCACCTTCTCAGGAGAATTTGACTGAACCAAAGACACCGACTGAAAAGGCTGATAAGGGTGAGGCTAACAAGCCTTCTGTACGTTTGAGAAACTACTTGCAAGACCAGAAGAAGAATAAGGCAGAGGCGAAGGCAAAGATTAGGAGAGGCAAGCCACTCCAGAATCACCAAAGACAAAGAAGCCGGCAGCTGCCAAGGCCGCACCAGCACGAGCACCATCAGGTGCATCCGCTGTGAAGCCAACCCGGAAAGCTGTGAGTGTTAGCCCGAAGGATGGAACCCAGAAAACTGAAACACCAGAGGCTCAGACTTCCCAACAGCAGGAACAGGTTCAGGCTGAGGCAAAAGTTGAGGATCCAGGTCTTGACAAGTTGGCCCACAAACTCTATATGCGCTAATGGAGAAGTGTGAATGAAAGCCACTTTGTTGGCACATAGTTATTGAGTTACGGAGTTACTTGGTATATACCCTCATACATGTGAGACAAGCTGATTTGCACCTAGGTCGCACGACGCCAGCTGAAATCAAGAAGCTTCACAAACGGTTCAAGTATTGTCTTGGCCTTGCATTCTTTTATTTCAATTCATTTCATCCTTGAAGTCAAAGCACACTAAACAATTCCCATGGTTCTCCTACCTGCCAACACTGCGAGGCAAGGAGCAGCAGAGTGCCCTCTATGAGGACTTTCTGAAATGCGGTGGGAAGTGGGCTGAATCTTCCATATACAAAGAGATTACCAACACGCACATAGGGAAGTCACGTGGTGTGCGCAGGTGGTGCACTGAGAAACAGCTTTTGCAATTCTTTTCTGCTGATGAAGTGAAGGCGATTATTCACCGCAAGGTGAATGACAAGGACCTTGCGCTGACAGAAGTCCGGGACCACCCGGAATGCGACAAGTTGAAGCAGTATCTGACTCTAGTTGAGGATGAAGAGGAGAAAATTGCAGAATCACGCATTACTGATGTCTTCAAACTCAAGGTGTCAGAGAAGGCTGACGATCAGGATCAGGGCAATGACGACAGCAGCGGAAGTTCGGAGGACTGGACCTAACTATAGTACGGTGGTCTCTGGGTCAATATAGAACATAGATAAGCAACACACACACACACATATTATATATATATATATACATATATATCGATTTCTCAATATCCCCATTTAAAGTAAACACTGGCATCCAAACCGTTTCAAACCTGGAAGGAAGAGACCCCCCCAGCGAAAAAGCCCGCCGGAAAGGGAGGCAAGCCCAAAACCAAGAAGAAGAAGACCAAGAAAGAGAAGAAAAGCAAAAAAAGTAAGAAGAACAAAGGAAAGGATGGCGAAGGAAAAGATGACTCGACTGGTGAAGCTGACCCAAAAGAACTTCGAAGAACTGTACTCAGAACGGCTAAGAAGGCAGGCTTCCCCTCTTGCAACTCCAACCTCGGTTTTTTTAGATCAACTGGCTTCATCATTTCCCTCAGGCCATTCAAGATTTGAACAAGAAGATCCAAACCGCCAATTCGAAGAAGTTGTCGACTTCGGGCTGGCCACTAGTTTCAGATCCATTCGATGATGCATCCCAAAATTACAGCTTATAAATAGTCTAGATTCAGAAACCCCTTATTGTAGCTAGATCTTGGCAACTCAGGTCTCAGAACATGCGCGCAGTCATGTTGAAAGAGATTGAAGCCCAAGTTTCGGTCCTTGTGAAGAAGCGAGAGAAGCTGCAGCGATCCTTAGACAATGACGAACAGGACCCAGAAGCATCATGGAATCACTGGTTCAGGGATCAATTCGGTCTAATTATTAAATATAGTTGGGATATATGTTGGGATTTCTTGCCATCGCTAGGATGACAAACTGAATGCCTTGGTGAAGGAAGCCACTGACACGATGACTGATCATGACGAAAAGATGGAACCCATCACTGGTAAAAAGCGAAAGGGGACCAGTGAGGGTTCCAACCAGAAGTAGAATGGTCAGTTGAAAGTTGAAACGGTTTGGCCTTACCCATACTGGTGGAATCCGGTGGATGTCCCAGTAGATGATTTTCATATTTAAATTTATATCTAGTCTTATCCATATCCAATCAAAAAAAAAGATATGATGATGTAATTCGTGGTGACCGAGTTCCTTTGAAGTCTGGGTGAGCCCGGGGTCAAGCGCTAGTCGTGACCACTAGAGGGGGCTGAACATGAATGCCCCTGCGGTTCGTACTAGCAATGTTTTGAGCTTTACGCTTAGAATCAATCCCAAAACATTTACCGAGATGCTTTGCGAGGAAAAAGTCAATCGTGCACATATGATGATTGCAGCATCAAGTGCCTCCTTGTAGTTCAAGACTCAAATTATTATCTATATTATCCCGCTACCTCACCCCAGGGAATCAATTATATAATTCATATATGTACTCTCAGATCCAATCCCTTCGCAGGTGATGATGGTGCGCGTGATCACCAAATGGGGGAATATCTAGATGCTCTTGCGAGCGGGGTGCCTCAACTTAATTTCAAACCTGCAAGTCCAGGGGTCCACACTACACATGGCAGCCATTGGCGGCCTGAGGCGTCGGTGGCAAAGCAAATGCGATCGGCAAAAGCGTCCTATAGGGACACTGGTCTTGATTAATTCAATGGAGATACACCTATACACGTTGCACTAAAATCCAAGATAGCAGTACCAATTTCCGGACCATCGTAACTAAGGACACGCCATTTGGGTTGCCTGATGAAATTGCGAGATTGGGCGCATATTCATCCCACAATTGGAGCAGGGATTTCGGAAGAGCAATTCGTATGCCACTGGACAGGGTTCTGTTTAAAGAATGGGGGATATCTAAAGGGTCTAATATACCCTGTATCTTACTTTCTTAATAGCTGATCCTTCAAAGGAGTTGCAAACCATCCAAAATACCAACATGTTTTGGGGTGGTCAAAACCCTGGCAGGAAATGGTTTGGGTATCCACACACGTTAAAGGTAAACTTGCTGAGCATGATCCCGTCCCGAAAGAGATGCCAATGTTTCTGCCAAAACAACTCTTGAGCTACTTGTTCAAGGAAATCAATTTGAAGATAGACCTGGATGATGTTGAGCGTTTCTGGGCTCACTCGAAAAAGTTCAATCTTCCGTGGGCTGATGCTTCGGATGATGGCCGTCATATACCACTAGCTTTGTATGGGGACAGCGCCAAGTTCTCTGCAATTGGCGAGAAAGTCACTGGTATTTTCATGTCCTTGCCACTATGGAATCCCAGATCAGCGAGATTTCCCCGATTTCTATTATGTGCACTGGAAACATACACATCCCTTGGGGGGTTGACGCTGAACCCTTTGTTCCAAAAGATTGTGGACTCCATGTGGGACCTCTACACAAACGGACTGGAAATAGGATGCCAAAAATATAAGTTCGTCACCATCGAGCTTCGTGGAGATTGGGAATGGCATTGCCATGTATTTCAAATGAATTATACATGGCGGTCCGACCAATTTTGTTGGCGCTGCAAAGCCGACAAAAAGAAGAATCAAAATTTTTTGGATTTTGGGGATCACCCCTTATGGACAACCACTGAGAGGACTCAGGCTGAGTTTCTGGCACATTGCATCCCTTTGCATGGCTCCGGCGGGCCCTGCCAGAAGCTCAGAAAAAACAAAGTTGACGCCAGATTTTCTGGCATATATATCTATAGCTATATGTATATCCCAATTTATAATTTTGACACTGAAAATGTGGCCAAGGCCCTTTGATTCTCTTACCTCACTTTCACTATTCGATGATTCGACACTGCGCGATGCACAATATAAATCTTGGATTTGCCCAAGTAGCTTGTGGAAGCGCTCTGTTTCCAAGCCTGCATTTAAAAAAATATGTCTGCATTCATTCGGGTGTTTGTTTGGAAGAGCGCGTGCCCATAAGTGCCCAGCTTAGGCTTCTGCTCACCCAACTGTCGTTTTTCGGCGACACCGACCAGCTATCTGTTCAAGACCGCTTAGCTGTGGCATACAAAGATTTTCGGGTATGGCGTCGTGTGAACAAAGTTTCATGTTCACATCCACTCTTCACCCCAAACAGCGTTGCTTGATTTGAAAAAAGTTTGTTTACCCGCTTACTTTCTTCTGAAAGACTTGTTTCGTTTGCTGGGCATATCTGAGGTATGGAAGGAAAAAACAGTTGGCGCCCACTTATCCTGCAAGGCTTACAGCTGCCGTGTTCTCATTTCTTGGCTTTCATCCTGCTATTCGATCGTTGTTTCTGGTGCCCGTGTGGCTGATAGATTTGTGGGACAATGGCTTTCGGACACAAACCAAGAGTGGCCGCAACATGAGATGATTGCTCCAACAGCTGAAGCTATGACACTTGAAATGATGGATAAAAGTATATGTGTTGGGCAATTTTTTGTTGAAACTACCATGCACAATACAGTCCAAACCTTGGCCTACTCAGGAACCTGCTGTCCACCAATATGCTTCAGGTGGAATCTTCACCCAGATATTTGTGCCCTGTCATTGATGCAGGCGTCTGCAATGTGGGATTCCAAAATTTGTTAGTTATAGCATTTGAGGTCCTTGCAGCAAGCCCAGCGTATCTATGAAACTGGTATGCGCTTCCTTCGCGTCCACAAACTGTTGACTCTGCTTTCCCAAAGGCTGGGTATAATGGCAGTTCATGATGATGATGCCGTGATCATAAGCACCTAAGAAATAGACTAGCACATGACTTAGCGCTCCCAACCCGAAGGAATGGACTACTGTTTTGGGTTCTCACCCCGAAACTGCACGCAACTTGGGCGCATTCATGTTATTAATCAACTTGGAATCTCTTTTCTCCCCCGTTCATCATTGATATCCCTCTATTTCTCTAAGATGTATCATCACCAAATGCGCGATTGCCTGGCCACACGAAGCTTGGCTATGTATTGGCGAACCTTTGCGATCAATTCTCAATAAATGTTGACCTGGTACAGCCACTTATACCTAGGCCTAAACTGGCGAATGTGGCACACTTTCTTGGATGAGGACAATATGCGATGGCTAAAGTGCAACTAGGCTCCATGTAGGCAATTTGAATTCTGTGCCTGTTGATTTCATTCAAATTAATTTACTTGCCTAGGCGTCGCTCAAACCGCTTCTAGAAGCAACTTTGCACGCTCTGTGCTGAAGTCGTCCCAATTCAGGTGGGGTCAGTGTTCCCAATCCCTAAGATTTATATACAAACTTTTGGAAAAATCCCATTTGTCCCCTGAAGGTTGTTGGCTATGCGGCGCCATATGCGCAGGCTGAACATACGAGCCCGTGACCAGAACAAAAAACTCAGCTTCAGGAAAAAAAATCAGCGGCCACCGCGCCTTTTGTAGGCAACGAATCAGCTGGTGCATCCGATGTAAGTGGCTGCTGCGGGAAGGTGGTGGGAAGGTGATGGAAATAACATGATCATATCATGATATATTGGGTATATAAGTGTTTGGTGGTCTTTAGTCTTTTAGGGTCCTCAAACAAACGGCTGCGTTAAACCTGTCCTTTGGACTTCCTGGGATATGTAACCCGTATGCATACACAAGAGGCTATACATACACACGTAGATACGCAACCGTGCATAACTGTCTGACAATTTATAGGATGCACATACACCAGAATAACCATCCCACACAATCTCACACAATCGCACACATGCATATACAATCACTATGATTTTAACATATCTAATCTATAGTATATACATATATACTATTGCACATACACTATCACACACACAGAGATCCCATATATCCGACATAGTGTATCCCTAAATCAATTGTAAAATCATCATTTTCTCATTGTAATAGCCATTTTCAGATACAGCCAAAAACCCTGTTCTTGGTTGCATACTTGTACTCACTTCTATGTTTCCGATATGTTCCCATTTTATCCCCACTATATGCCCAAGAAATCGGGGGCCTGGATCAATGACATGTGCTCCCCCTTCTTCTGCTCCTGAACACGCCCCGACCACCACAGGCGGAAGCGTTCAGAGGCTGCATGCGTGACCTGCCGTGCGACGGTGGAACGACGGATCCGGCGATTGAAGGGTCATAATGGGGAGATAATGGGATACTGACGGAATATCCATGGGGATATTATGATATATAAAATGGGATAGCAAAAGAATCAGAATACTAATAATCATAAATAAAAACCAACTTTAACCCGGATAGTGATAAGGGGGTTTTGCAATTACTAAGGTTTTTTTACCATCAACGACCACGTATACTATGGCGAGTCTCAATCGAATATTGCGGGGGTCACAGAACTGGGTGTGCTGTGTCGTTTCAAGCTCCCTGAAATGTATGAATTGGAGTCAATAGATCGTCATCTCATCGAGATGGATAACGGGAAAAATGGAGTCCAATAGTCAACCTAGCAATCTATGACATAAACCCACACAAACTAACTGTTTTGTTGTGTGAACTAACTCCTCCCGTCTGTTGAACAAGCTTTTCATTCACCCATCTGGATCAACAATAGTCATTCACCAACCTGAAAGTTCTGGGGACGATTTTCATGTGAAGCAAGGTCGCCCCGTGAGGTCGCAACATTCCCCATCATATCCCACTTGTATCGGCATTTTGGTTGGTGAAATCCCAATTTCTGATGGTTCAATCTCCATGTTTGTGAAATTCCCATTTTTGACGGTCAAATCCAATTATTTTGGTTGGTTAAATCCCGATCTATCTTTGTCATTCGCTGAGCCGAGACGCGTTCCGAACGCGTGAGAGGAAGGGCTCCCAGCGTTTTGGTGGCGCTGCTGTGGGGGGTGGAGGTGGCGCGCGACACCATAGGTCCTGTGGCAGCTAATCCTCCAGCTTTTAAGGTTCCCAATGGATCCCGAAAAGCGAAAAAAATGATCTCAACAAGCGAGACAAAAGCATACAACAATCTACAACCGCTAAGAACCTGACCGTTGGTGTCAGTTGTTTGCAGTCTATTTTTTTTGTAGCGTATCTTCAACTTTCTGATCTTTCTGTCCAGCAGTCTTAATGGAAATGGTAGTTTCGGGACCTCTGGGCAAACCACCGTTTCCGGAAGAGTCGTGGCCCAGAAATAGGTAATATAGGTCCCATGTTCCATCCCATGATTAAAAACACTGGTTTGCCAACTACTGGCCATGAACTGATGCAAATTCCCAATTTCGGCTATGGTGCCATAGTACTAATCTCCAGGCTTGCTGCCTAAATCACAATTTGTCATACTATGTCATACTACTTTGGTGATGAAATTCTAAACTGTTGTGAGAAAAGGATGCATCAGTCCTCTAACTCTGGCAGAGGCGGTAAACCTGGGGTCAAGCAGCAGTGCAACGAGGAAGTGACCAGGTTTTCCCGGCATCGGGGGTTCATGGGTTGTCAACCCATCAGTTGATCGACCAGAAGGACCCGTCGAATGCTCGGCGAGGAATGTCCATTGAAAGGTACAGGACATCACAGGAAGCATTGGCAGTGGCTCATGTGCACCCAGAATAATAATCTTCGGAGGGGAAAATGATGGAAAATGAGTAACGCCTGTTGTGCAACGCAAAAAATACTGGATATCTCATATCGAACAAAATTGGTTGGGTCCATGACCAGCAAGCATAGCTAGCACACCATCATTCTCAACCGAGTCCCTTCGTCGTTACTTGATGTCAATTGGCAAAAGTGGGGTATCATTGGTCATCAACCTCTATTTTTGCAAACTAGATCTGCGGAGTTGCCTAAAAATTATGGGAACATCCTTGAATCTACTGGTTAATCATCAGCTTCGCAATTCAAACTGCAAAATATCATTTGGTTCATCATCAGATTCCCTATGAATTCAAGGGTTTCCCCATTGATCTAGTGATTATTCATGATTCTCTGTATTTTTCCGATTGTATAAATATATATATATATATATTTAGATTGCAATTTTGGCTGGCGAGTCATCATTTCCTCTATTGAAATAGCCACCCTCTGGCAATAAATGTATAGAACAGTTTGCGATGGGACATTTGAAGTCACCATGTTTTATTTGGTAAATCATCTACAATTGGGCGATTTTCCAGATTGAATAAATATGATAATAATTCACAAACCTTTTCAAAGTTGGGCTCTTTTGGGATAGAAAGCCCATCCTACAAAGTGGGACCCCCAAACGCGAGCTAAGTTAGTGAATATAATTCCAATAACTAGTAACCGTAGTTTTTGATGCTTATAGCATCTTAGAATTGAATACTATAGCTTTAAGTATATACATAGGGTTATGTGAGGAGTATCCTAAATCAACAATCCAAAAAAATAAACCCTAAACCTATCATTTGGGGATGAGAGCTACTAGTTACTACAGTACCCATTTACCACATTCATGCTTTTCTGATGGGATAATAATGAATAATCCGTCTTTTTTGATGAATCAAGATGGTTTGTGTGACTATGATACGGGGATAATTCTAATGATAATTAGACAAACACAATATTAGACCATAATTCTCATGATTAGACAGTTCTTAATTCCAACGATGACAGTAAACCATCATTCATTCTGATAATGGAGTTTATATGACTTCATGATGATTTTCATAAATACCATGACAAGTGATTCGGACGAATCATCTAATGAACATCAATTACTGCTCATGGGATTCATCAATCATAAACCAAAATGTTCACCATGGGGTTGATAAACCATCCATTACCCTGTGGTTCTTTAAGATAGCCATGGCCTATTATTGCCCATTTATAGATGAGAAACATGGTGATTTACCCATTAAAGATGGTGGTTTTCCATGGCTATGATCTTCCTGGGTTGCCCGCCTCGATGCCTAGCCTGCAGGGCTGCCGTGGCGAAGCCGGCGCAGGTCTGCGTGCCAACGCCGGGAAACCGCGGTTGCACGACGGGCTGAGGGTTTCTTTGCCCTGAGAATGGTAGGAAAACATTGGAAAGACATGGAAACGCCATGTTTTCTCGGTACTTGTTCCGTGATTTTTCTGGATTGAAATGGAGTTGCTCATGAAAATAGAATGTTTTTGCACAGAAAATACCATAAGGATGAAGAATAAACAGCACATGTCTTTTTGGTCCATTTTTTCAACTTTCATTTGGTTGATTGAAATGGGATTAGCCTATGACTATATTTATATGCAATCAGAAGTGCCAATGACACACATATACGTGTGTATATATATACATACATACATACATTACATTGCATTGCATTACATTACATTACATTGCATTGCATTGCATTACATTACATTACATTGCATTGCATTCCATTCCATTACATTCCATTACATTGCATTTCATTGCATTACATTGCATTACATTCCATTACATTGCATTGCATTACATTACATTGCATTGCATTCCATTCCATTCCATTACATTACATTACATTGCATTACATTACATTACATTGCATTACATTCCATTACATTGCATTGCATTACATTCCATTACATTGCATTGCATTACATTACATTACATACATAAGTACATATCCGAATCTCCAATGTTGATGTTTCCAGTCTAGGGGTTTTTTCCACCACCTGCGGCACCTGATTCATCTCCCCGAGCTGGAGGTTCTTGGCCTTAGCCAGGGTGGATGGGGGTAACCAGGGTTGACCGAAAAGGTGAACGGCAGGTGGGCATGGAACCACCACGATATGATCTGGGCTTTCAAAAGTTGATGCCCCACAACTTTCATGGGGAAAATGATGATCAACAAGCAGATTGTGGGGTGCCCTTGTTATAGCCAAGTGGGTGGGAAACTGAAGATGCTAGGGAACTCAACCGCATCTTGGATAAGACCAGTGTCCTTCTATGTATATATATATATATACCCACTTGACCAAGGTTTATCTAGACTGGTCACTAGTGGAGTCACCAAACTATGTTTGGGTCCGAGCCCTGCGTACATTTTCAATTTTGCTGCTTTCAACCACACTAGTTTTGCTAGTAAGAAAGTAATTCTTGGAAAACTCCACATTATATCGATTGGAGAATTCTAATTGGATTGGAATATCAGAAGTCATATTGGCAGAATCTTGGAACATCTTGAATCACTGGATTGGTTAATGGGAAAATCTACAGGAAACCATGGATTTTCCCATCAAATATAGTGGTTTCCTGTAAATTTGCCCATTAACCAATCCATTGATTGAAAGCTCTCCTGGACTAAACATAGAAGAACACGTGGAAATTCCATGGCTTCCCGTAAAATGATCTCAGGCCACGACCATTCCTAGGCACACATGTTGGAAAAGGCCCACGCGGGGCTCCCAACCTGGCCAACCATGATTTGGCATCTGAACCTAGGGCCCACAATTACATACATACACTTACATATATATATATATACATGGATACAGTTACACATCAAACATAGTATATTGTATGTGTATATAACTATTCACATAAACATATATAAGTATATACATACAAACAATTAACAGCGTATACGTATATATCTATGTATATATATATATACATAGTATATACTAGTAACATACATATGTAATCATGTGTACATCTGCAACAGTAGACTTTGGTAGAGACGAACTTTTCATAACTTTTCTATCTTTTTGTGACCCTGCATATTTGGGGACGGCTCAAAACGAACGATTTTGTGGGTTCATTGGTGTCTGGGTTTTAGCCACAGCCATTTGGGTATCAATACCATGGTCTTCAATTGGTTGCTATGGATGTTCAGCGGCCACAGTGCAAACATTCTAGGGACTTCTGTGAACATTTGGGTATCATATGGTATCATCTGAATTCTGAATCGCCCAAGTCACAAAGCAATGGCGATTTCCTAAAGCAGTTCGTTTTGTCACCTTCGAGCCTATCATCCCACCCTGGCCTTGCAGTGCCCCATAGGTCTCTTCAAGGAGTCGGGCGCAGTGATCTCGCTCCAGGGAAGCCAGCACTGGACCCTGCAGTGCTGCGAAGAATCATGGTTTCATGGTACTGGGGATCTTTTTTTCGGGGAAAAACATGGGAAACCATGGGAAACCATCAATTCACCGATTAGGATACCTATGGATTACCATTATGGATTATTGATATTTCTTGAGATTTGACATGGAAAGTTTGGGCTACCCATTTTCAGACACTTATCGTGAATAGTTGTCATCCCCCAATTGACATAGACCCTTGCCACGAGTCGGGGGATGGAAGACTACTTTACATTTAAAATTAGCCATTCGCAGGGTCTATGTTAGTTCGGGGGGGAGGTATAAGCATTATTTTTTTTCCACGACTTGTATGTAGGGCTTCGTTCCTTGTGAATATGTTTTTCCCCGTTCAACCACATATTTGGACCATTATGTTCTGGCATGGGACAGAATCACATCGGAAGAGTACCTTGAAAAGTCAACCCCCAAAGTGGGGGCATTGGATAACCCAGGGTTCTGCAAACTTACAATATCAGGGATATTAACAACGATTTTCCCCAAGCGACGGGCACTTGTAAATAACCATCAAAACAGAATGCAGAAAATCCCCATCACTTGTCAATTCCAATCTAAGACTATTCCCCTTCTCTAACATGTATGTATATAAGACTTTGGTAGATGATTTGCTTCAAAAAGGATTTCCATTGCCTGCATATGGGATATCATATGATATTATGGGATACCAGGTACTTGTCTGAAACAGGTTAAAACATGTTCAAAAGAATAAAGTAAAACCCAAAGAAGCGGGTGTGGAATATCCTTAAGCATCCTTAAGCATCCTTAAATTATTGTCTTGTAGAACATCAGCACTTTTGGGTTTCAATGCTACTGCTCTATACCGCAAACCGCAAATCTCTCTCTGTCTCTCTCTCTCTCTCTCGACATTGTGATTCTCATATTACCAAGTTGCCATACAGAGAACCCCCCGCTGATTGGTGATGGCAACCCCCCTTCAAAAAGCTTGTTGGGAATTCAACATCTTTGAAACCGCCTGTATCCCGTATCCTCCCATATCACCTGCACTTCGTTGAGCTGCACGGCCGCCGCCACTGCGGCGGCCAGCAGCAACCGCGTGGCCATCGCGGCGCGGCGCGAGTGGGCCACGTGAGCTGCGGGATGACAAGACCCATGGTATGCCAGCAGGTTTTGGTACAAGAATCTTCGCACAGGGTCAATATCGCAATGATGTCAATGACAATCTTCAATGGACTACTATATTTTGGATTATTTTGGACTAGTTGATTCTGTTTCAATTCATCTGCCTTAGCCAAACCATGTCTTCTGGGGGTTGATGTCGGCCATGTCAAAAGGACTTGCCAAATCAAAAAGGAAACATCACCAAGGGATGCTGAGGGTTTTATCGGGATTCAATTCTGTAGATTTCAGGGCAAGTGCTAAATGGACCTATGCTCCACCAAACTCCTTGAACTTTGAACAATATGTTTTGAAACGCGTCCTCTCCTAAGCTACCATCAATAATCTATCGACTGGCTCTGTCGAATTTCCTCTTCCATACTCGAGAATATATATATATACATAATTATATATATATGTATATAAATGCAATGATAATACAATTTGGAAATGCCTAAGCTGGGCATCAGGGTATATCAGGGCATCAAATTTTAAGGGACCATTAGCTCCTTCTTATTCAAAAACGGATCTGACCCATCCCTGGCTGTGGACAAAGCCCAAGAGCCCAACAGTGATTCCCAGGAACGTAGGATTGTTAGAATCCCATAGAATCCCCCAGAGATATCCAGATATTGGATAGTATAACCAGTTATAACCCCACATAAGGATCAACCATCAATCACCATCAATCATCAATGAACATCAGAAATCTCATCAGTCAATCAATGAACGATTTCTGATGATCTCTCAATGGTGCCACTTTGACCACCCCAAGCAGCGGCCCTTTTTCGCGACCTACGGGCGCTTGTAGCCGCGGCCTCGGCCACCTGAATGCCACCAGTGGATTCACAGCCACCTTCACCCTGTGGAAACTGGGAGATTTAAATGGAATGATTTAACATGATTTCACTTTTAACCTGCTGAACATGGTTTGACGTGGTTTCACGAATTCAAAATCAATTTTTAAACAAAACCATCGCGTCAAATTTAAACCAAGAAGCACGCATCTGGGCATGACATGAATACATAATCAACAAACAATGGGGAATTAACCAACCAAATGCTGAAACTCAACTTAGGAATGTTGTTGGGATATGATCAGTGACTCATGTGAATTTACCCATTCAAAATGGGACGACGCGGGGATATATATACAGCGGGGATACCAAGTCCATTTTGGGGATATTGATACAACGAAGGGTTTCAAACGGCTTGTAGTTGGACCGATGTTTACTATCTTGCAAATATTTCACAAGTCAATCATGTCGACAATGGTGGCGATTTGGCCATACCTCAAGACCTGGATCCTGTGGCACTCTCCCGTAGTTCAACAGTTTGCTATGGAGAATCGTCCTAGTTCAATGACTTTCCTCTCAAGAATTCTGCTTTCCATAGCCATGTCAAACAGAGGGAAAAGTATCCATCAAATTCCATGAAATCCCATCAAGTTCTGCCAAATCCCAAAGCAAGTGCCATTAAACCCCCAATTTGGAGGTTTCCTAAAATAGGGGTACCTCCAAATCATCCATTTTGATAGGATTTTCCATTGTAAACCATCCATTTTTGGGTACCTCTATTTTAGGAAACCCCCATTTGTTGATGATTAAACCACCATTTTTGCCATGAATTCCCCATCTTTGGAGCTGAACTCATTCAGTTCCCCCAGGACCACAGGCACAGCTGGGACACCCCACGCCCTGCACCACGCACGGCTTTAAGTCCTGTGACCTGGGTGGTTTCCAGCCATCAGCAGAGATCAATGGATGGATGTTTCATGAGATCTTTCTTGGGATTCAATAAAAATACATGACCTTCTGATGATTTAACGGTTTGCTATGGGAAAGCATCATTCTGAATAGGCCAATAATTAGGCCAATCATCGAACTAAATGGGCCATTTTCCGAAGCAAACTGTTAAATTACCTAATGGTAACGTGGCAGGGAGAATTCCCCTTTGTTTTTTTTTTGTCAGAAAAATGATCCACACAACGTGTAGACTTGGGGATGTTCCTTCCCCGAAAAGTTCAAACAGAACCCCCCAAAATGCCATGTTTTATAATTAGGTAAAACAAACACTTGGCAATGGAATATGGGCACTCCATGGAAATCCTCCACAGACGGAGTTTTAATTGCAAACATCTAACTAACATCTATGAATATGGGTTTTGACATCGCCAGCTTTGACTACCAAAGGCTACAAGTACATGCTGTAGTTGGGATGGAACCCAAAGATTGATGGTGTTTCATGATTACACCAGACAAACATATCTTCAAAACGCCTTGCTGGAATTCCATTCGTACGTTTTCATAAGAGATTGCAAAGGGTTCAATATTGATCCATTGGTTGGCGTCATTTTTACATAAAAACCATTAAAAACCCAATAAGTGCAGATTCCGTCTTGAATTTTTTCATGGACCCAACCAAGGACATTCCCCATGTCCAACCAAGGACTGCGCCTGTTCAGCTTCTTTGGCCGTCTCTGCACAAAGCCTTGGCGACGATGCGATGCTCTGAGTCTCTGAAAAGGTCACCGTGTCCGACGTTTTGATCACCGAGGCACTGCTTCAACTCAGAGAGCTTGGTGGCTTCACCTGCCAAGAACCATAGGAATTCACGCTTCATAGCTGTTAGGATAGCTGCCGTAGCTGGTTGTTCAACCCCAAATTAGGGGAACAATGGTGTGTTTTTGTGATTCATACCCAATATTCTTTTCCGCTGTACCCAATCGCTCAAGATATGTCAGAATGATTTCTTTTCCAAACAGTGTGACCCACAGATTGAGGTTCCGCGAGTTTCGAGCCATCTCCCTTTTTTCGGTCAACGTTGGGCAAGGTACGATTAAATCATATTACATATTAAATCAATGTACGGGGGATGCTAGTTGGACAGGTTGTTTCAGCTATTCATATCCCATGATATACTGTACCTTGGTCCATATTCAAACCCAACTCTAGGGTTCAAACTCTTTCAAATCTTTAACTTCTTTTCATCTTAGCTATATTTAGCTATCTATTCAATGTTTTTCAGATTGTCCCAGGTTCTCCTTAGCCACGGACCAAGATACTGCAAGTCCCGGCACTGAGGCCGGCTGCGCCTTGCACGGCGCCTTCGCTTCCTCCTGGCTCGCCGTTCTCGTTCTTTTCTTCGGCAGCGTCCTGGATCTTCAATATGATCTACCATGGATCTGGATAAATTACAATCATTCACTAACCTGTAATGAATAAATAGAGGAATAAACGAATAAATTGGTGTGACTTCAGACTATGGCGTGATGGTTGGTGACAAGGTGACACTGTTAGTGAAACGACACTGCCGGTATATCATGGTATATCTACAAAGCATCTGGACCAGTAAATTCGAGTAGATCACTAATGTGAACAGTGGATGATTTCCCTACTAAGCATCATCTCTGGTGAGGTTGAACGGGGTCGTCACCGATTTTCGTGTTTTCATGGCTGACCGCCAAATTCACCATGCACATGATGAGATTTTTTTCTAACCTTGAGGTTCCATCGACATGTTCAGAAATCATATGATTCCCCACTATAATATCATTCAGAATAAATACATGATTGTATATGTGGCGTACATTCTTGACTATCTACATTTACATACCCACTTATCCCTGATTCTTCTTAATTCTTGGTATTCGCCCCGAATTTCCACCGAAACTTTGCTCCGCCTCCACACAAGCGCTACAGCGCCGCTTCTCTGGCGCTTTCGTCCGCCTGGGATGTGAATCTGGGTGATGGTCGCTGACCCACTTACATATGGAATGTCCCCATAGATGAATATGTATGTGATGTGATGTGATGTGATGTGACGTGACGTGATGTGATGTGATGTGATGTGATGTAATGTATGTACATATGTATGCTGTATTGGGTTGTAGTTGGGTTATGTATATCTATATACTATGAGGGCCCCAAATCACGAGACCAGAATGTCTATGGTTTTCGGGCGCCAGAAACGGCGCCGCAGCCGCATGACTTTTGCAGACGCGCGCCNCCAACCGCAGCAACGACGTTGACACAGCAGTCCCAAAAGAGAGCCCAGTTTTTGGCAGGATTCCGGCCTCGCGCACATGGGCCCTCGTAATATATGTGTAAATATATATATGTATATATATATATACACATATTTGTAATTATTTGTATGGGTTTCATATGGGTTACAAAATGCTATCAACACTTCTCTAAGTGAGATGCACATCCAACTAGTTGGTATTGATAGCCCCAACTCAAAATGGAAAGGAACAAATCCTGATCTGACAACACCAATCTGGTAGTTCGTGGACGATCTCCAATTGGTCTGCTTATATATACATTTCCTGATAAACATCAAGAAACGATGATAAACAAGATTTTTTCAAGGTCCAAACCATCAGCCAAATCTAAAGCATCAATTGACGTCTGGCGTGAAACTGCCACAGTTGGATTAGCCCCCAGGATCCATTGGTTCTATCCTTTGACTCCGGTTGATTCCAAGGGTTCCCCCAATGATTCCAAGCAGCATCTTCCGCGAGAAGTTCGAGCCCGGCAAGATCTCCTGGGCGGAGACCCCCAAAATTCACAAAGTGTAGGGGGGATAAAAAGGATCAACCCGGCAATGTGGGGATTCCCCAACTTTCAGACAAACCTATATCATATGTATATATATATATATTATTATTATATATATATATATATGTATATGAAATATATTGAAATATTGGGATGTCCCCAAGTACATGGTTCTGGCCCACAGCCAACTGGTGTGCTGAGAAGTTTGACTTAGTTTGGCATTCCTTTCGATCTGAAGCTTGTGTGAGGAAAGGGTCTCACATCATGGTTTCATGCACTTACCCTGCCTGAAACTGATGTGGCACTGCAGTTCACTTCGTCTTCACTTTGATTGAGGCACGAAAGAGGATTTGAAGACTGTGAGCGCATGATGACCTGTATATAATGCTAAGGAGCTCTGTTATTCTGTTCGTGAGGGCTCATCAGCTTGATTTGGTTTAAATATGTTGCCAGCAGAGATGAAATGCACGGGAACAGTTCCCCCCTTTTCAGGGTCAAAGTTGTGACCCAACACCCATCACTTGCAGGACCAAGTCACAGGGATACTTTTTGTTGTAAGTCAGTTGCAATCCAACCAGATGGACCTCATAAGATGTTTAAATGCCAGATGCACTCATCATACCAGGCAAAACCAGTAGGCGAATTTCATTTGATATCATGGGTCTCTCGTACTGGGCCAACTGTGAAAATGCTGCTCGCCCTCCCTGCATCAACACTGCCACAGGAATTGGAAAGTCTCCTGACAGCTGGTGCAAAAATCTCTGCTCCCCAAAGTCTCAAAGGTCATCTTCACCGGTAGCTCTGCCGCCTGAGTTGCGGTCCCTGGATATTTTTGGAAGCTAACCTTGTGGGCCCATCGGAGAGGATTTCTAGGGTAGCATTGCGGAGTCTTTCTGCACTCGACTGGTTGCGAAGAAAGGCACTGGTTGTTTTCTCAAGAACTAAAACACCATGATCCCGGGTGGATTTGCAACACATCGACTGGATAGTAGCCATGGGCAACACTTAGAAAATCCGTCATTTCGGAATCTCTTGGATACGAAAAATGCAGTTTTAACTCCCAGTTCTCATGTTAACCACGATGAACCCCCAAGAAATGGCAGTGGAGGTTTCCTAAGTCATGGGGGCACCCCCAAATCATCCAAGTCATTAGACCGTTTTAATTTGTATTGAAACAACCATGGGGACTTGGGGGATCCCCCCATGCATAGATGATTTTCGCTGCGAACTAAACCTCCAAGGCAAGTTCGGGGATTTTCCAGCCAGCCACGTTTGACGAACCAAAGGGTATAATATCCCCATTCTTATCCCACTGTTCTCCTGTTATTGTCCCTATGAAACCATATTAATGTCAACCTCGGTTTAATGAACCCTGATTGATTAATTGGGGGGGGGGTGATCCCCAAACGGTCATGATTTGCTACTTAAATGGTAACCCCAGCCATAACCAGCCTGGGGGTTTATTAATACAGCTCTGAGATTAAACCAAGAGATGATAATAATTATCCTATTACCATTACCCTACTATCATCCCATTGTTATCCCATTCTTATCATTTCTTATCTATTAAACCAGAGGGATTACCCCCAAATCTTCCACCCGCCGCGCCTTCAAGCGACTCTGCCACTCCACCTGGCTCCCGCCCTCGCCGCCGCAAACCTCCCGGTCGATGGCCACGAGGCGCCAACCGGGGCGGACGCCTGCCTGACCGGGTTCCATGAATGGTGGTACCTATGGATGGTTTATTTCATTGAAAATCCCAACAACAAAAATACTGATTTGGGGGTACGCCCATGACTTTTCGGAAACTGCCAAAATAGCTTTCAAGATATGGTGAAAATTGAAATTTCGTTGTGTATGGAACTATAGATGATTCTGTTGGATATAAACACCGTTTCATAAGTAAGTATGTACTTACATTTGCAGAATGTTTACGTATCAGTAGTTTGTGAGCATGCAGTTGTCTGTACTATCTCCTGTGTATGGTATTTAACAAGAGCGTATAGGTACGTGAAAGGAATAAACCACATGCGCCATAAGATGCATAAGTAGCACGTTTTATCTGCAAAGATCTATATAAATGTGATTGGCTAATCTTTCACTAGAGTCCAGTACTACACCATTTTGTACCATACCCTCCTGCACTGTACGGTACAGTACTGTAACAGGACTATTCTTTAATATGTGTACTTAATATACACATACGGCAACTCTATACTTTAGCAGGATGCAGAAACATCCTCAAAATGATTCAATGCTACAGTAAACATCTCGTTGTTGAAAAACAGTGCGGCACTGTGTCGGGCGACACCATTCGCCTTGGCATTTCACGTATTGACTGATAGATCTTTCACAGACATGGGCACTCAAAATTTCCCTGACATACTACATATTTGAACACCGTTTATAATGACATGTACACTGACAGTTTGAGCGATATATTGTGTACTGACTGTCTACTGACAGAAATGCAGGCTTGGCAGATGCGTCAAAAGTCGGTGCACTGCACAAGTGGACTTTCATTCCATGGCTTACACATGCTTACACCAAACAGACTTGACAGATGTCAAACATATTTATCTATATATATATATATATATACATTTATACAATACCAGTAGTACCGCACAAGGCGGTGGCGGAAGTTTCAGGAATAGCAAACTATAGGAGAGGTGAGTTGTTGTGAGTCATGGATGGCAGAGCAGATCCA
>BGPT01000227.1:345294-373510 GCA_003297045.1 Symbiodinium sp. clade C Y103
TGGCTGAGCTCTTCACATCTTGGCTCTTCTCACCTCTGCTTTTCAACTGTCCATATTGTCGGAAGTTTCACTTCTAAACTTCCTTCGACAATATATTCACATTTTATACAAACACTGAGATATAGCGACATGTTTGAATATCATGTTATTGTTTGTGATATTTTTTGGTCACATTTATCCCATTCTTCTCCCCTTGTATAATCTTGTATATATAATATGTATATATATAATTATATTATATCCCCATAAAATAGTCATCATTAACCATCATTAACCGCCATTGATCATTCCTGACAATTATAAACATTAAACCATTATTGACAACGGTTGACAATTATTAAGCATTACTAAGCGTGAAAACCATGTGCTTCACTCAGCATCTCTTTTCGACCTTTGCAGCAGGTTTCCCTTCGGAAGCTTTCAGCACCACATAGCCAGGACCTCGAGAGGTCCAAAATGCCAGGGACGACTGGCGCTGTTTTTGTTGGCCTACCTGTGGAGGAATCAAACATTGGTTAATATGGTGGTGAATGTAGTGGTTGATTGTGAATACAATGATGAAGTATGGTTGATACAATGGTAAATGCATCGGTTCATATATGTTAATATAATGGTTGATATCATGGCTAATATCATGGGTAATAATGCCTCTTTTATATCTTTTGTTGGAAAATGAATTCAAACCATGAATTTTATCATGAAATTCAAATGCCTCTCCAGGCGTTTACTTTGATTTATCGCAAACAAGCTGAAACAAGCAATTCCAAGCCACCAACAGTTCGTGAACCCAAAATGAACAGATCATTCCTGTGGGGCAGTAGCATTGGGATGAGATTAATGGGTGACACATCTCAGCTGCCAGTTACCGTGCAACTTTTTTTGGCAGCCCATGAATGTTAGAAACCCTTTGTATAGGTCATCATTTGATGCCTTCTTTGGACAATGAAGGAAGAATTTAGGTCTAAGAAAATCTAGATATTTCCTGTGCAGGAAAACCTTAGAAATTTGATGAAATTTGCAGACGCGTGTGGAATATTGCTGCATCCTGAGTTGAAGAGGGTGTGTTGGAAGTGAAGTTCTGTTTGGGTGGCCTTGCTCTTGGGGACGGGCATTGAGGGGCCAGGCTGCAAGGAACATTTTTTGATTTTTTTAGAATTTCTTAGACATGTTTAGTTTCTTTTAGTTTTTCTTAGTTTTTTTTTTAGTGTTTCTTAGTTTTTTAGTTTTTCTTAGTTTTTCTTGATGTTTTTCAGTTTTCTTAGTTTTTTTTATTAGTTTTTCTTTTTTTTGCTACGTTTCCAAAGAATTCTACAGGTTGCCATGGGAATGGGTAGGTGGCTAGGGACATGCCTGTGGATTGGGAAGAGTGGACAGCAGCAGGGAGGTGGTGGAAGCAGCCATGATCCGCAGTTGGGATGCAAGTACTCAGTACTCCACTCAACAGTTCAAAGACCCAACACATTTCAAGACACAACCCATCACTGAAGAAAGGATGGAAACACAGCGCCCAACTCCCAAGTACAAGAGGCGCCTTTGCTGGACGGTGTCAAACCAAAGGGTCGAGAAGACAAAGTCACCTGACAATTGAGAACCGCGAGTTGGTGTGCACCAGTCCTTTTACATTTTACACCTCAATTATTTGATGAACCCATCAAAACAAACAGAACGTGTTGAAAATCTGAATGTGAATGCACATTTATTGTCCGGCTGCGAGCATCAGTCACAAGCACAGAGTTCTGGTAAACACACTAATCTCTTTGACTTTTCGGGGATGTCAAACTAGCAAGTTCTTGACTCTGTGCTTTGGACCTTTACCCAGCCACCTGAAAACTCATCTCGTCATTGTCAGCTTAACCCAGCTGTCGTGCAACCAAGCGTTCAAACACCTGTTTTCAGTTGGAATGACAGACTGTTCACACCAATCGCACGTGAAATGACTGAATGTTCGTATATCCAAACTCATCTGCACTTGTGTCACAATCACATCGCAGTGTTTGGGTCCTCAGAGTCCTCACTTTATCTTGGCATGAGTCAAAGCCAATGGGACATCCTGCAACAAAGGGGCTTTCAGATCCCAAGAATGCCAAATAATGTGTCGATTTTGGTATTCCAATTTTGACACACCTTCCATCTCACGATGCTGAAAAATGGGCTGCCGCATTCCATCCCATGGTTGATCAACATACTCCCCACCAAAAATTACCCTAAATTGGGCGTAAATACCAAATTTTGAGACAGACCCAGATCATGATATTCATTGATATTCCATCATATCCATTCATATCCTTATATTGTATGCCCATGAGCTCATCATAGACTGATGTTTATTTTCTATACTGAACATACGTATACCGAACATGCCCATTTTGCAGGGCGCCCAGCTCGCCTCCACCTGCTCTCCCGCCACGTCCGGTTCCACTTCCCCGGCGTCGGCGCCCCCGCGTCGCGCTGCGGCCTCCGCTTGCGCTTGACGCTCCTCCGGGCCGGGGAGCAGTGCACGGAATTCAGGACTAACCAACCATGAGGGGAAAATAGGGGAAACATATTGGAAACCATGAAAAATCATGGGAAACACAGATGGGAAGCAATGAAAAATGATGGAGATATTACTGGAAAATCATGGCGACAAAATTGGACATTTCGGCGGGATTTGCTCATTACGCATGTAAGATACGCAAGGAATGGGGGTAGGGTTGGGGAAAGATGCTGCAGATCACAAAAATGATGGACGCTGGAGCCAAATATCAAATGAAATACGTAGAATTGCAACTAATTACCCGGACCTGAGGGGTGCATAGGAGTTGATTCGAAGCTAGCAGCTGTTATACAAGCAGTTTCGAACCACGATTGTGAAGTTAGTTCTGCTGGCTGGCCGAGAGCAATTCCCACACTTGGATCATGATATTTCCTTACAGCCTAATATGTAATGCAAAGATGTGGAAAGCCATTTTACATCATTTTACTCTATCTTACTTTCACAAACAACAGGCGTCGGTTAAATCACCGGGGTGTGAAACTGCAAGGCCGGGCCATGCTATGCCATGCTCCCCAGATCTGAGGCGTCCGAACCTTTTCCTCCGTGCAGCGCTTGCACACCTGGAAGTCACGAAGCAAGGCGACCAGCGACCAGTGGCTAGCTGGACCAGTACCAGTCATATCAGTGGAATGGCTATATGACTTATAATAACCTTAATATGTTTCATATCTTTTAATGATCTAATTTGTTGGACTGTCTTCGAATGACTCGTTATATTCCATCTTGCAAAGGATAGGAGGTCAAACTGTACCTGAGAATACCTGAGAGATTGCTACATACATGGCCACTGCATAGGATGATGGAGGATGGCTGAAGGCCCAGTAAATAAGTTCAAATGTCCGCGAGGTCGACCACCATGCTCCATTTTTTTCACATCATTCTCATGATACATCATGATGGTCATGTCTAAAACCCTTCGAACTTGAAGCAGGTTCTATATTTTCTCTTGAACATACCAGCTTATGTCGGAAACGCTAGAGAACCTCCAAAAAGTGATTGATGTTCTGGTCCCAAAAAATGTGGACATATAATTCCTGGCATCATCCCTGAAGTCGGTAAATCCACGCATTTGGTTCAAAAGTTGAATACGTGATTCTCTCCACTTACTAATCCAACCATGGATGGTTCTTCAGTAACTATATCATAAGTCGTTATATAAATATATAGGTCGTTATATAAATATATAGGTCGTTATATAAATATATAGGTCGTTATATAAATATAACCTTGACTTTCTTTTTTTGATAGATCCCCCAGTTAATGTGGTAAACCCAAGATAAATCACCATAAACCATCCCAGAAACCAACCACAAAAGCAATAAACCATGAAAAGACATCCCAAGTCATCCGGTGTACATATATACCAATTTTCATCCAATTCCCTGTACGAAAAACATGTTGGGGATGGTTTTCATATGTTTTCATTCATCAAATGACTGGGTTTTACCTCAGCAACCCGTTCACAGCGATCCCCCAATTGCTGGGCGGCAGGGCTCCAGAGAGGTACAGCACCGTCTGAATCTCGGGTCCCGTGCGGATGTCCTGAAGAGTTGGATCAATGGAGGAGCGCCAACATGCAGTTGATTGAACCATGGGGTCGCACAACAAAAAGAAAATGGAACGCGCCTGCCTTTCTGATCCTTTTTTTTGTGTTGTTCTTTTCAGCATGAAAATGACATGTGTGTTTCCTTAAAGCACATGAAAATCTATGTGAAGGGCTTAAGGGCCACAAGAGCGCAAATCAACAGGAACGGACCTGGTCCATTGCTTTGGGGGGTACCTAAGCTTCACCCAAACCCTGTTTAAATGGGCTACCAATGTACCGAAAACTGGCTGCTCATGCTTGGTTGTGTTGTTCATGATCCAATTTGTTGGGTTTATGCATTGGATCCATACCAGTGTATATGATATAATATGATATATGTGCTAGGGTCAAAACATGGTATGGTTTACGGTAATCCATCCCATACTGGGAATCCTTAGAATGGGTGTACGAATCCCTGTTGATGGATTGATGACGAATTCTCCAATGTGGGAAACCAACCCATGCCTTGACCTCAAGATATATATATATATAGAATGTTAATGAATGTTAGACAGTTAGACATTATATAAATCTAAATATATGATGCGATATGTCGCTCTCAGGGATCTTCAAGCAGGGCTTGCCAAAGAAACACTTCGGGAGTCTCGCCCAAAATGATGCCTCACTCGTTTGAACACCGATCGAACCATAGTGGTTTGAATGAGAACAACATCAAATCAGCTTGAGCCGGGCACTTCAGCACCACAAACAAATCCTACCAAGATCTACCGAGCCTGAAAGCCTCCCATGGTCCCATCGATGTCTCCTTGTCAGCGATGTTCCTCAAGGAGTCCAGTGCACGTTCAACCTAGCGAACTATGCGGCTCCATGTTTCTGCTCAAGATAGCTGAAGATGTCAATAGAAAATAACGAACACATGGAAACACGTATAGCATTCAATGTTGACATTGAAATACATCAAACCCAACCGGTCCAAACGAGGTGGCTCCAATGTCCAGTAGACAATGCCATCGAGCATGTGTCAAATCGTTGATCCCCCAAACTACTTCAAAGCACCTACTTACGATGGTTCGATCTCCCTGTTCGATTGCAACAGACTTTTTTGCTCCATGATATGCCAGTTGGTTTAGTTGATCAAGACTCTCGCTTCTTATAGCTTCTACCGTCCTTGCTGGCGAGAAATGTCTAGACCTCATAAGTCAACTCCATGGCTAAACCCAACACTCTTAAAATAAATTCTGCCATGAACATGGCTGGAGATGAAAGCATTGACCTCCTCTTGATTGAGCTCTACCACCAATGCCAATTCTTGCTGATTCAATCATGCTAAATTGTTAAATCATGTTAAGTCATCTTAAATCATGCTCACAAATATGTGAACTATACTATCCATTTGTTAATATTCTTGTCGCCAAAAAACTCAAATCCAACCGATATCCCTTAGTAAAAAAAGATCTGGGCACAACATGCGCCCAGCAGCACCTGCTTCTTGGAAAACTCGGAGGCTGGCAACCGCTTCCGTTGGCACGGTCCGTTGCAATGGAAGTCACCCGCCTAAAGAGTCGTGCAGCTTCCCGTCACAATGGGCCCCATGGATTCCATGGATGGATCAAAAACAAAAAACATATTGAGATCATATATGAAATCCATTGAAATCCGATTTAAATCTGTTTGTAGCTCCTTGGATCCCCATTGTTTTCTTTTGTGACGATGGAAATGTGGCGTGAACTGCGTGAACGCTCCTGAGGCGCAGGACGCTGCGCTGCCAATCCGTGTTCAGCTCTTCCGCTTTGGCATAAGGAAGCTGACTTCTGGGGGAAGAGGATTTGTGTCAGCCAAAACATGGCCAATTGGAGGTTTCCTAAGTCATGATGGTACCCCAACATCATCCAAATCATTCCAGAAAATAGGGTCAATTCTGGATGTAAAGATCAAACTCAAGTCAACCTGGAGCGTAATCGTAATGATACAATATATAGTATGTATCAATATGAAATTTCCCAAGTGTGAGTCGATGACCAAAGATTGCCAAACATATTCCACCATGAACAACAGCACTTTAGTAGGGGCCACTCTGAAGTGCAGCTTTGCTCCCCAACCATCACGGCTGGCAATGGGCCGGGAAGCAGCCCGCTTTACGGCGTGTGTTGGTCTGAATCTGTCCCAGGATTCTGGTTGACAAATCACATCAACCTAGAAGCAACTGAGCGACTAGAATGGAACATCTAAATAAAGACGTGATGTGTAGCCGATTTTTTGGCCTCAAGCTCCAAACATGGTCAAAACGAGATGTATCAAATTGAGATCCAGTGTGGAACCCGGGTATTCTTTGGCGCGGTTTGTCAACAAACTTGCACTGTAGCCAAAGCCAACTGCAAGGTTTCTTATTTCTTTGTGCCCACCTGATTCCTTGTTGATCCAACATGATCCACATCATCCAACGGGTCCTTTTCTCACCAGTGACATGATATCGCCCATGGCTTTGACGTTTTGGCACCGTTTTGCACTTTGAACAGCAGCGGTCTGGAGGCAAGCCATGAACGACCTCGCCACTGCGGCGACCTTTGAGGGGTTCTCCAAAAATGATCAAACATTGGGAGATGGAGGCTTCCTAAGTCATGGGGGTACCGTAGTACCCCAAATGAGCCAAGTCAGTAGACCATTCTGGTATTGAAAATTGAAACATATCAAACCCATGGTGACTTGGGGATCCCCAATGTTAAGAACCCCCGAATACCTGGCGAATCCTGGGCATATACGGTATGCGAGTCTCGGCTGAATTTGGCAAGAAGATCAAAAAACGTGTGTCAGCATATGCAGCAAGTGGTTGCCATGGTAGAGATCAGTGCATTCAACCCTGCCGCACCAAACCTGCACCATTTCAGCGGCCTATTCATTAACTGTCATCCGCCAGCGCCATTCTTGTGCGCAGCGAATTTAAAGCTCGCGGTTTGAGGGAGGGTCAAACCTGTAGACTATATTTTTTTGTTCATCCTCCTTCTTGGGTGAGTTGTTGGGTCTACTTGAAGCAATCTCATCAAAACTTCAGTGCCTCAGATGAACCATTGTACGTCCACCACGAGCAGAGCTGTAAAAAAGTCGCGCTTGCAAATTGCCTTTGGTCTTCTCGCCCCTCCACATCAATACTCCATGGAGTCTTCAAACAACACAAGGAGTACAAATAGTACAAACACCTGGCCAATGAGTCAACATATAACCTACAACCTGGGGGCGCAATGTGGAAAACCAAAGTGTACATGCAGAATTATTGCACATCAAAGAACTTCCTTGCAAATCTTCTGCCTCGCGACAACTTCCAAGCAAATCCTATTATATGTCTTTGAAGAGATGGGGGAGTTGGATTTCCATCAATCCCAGTACTGTTTGGTACACTCCCATGGGAACTGAAATCAACCATGTGCAATTCGGTGATGTTTCATCAACATTGTCCTGGGAGCCACTGCCATTCTTAGTTTACTATAAATTTCTTAACATTGCCTGAGCACTGAAACTGCAGTGTATCATATATATGATATGTATATATATATATTAATATGATATGACATGTTCTTTCTGGATTCACCATTCTCCGTGTCACCTTGATCCAATTGCAAAAATTGGTCATAGAAAAAACGAAACGTTCTTCGAACTTCCACAACAAGAAGAAATGCGTTTGATATTTTTTCGTCAGCCCCACTGGCAAAACAAATTCCAGTTCCCGGCGGGCACACGCCCTTCGCTATTGGTAGTGGTTGTGTTGACTGGCGTTTATTTTTTTGTTAAATTGAATTTTCGAGCAACGTCACCCATTGGTCGACGGATTTTTCCACGCGGCCAACTTTATTTACTCGACAAATTTGTGATTGTTTTTTACGTTAGTGTTTTTCATATTCCTCCAGTTCTGTTGTATGTTTGTGTTCCTCATTGTTTCTCCATACGAATGGCAACACGTCAACCATCAGTTTGCTCTTCACAAGTCAGTTTCCCAATTTGTCGGGTACCATCAAACCTTCAAGTTGATGAGGGACGTTTCAAACATACCATTTGGATCCATTTAAAAGTGGTGCCACGAATATTTCTCAGAAATCGTAGATTAGATATTCAATCTTATTCATTATGTTGAACATCGGCATATCATGGCATATCCAGCCATGTGGTAATGGTTTCCTGCAGCAATGTCGCATAAATCGTTGGGTCATCCGCCATCCGCCATAATTTGGGTTGAACTCAGTCGTTCAGTTCGCCGGGAGTTCCACTTTTGCTGGATCCAAAATTTGTTACATGATGTACTGCGCCCACTTTAACCCCAGAAAACATACAAACACCACAGCGTTTTGAATTCCTACGTCGTAGTCCCCTTCTCAAGTGCCCAAGACAGGTGTAGAACAGTTTCGAAGCTAAACCAGTTGGCTCGGAGTTCAACGTGACACAAACCCAATTTGAGGTATCTAAATCCAATTTCTACCCCCGCCTTGTGGGGGGTTGTCTCAAATGTTGGGAATAAATTCCACATATTTACATACAGTGGTTCATGGTTGACCTTCGCTTTCCCCATCAGCACGTCAATATTCCAAGGCCTGTGCACTATTTCAAGGCAAACTTGAATTGAAGAACCCCAGCGTACCGCAACATTTGCTGCAAGTTGTCGCAGTTGTAGAGGCTGCGAACTCCATTCACTAGCCAATAATTCAGCTGATGGAACATGGTTCACCCTCCCTCTCTATCCTATCGTTGTTTCAAGCGTTTTCCTGGACAAACCATTGTTAATTTTGACCCTCGTCCAGCTCCAACAAACAAAGCAAGCCTCAGTCTCCGCACAACAATCGCAGCTGCCGCTCGTGCTCATCATGGCGCTCCGCCAAGTCGCGCCTTTGAAGCGATCAGCCCTACGAAAGGCCAACATGGACAGGCCAACTGGGGCAAAACAACCTAAATCAAGGACTGCGGCCACAGAATAAGTAAAAAAGGTGTCAAAGTTCGTGCGCAGGCGAGTGTGTTTTACTACCGTGGCCCTGGAGCCGCTCTCTGCCGGAGCCCTTCTCACCCGGCGCCCAAACCAATCCGCCCACCAAGAGCTAAGCTTAGCAGTGGCGTCTTGTTGAGGAGCAAAAAATGAACAAACAAAACGCTCCACCGTTTTGACCTTTGTTGTGGCAAATATATGGGGGTCGGCAGTTGTCAGCAGCAAACATTGAACATCATTGACGTTTTCCTTCCGTTCCGGTTCTTGACTACCATGCACCTGGTTACGTACTTATTTCGAACTGGTTGATCTTTTATTGCTGATAACTTCCCACAGCATGCGAGTCAGAAGTTTCCACCGTACACTTCACTCCATTAATTAACAACATGTCGGGTGTTGGCATTTTGAGGGTCAACTAGCATGCGTTTCTTTTAACAAAAACCCTTCCAGGGGGAACATGTGTTGCACATGCTTGGCACTTATGAGAAACAAAAGCTACAGTACCATGTTCACGTCCAGTCTCTTGCGAAACAGCACATTTAGGACATGTTACCCTTTGGAAATTAATATGAGATAAACAAGTGAGACAACTGTGGAAAATGGTGACCATGTATAGATTCTGCACCATGGCAGGCACGTGATTTTCCAGAACTATGTTGAATTGCTAACGGGTAGTTGTCGGGAAAAATGTATTTTTGGTGGTTCCCTGCAACTCTTCTGGGTCGAAGAAGTGTTGACTCTTCCCTGCCCCCGTAGAACTTCCCAGATGTCCAGCTGCGATATCAATGTTTTTTGGTGTTTTGCCAACATGTCCTGATTTTTCTGCATCAATTATACTAATTCCCACCCCGTCACCCCGTCGTTAATTCTGTCAAATAATTTTCTTACCTCGCCCCACTAATTCGGGTAAGGGTCTTTTGGGCCTGTTGTCCTCACCAGCTTTGCGGGCGCAGAAGAAGTTGTTCAAATGCTGTGGAAACAACGTGCAAAAAAAAGATCGCGAGCTGAAAAGTTTTTTCCTTCCATAGCTCAGCCCTAGCCCTCAGCCAAATGCTGTGGGGCCAACATGCAGAAAAAACTTTTCGCGAGCTGAAAAGTTTTTTCCTTCCATAGCTCCTAGAAAGACCTTGCAAAGAAAAAAAACACCTTCTGAAAAATTGTTTTGTACTCAATTGCCACATTCGCAAAGCCATGGCACCCTAAGTGTGACTGCACTGGCTGGTGCTCCTAGCCCTAGCCCTCAGCCAAATGCTGTGGGGCCAACATGCAATGAAAAGTTTTTTCCTTCCATAGGTCCTAGAAAGACCTTGTAAAGCCAGAAAAAGGAATCAGCTTCTGAAAAGTTGTTTTTATTCATTTGCCACACTCGCAAAGCCATGGCACCCTGAGTGTGACTGCGCTGGCTACTGCTCCCTAGCCCTAGCCCTCAGCCAAATGCTGTGGGGCCAACATGCAGAAAAAACTATTCGCGAGCTGAAAAGTTTTTTTTGCTTCCATAGCTCCTGGAAAGACCTTGTAAAGCAAAAAAAAGAACGGCTTCTGAAANAGAAAAAACTATTCGCGAGCTGAAAAGTTTTTTTTGCTTCCATAGCTCCTGGAAAGACCTTGTAAAGCAAAAAAAAGAACGGCTTCTGAAAAGTTGTTTGTACTCAGATGCCACACTTGCAAAGCTATGGCGCCCTGAGTGTGACTGCACTGGCTGCTGCTCCACAGCCGTAGCCCTCAGCCAAATGCTGTGGAAACAACATGCAAAAAAAATCGCGAGCTGAATAGTTTTTTCCTTCCATAGCTCCTAAAAAGACCTTGTAAAGCCAGAAAAAGGAATCAGCTTCTGAAAAGTTGCTTTCATTCATTTGCCACACTCGCAAAGCCATGGCACCCTGAGTGTGACTGCGCTGGCTGCTGCTCCCTAGCCCTAGCCCTCAGCCAAATGCTGTGGGGCCAACNGGCACCCTGAGTGTGACTGCGCTGGCTGCTGCTCCCTAGCCCTAGCCCTCAGCCAAATGCTGTGGGGCCAACATGCAGAAAAAACTTTTCGCGAGCTGACAAGTTTTTTCCTTCCATAGCTCCTAGAAAGACCTTGCAAGGCAAAAAAAAGAACGGCTTCTGAAAAGTTGTTTTTACTCAGTTGCCACACTTGCAAAGCTATGGCACTCTGAGTGTGACTGCGCTGGCTGCTGCTCCCTAGCCGTAGCCCTCAGCCAAATGCTGTGGAAACAACATGCAGAAAAAACTATTCGCGAGCTGAAAAGTTTTTTTTGCTTCCATAGCTCCTGGAAAGACCTTGTAAAGCAAAAAAAAGAACGGCTTCTGAAANAGAAAAAACTATTCGCGAGCTGAAAAGTTTTTTTTGCTTCCATAGCTCCTGGAAAGACCTTGTAAAGCAAAAAAAAGAACGGCTTCTGAAAAGTTGTTTTGTACTCATTTTCCACACTCGCAAAGCCATGGCACCCTGAGTGTGACTGCGCTGGCTGCTGCTCCCTAGCCCTAGCCCTCAGCCAAATGCTGTGGGGCCAACATGCAGAAAAAACTTTTCGCGAGCTGAAAAGTTTTTTCCTTCCATAGCTCCTAGAAAGACCTTGTAAAGCCAGAAAAAGGAATCAGCTTCTGAAAAGTTGCTTTCATTCATTTGCCACACTTGCAAAGCCATGGCACCTGAAGGTTTTTTCCTTCCATAGCTGCTAGAAGAATAGAAGAAGTGCCACCGAGACCTTGTAAGGCCAGAAAAACTTTTCAGCTTCTGATTTTTTCCATTGCCAATCAGGAACTCAACGAAAACCATTGCCCCGTCGGGAGCGAACTTAGTTACTTCACCCCGCTAATTTGCTAACTCCACCCCGTCACCCCAGCAGGGCCCGCTATAATTCTTGCAGATTTTTGGGTTATCAAACCCAGATGTTCCGAGCAGCCCACGTGTCCCCAAGGACATGCTACTACGGACTCAATTTTTCGGCTTTTTGGGGTCGAATTTCCCAACCAACTCTTGTCTTGAGCGGAACAGCAGGTGCCACATGTAAAGAAAAGATTCGCCTGGGGGTTCAACCAACACAAAACGTGAGGAACTCAATTTCCTGCATTTTTTTCAAAGCATACTGTACACGTTCCTAAACAGGGACTAAGCATGTCAGAAAAATTGCACCAAATGAAACAAGTGTCCGCTTTGCAACTAATTTCCGCAGGTTTGACACAGATTCTATGCAAATCTACGAGAACTTTGAGTCTCCCGACATCTCAGGGCTAACATCACCTGAAATCCGGCCACAGTCGCCCAGTCAAAAAAGAGAAGCAAGGAAATATCACATTTGGAGTGTAGCATGTTTTCAGGGTTTCACCAAATGGCCATATACAGCAAACCATCACCCTCCAAATTCCATCCCCTTTCATTTTCCATCGCACGTTCCTGGTGGGGGACTAGGACAAAAACTCGGCACTCCAACTTTGTTCAAAATAAGACTATCTAAAATCATCTAAAATTCATCTAACATCATCTAACCTACCCTGACGGTAAACTTTGTTGGATTTCTCTGTCATGGCATGGCATTTTTTCGGCCCATCGAGCTTCCCACGCAAGCGCCGTGGCCTTGGCGCTAAGGAGCGTGGTTCGGAAAACCCCTGATGATCGTAAATTTCCGGTCGAAAAAATCACCCAATGCCAATCATCCGTCTTCCCTCATTTTCATACAGATCAGTAAGAAATAGGGTTGGAAGAAAATGGGATCGGGATCCACATTGAAACCATCCCTCATAAGTACATTCAGATACAATTCACATATATACAGATTATTGGCTGCAACGCCCAACATGTCTCCTCAGACTTTCAGAACCACAGATCGCTGTTCTCCGGGCATCCGACGAGGTGTACACTGCCTCATGTTTGGGGTCAAAACATTGAGACATTGCAACTTTGGATCGGTGAATACAATTTTTTTGGGAATCCGCAAGACTCTGACTGACAGGCATGGTTTCCCATGTTTCCCGTTTTGAAATAAAACGGGAAATGTGCATTTTGAGATAGCCAAACCTGTGGGTGTGGATGAGTCTTTACATGAAGACCGAAGGCCATATATTCCCGTCACACACTGGTGTTTTCTTGGTTTGTCTGGACACAAAATACATACTACCATACATCACATTACATTACATGACATGAAATTACATGACATTCTTTACTGTACGTTACATTACATTACATTATCTTGCGTTATTTTACGTTCACAAGTTACGCAGCATCCATTTACATGTCTTTACGTTGCGTTAATTACATTACGTTACGTTACGCAATGCTACATTACATTACATGACATGACATTACGTACTTACATATACACACACTTACATACATACGTGTATACATGCATACAGGCATGCATGCATACATGAATATGTATATACATACAGTATATGCCCCTTTTCCATCCCTATGATGCCTATCCCTATCCAACTTAATTTGCAAGATCAAGGGGTCAAGTATGTTAAAACAAATTCTCAGGAAGTGTTCGAATATTTCGGGTTTGATATATATATATATATCATATAAAAAATATTGCTAAACAATGCCTATAATATGTATGTTTATATATATATATACGTGATCCCCAAGAAATCCTCATTGTCGATGGTTCAAATCCTACTATCCCATTAAGACCGCATTGTCACAGTGTTGGTTCAGAATCCAAAGCGGGCACATATCATATCCCCATTATCCCTACAATGGTGAATTTTCTCACATGCTATGGCATGCCGTGGCCACTGGGCTGTCGGACGTGTTCGGCCAAGCGCAGCTCGAAGAAACGCTTGTTCTCCTCGCACCTGAGATTTGCGAACATGCAGTTTGATATCGCGGATGTCATTGGGAATTTTGAGCCAGACATACAAACATACATATATACAAACATATAGTATGATTATGTATGTGTGTAATAGATGTAGTTCTTGGCAGTTATTCCGCCATATGACTACCATGGACTATGTTCGCGAGGCCAGAACCTTTGGTTTTTTAGGGCGCCAGTCTGGGCATGGTTTCCCTTCAACCTGCGCCGCTTAGCGGCCACCTTCGCAAGAAAGTTGAACATGACATTAGGGTTTGTTGCGTTGCCTAAACTCCTGTTGTTGCTGCGAGGTGTGGCTGGAGCAGCCAGCTTCTGGGGGGCACGCTCATGCCAAGATTCAGGGGTACAGCAAAGAGGCTCTTTGATTGCAATGAAGAGCGTCGCTACGGTCGCATGCAAGGCTCTTCATGCGTGGACAGCAGAAGTCCCAATCACAGGAGCATAAACTTCACGTGCGCCAACGCGCACTCAAGGTCCCGATTACTTGAATGCATGCAAAGATGAATCGTGCGTCAGGCGACCCCAAAGTGTTGGCCGATGAAGGAGCACCTGCGGATACCTGCGGCATGTGGTTTCGCCCGGTGGTGAAATTTATGGAGAAGAGGCTTGGAAAATGGGGCCGCCAAACGGTCCCAAAATGCTGCCCATTGTATGGCTGCCCTGGAAAAGCCTGTCGGGTTCCAGCCAATGTTTGGCGCCGGTTCTCCAGCTTGAATTTGCCTCGCGCTCCCGCTGAATCGCGGGGAGAACGGGCGTGGCAAGAAATTGGCAAGCACATGGTAGTCAAATCATGGGGCTGCATCTGCAGCAATGGCAAGCCTTGTGTGTTGGCAGTTGTGGCGATGGGCCGGGAAGATGTGGGTGGTGTTGTGCTGGAGTACGCAGCAATTGGCTGTGTATCTAGTAACACGAATCAACACAACAGAAGGATGACCCTCACGCAAGCTACGGGCAGGGCAGGGCTGCAGTGAATCAAGCCAGATGATTCAGCGCCAACATGGTGACCACTTGGGAGGGCATGTTAGAATGGCACTGTGTTAAGCACAAGGCAGGCGTGCGACGTTTTGCTATAAGAGTATTTAAGAGTGACTTTGGTTGGAGCAAGCTACCGTCGCGAAAAAAGGTTCCACACTGTATGTATACCTGCATCTTCAAAATGGTCGTAATTTTCTGCCTTTTGCTCAAGGAAAAGGTTTCAGAAAGAATTACCTTTTTTCTTGCGGAACGGCGTTTTTTGAGATCTTCCTGCCAGATCATCCCAAATATGCGTATATCTATATATATATGTATATCATATGTATGTATGATTTTGCAACGGCGACATTGCCCAACCAAAAGGCGACATTACCCGACCAAATGGCGACACTACACGACCACATGGAGAGACATTTTTTACAACGGATTACAACGGCGTTTTTTTGCAAAGAAGAACCACATGGAAGATGTATACATACAGCACATTTTTCTTGTGTACAGCAGCATTCTATTTTACAATCTACAGTACATGATTTGCATATAGATTTGGACAATGTCGTAGAAATCCTGTACCCGATTGATAGCCCAATGATGGTGTGTATTGGGGTGGAAAACCCCTACCTGATTGAGGGTTTCTGAATGCCAGGCATCACTGAATGCTCTCTTGATGAGGCAACTTCCACTTGATGCAATTTGACATGGTAAACATGGTCACGCAAATAAATCCCAACTCTTTCCTGCTTAACGACCAAGTTTTGTTGACGATATTGGATTTGAGCAATGCCTGTCTTATTGGTATGATTAATCCCGTGCTACTTGCTTGCTTTATCAGGTATAACGCTTCCCATCATGGCTTGCAGTCTCCGGTAATCAAACATTGCAATGGAAAGTCACACATTTAGAAATGATATTTCCCAGCTACAACCTCCATTTAGTTCGGGGATTTTCCAGCAAGCCGCGATTGATTAGTGTAAGGATAATCAAAGAGGGTAAATTGAGATAGGGGTTAGAAGATTAGTTTCCACTAAAAAACAGCTATTCTCGGGGTCTATGTGAATCTACCAGAGGGTAATCCTAGTCAGTACAACTCCCCCCCAACTGAGGCCTAGACACCCGCACTGCTACCGCCTTCTCTGACTGAAGCTGAGCCACCTGTGACTCAGCCGGCTTGGGGGATTGGGCGAGATGAAAATCCATGGTTTTTGTTGCTTCAAGCCATCCCAAAGACATCGAAATGGATGAAATTGGGATCATCTCAGGATTTTTTTGTGATGGAACGTGTTGACACTGAAAAGATCTGAAACAGCAAAGGGACATTATGATGGACCTGGCTTCAATGAACATGTAGACTCAAGATAGACCTACATGGAACAACAGCCAGTGCCCCCTGGCTACCAGTAAGACCGGTGTCGCGGTCACCACAGCCGCGAAGCAATTGCAAATCAAAGATGTCAAGGTCTTGCTATACTCAAATTTATGGTCGGAGTCGAACTCCTGCATGCTATTCTGAAACGGTGATGCTTTCTACATTTTACTATCTTTGATCTTTTGGGGGAGCGCAGTCTGTTAGCAAACTTCAAGAAAACTCCCCAAGTGACCACACATGTTTGGCCAAGTCTTTGTACTTCGCTTGCTTCTCCTGGAGCTGCGCCTTTGCCTGAGCCGATGACGCCGTGGCAGTCTGCAAGAGCAGTGGCTGGCTCAAGAAAGTTGAGAAAAAAATACACTAGCCAGCCCATCCCTTGAGTGAATCATGCTAGTTTTATTTGGCAATATTTTGGCAATATCCCATTTGAGAAGTGGCTGCCAAACCTCTGTTGTTGATTGCAGGGGTCCAGTAGGAGAATCCCTATAAACAAAAAGGTGTCTGCATTTCTGTTGCTGAAAAATCTGAAAACGTTCCAGCGCCTTCGACAAGGATCGCTTCTGTTTGGAGGTCAAAACCTGCAGGTGCCTCAGTCACGAAGCCAGGGAGTGATCGAAACTTTTGCCGGAGATTAACCCTTCAGAATTAGCTCAGACCTACCCTTTTCACTATCTAAGAATCTAAATTTCATACTTCTGTAATATATACGTATCACATTTTCTATGACCAGCTGACTCTGTCCGAAAATAGGGCGCCCCCTTCCATGGTGCTTAAACTTTGACTTTGATCATATTCCGGGTCTTGCCCCCTCATTTTGAGAAGACCTTCTCTTTTATTGACATTCTTTGAAGTTGGAGGGTCCATCCAATGTGGGAGAATCATATATAGGGAATCAAAACATGATAATTCTGATTACATATAATTACCATATTATCCCATGTTTAGGGATGAAATCAAAAACATGAAAAACTCCCAAGCATTTCGAGCTTCATGTAGTACTTCTGGTCTCCCACCATGATCTCCCCCGGCGCGGGAAAGGTGCAGTCGCCAAGCTGCTTCTTGTGATCCTCAGCCATAGCCTGCAACCTCTTGGTGCAGGTCTCTTCCGCTTTCTCCAACGCTGTTTGCGCCTGGCAGCTGCGTCACACTTTTAGACCTCCAATTTTTAAGCTTTCAAACCAGAATCAAGCCGCCAGAATACCCACCAAATAATATCCCGTTTAGAAGGGTTACAGCATCCAAACACATCCAGCTGAGAGCCACCGCACACTTACAACTCGTTTCCCAAGCACGTGCATGAAATAGCGGGAAGTTGGACACTATTTACGGTTTGTCCGCCATTGGCAGGGGGGACGCTTAACCCGCAATGACGTTGACTAAGGCTGATTGATGGACATGCTAGTGGAACTGCTCCCAAGATCTTAAACACAAAAATGCATGTACTGTTCAACGTATTTCTGCCATGAAAAGCCCACGAAGTTTATTCTACGCTGCGGATCAAAATTGTCTGACTCCCTGATGGTTTCTCTGCCATAACTTGGTGCCATTTTTGATCCATGCCCAGTGAACTTGAAATAAGATCACCCATTAACAAAAATGGGGTTGGTTATCAATATATAAACTATAGATGTTAATTAATCTACAGATGTCCATTTGTGATCGTATGTGATCATCAACCATCTCATCCAGGGTTGATGTTTGAGACCCATCAAGGTCTCATCAACTTGAAAGCAAGGCCTCATCGAGCTGTTTCCGCCAATCTCTCCGTTCCTGATCCTGCCTGCTCGGCTGGGATGGCTCATGCAATCACCTGTAGATCATGTGTACAAATCACATCGTACTTGACATGGGTCATTCAAATCACATGTCAGTCACGGTTAAAAACAACAAAAATATATAATTACATGAAATGACTCTGACATAAAATAAAATGAGATATCATGAGCAGTTTTTCATGACCAAGTCACCCGCATGAGGTCAGGTCATGCCGTTCCATCATGTTCACAGCAGGGAGGAAACCCATTGGTTCTGAGCTCACCAATTTTGGACACGCTGAAGCTTGGCAAGACATCATACGCAGGTCTATATCGTCCATACAGTCTTGTTGGTTGAAGAAGCAAAATCCAGAATCATATCTCACCATTTGGCTCTTTCTGGCGCATCGGCTCGCAGATCTGCCCATACCAGGTTCCCGGGATGACCCGAGATGACCCGGTATGACCTTGAGCTCATGTGCAACACTTCATCTTTCAAGTCTTTGCAATGGGATTCCTGAGATCAATGGCACGACAGCTGGAGGGATCCTTCGAGTCAGGGCTGGCCCAAGACCACGTTCCGTTGATCGTCATGCTCTAAATGTTCAAATGGTCCAAGAGTCGAACCCCGCTTGGATAGAGTTGCCTTATAGATCCCCCTTGAAATTCACCCCAAGGGGTCAGGGCCCGCATTCTAGGGGATCCTTATAACATGTTATAGCGTTTTCCTGGTTTGGGTCAACCAAATCCACATGTGTTTTCTCCAAAAATGGCTTGCAATTTCCCCCAACAAGGCCGCCATCAGCTGCGCCAAGGAGCGTAGCTGCGAAGCTTCTGAGAGTATTCCTGCGCCAGCCGTGCCTGCTTGAAGTTCGGCTCTGGTAATGGGAAATCATTGAACTCATATGGACGTGGAGGTTTATAGCCGGGAAAATCATCGAACTACATGGGGGAATTTTTCAGCAAGCCATGTTTGATTACCGGAAGGTAACTGGGGCCACAGAGATTTCCCAAATGGTGGATTAACACATGGACAAAAATTAAACAGTCATAAACAGTCAGCTGCAGCAAATGTATGCAAATGTAAGTATAGCTTTCGGGAGGCTGGCGCTAAATTGCCATACCCATTCTCAATAATATTTCGATTCATTTCTATGACGGTTTTGGTTGCAGATCAAAGACCGATGGTTGTTGAATGTACAATAATTACAATATATGTACAAGTACCCTCCGGTAATCAAACATTGCAATGGAAAATCACCCACTTATATGTATAGATTCATAAATTGAACATGTTCAACATTTCTATTCGATATTTTGGATATGTATGGATATGTCGGCTTTGCGCCCGCCCAAGCATTGGTCAGATTTCAGACCCTCGTACGAGCTGGGACCATTTGGGATGTTGACCCTTTTTCGATGGTAAACGGTTCGATGTGGTCTATCTGACTTTCCCACCCCATCATATGGTTTGGAATTTCAGAATGTCACAATTTTTCGAACGGCCGGTGATAGAGAAAAAAAATGTGTACCCTCCGGTATTCAAAGATGGCTTGCAAAATTCCCCATTTATAGAATTAGATGAGTCTCCCACGTTTTCCCATCAAAACCTCCATTGAATTCGTGGATTTCCCAGCCATGTTGGATTACCCTGGGGTGAATTCCTCAACGCCCATCATCGACCTCATTTGCTTGAAGCTGCTTCTCGGCGCGCAGGGTCTCCTGGAGTTCAAAACGGTTGGATTCGGCTGGCAAAGGTTTAAAGCCTTGGAGAATGCTGCATGACAAACCAGTAATTTAACATGGTGATTTTCCCATCAATAGTTAATTGGTTTTGGAACCATGACTCAAATTTTGGTAAGTGAAATTGATCCCATCGTATGTCTTAATTCACCAACCTCAAAAGTTCGGAATCTGATTAATTAGCAATTAATTGTTCCACCTCTTTACAACATTCCCAGATGCTCCATGTATGGAAGATTTGCCAACATTTACCTAATTAAAATTAACGAAAAAATCTGGTTAAATATACTATGCATGGAGCGTATGGTATTTTCCCTCAGAAAAATACAGTACAACGTGGCAGCTGGCTGCAAAATCCCCGATTTATATATATATAGATGGTTTTCCCAGCTATGAACATCCATTGAGTTCGTGGATTTCCCACTCCTCATGCAATTCTTGGAGCTGCTGATTCTCGCGCCGCGTGGCTTGCTCGTCACTGACCTGGGGTGCAAAAACTGGCCATGAAATGGGGCTGAAAAAAACTGGCCAGGAAGCCCAAACGAAGGAGAACTAAATCATCATAAGTTATCACTGTACAGTTTCAGTTTTGTTTTAATAGGATTTGTGCTTTTCTATCTGTTTGGGGGGTTCTGATGAGAGGAACGTGCGACTTAGAACCTGGGAAAGNGTATGCCCCGGTTGAGGGACTTACCGACTAAGTAGTTCCATGGTTTCGAAGCTGCGGTGCTAGTTCATCGGTCAAACCCTTCCTGATTGGTGGTTCCACCCATGTTTCAGCTACAAACAAATGAAAACCAGGAGCATTATTAATTCCAGGTGGAGATGGACGTTTAAGTGAAACCTGTTTAAGCCAATCCGAAAAGCACCTTCCGATCCAACTCCTGCTTCCACACGAGCTGTTCTTGTTGACTTTGCAGCTCCCTCGCCTACGCGTCAAGGGCTGCAACACAAAACATCAGAATATGTATATATATATTATATATATATATGCATTGGCAAAATACTTCACACCCCTATGACACGTGTTTTCTAACTTGGCAATGAAACACCCATGCCCGTACATGGGTCAAAGTGGACCCCCAGCACATACATTGTTGGCCGGGTTTCATGGCACCTGGAGCTGCTCGCGCAAGCCGCGCATGCGGGCCTCCTGATCTTCCAACCTAGGATCAGCCGTTCGCCATGGAGGTTCGTTTGTCACCTGTCATGTTTGAGGGATTTGTTGTGGGTAACAATTCTCCCATCCAAAAATCAGGTTTAACCTGATGTTTTCTGTCCATTTCCCTTGAACCAATTTCGGAAATGTGGAGGTGTCCGACCAATGGGGAAGATCTGCTGCTGGTGGCTGGTTTCCACCCAATGGAAACAATGTGATCATCACCATCATCCCATTTTGGCCTGCCATTTCTGGTGCGCTGGGAAACTGACGCCTACCAAATGTCACCAGGAAAAAAATAGAAACCCCGCACCAGCACGGTTTTCCGTGGGTTTTCCCTATCAAAAAGGACTGCGGTCCCCAAATTGCGGACATACCACGTACCAATGGACCACTGGGCTCAGTTGCTGTTGTTCCAACCGCGAGACCTGGTGCGGATGTGGTGGAGTGGAAACCTGATCAGGTCTGAAAACCGAGAAGGAATTTGAAAGCAGAAAAATCATCAGTCCATTGTGGATAAACCAATTTAGGAAAGTGATAAACAATCGTTGGTGAAATGTGATCAATATAATGTCAGCTGAATTCTTGCTTCTTCCCCAAAAAAATCGGGCAACACAAATATTTTGCCTGGGTTCTACGTATGATAAACATTGTCTCCACAATTGGGGTTCTTTTCTGCTTGGTGTAAGCCAGTGTAAGCAAACTATTGAGACTTTATCGGTGGGCCACAAGCAGCATATTCCAACAAAGTTGGTCTGCGATATCTCATTAAGTATTCAATATTTGTGACGACTATATACGATCCATTACTGTTCATTACATTGCTAGCAATGATTATTATAATAACCAATTTATCACTATCACATAAATCTCCGATAGTTGCGATTGACTACTGTAAAATACTACAATTACTGCGAAACACAGCATTCAGAATTTTGGATAGTACCAAAATCCCGTTTTTCCGCGCCTCCGCTTGCAGGTCCTCTGCCTTGCGCCGTTCAGCCTGGCTGGATCATTCTGGACATGAAAAAATCCAATAAGAAAACCTCAAATAAAGTACGAGTGATTGCTACAGTACAACACGGCAATGGAAAATCCTTCACAAATGGGGGCTTTAATGGGAAAATCATCTATAAATCGTGGATTTTCCATTGCCATGTTTGATTACCGGAGGGTATCTTTATATATGAAAAGGTATCCACTCTTCTTTGAGGGTGAAGAATTTTGAGACTTTGCGATTCTGGGGCTTTGAAGACGGGAACATCACAAACATGAATGGGGACATCAACTACCAGTGGGGAGATTTCAGTAACAATCATCATGGGATTTCCACAAAACCATAAGTCAGAAATGTGAGTCGATTATAGCAACCCCCACATCGATAGAAACGTGGGAAACCTGGAAATATGAAGCAAATATCGTCTAGAACGTTCCTTTATAACACTTATTGCATCTATTTTGGGGTTACTCAACACAGTCAACCGCAGGATAATTTTTCCAGGTCAACTTTGCTAACCTGCAATCTGCGCAACCGAAAAAGCAGGGGTGACGGATACAAGAAACCAGATAATGATAGCACTGGCGTTTGGCGTTCAAGAGCCGGAGTCGCATTGTGGATAGTTGCTGTTTAAGACATATATGGGGACCATAAATCATGGACCAAAAGAAATGCGGACTAAATGTGGACTCACTTGATGTGCAATCAGTAAGCATGATGGCATTTCCATCAAATAGTCCATCAATCCATCAAAGCGGGATGAATGTTTTTTCTTTCGACATCTCTCTTCAGCAAGGACCTGGAAATAGGGTTCACAATGCATCTACTATGCATAGACATGGTACAAATAGAATCATCTGCTGAATTACATTTAATTCACTGCCTAAAAAACAACTTAAATCAAGCGATTGGGGGATCCGAATCCCAACCATCATTTCCAGTGACATCACGAGGTGAGGTCATTATAATTCATCCAGAATTATGCTTCCTGTAAACCATATAAATGGGTATAAGTAGGCTTATTACCACCATAGTTTGGTATGTAACTTCTACAAAGTTATATACCCGCTCATATTCTATAAAGTTTCAACTTTGCCTTGGGACCCCCAAACAAAATACAAACATTCCTTTTTGGATTCCCCAAGTAGTGGATTTGGGAAATAGACTAATATATACATGTATCCCAGTATATCCCCATATATAACAGTCCCATGAAACCATCATTGTAGTAGTATATCAGTGTATCACCATTTTAGTAGTTCCATTATCAGTAGCAAATCCAAGTAAAAGTACAAATGCGTGATATCCTACTGTGGATGGAAGAAATCCTTTATTAGTTGGTAGATGTTAAACATCCCATTATAATCACATTATTTACGGTGTCTCATAGTCGCCTATAGTTTCCAACTGGTGCAGGATGGCTTGTCCATCCACAGAACCCACTTTTCGTATCAGCAAATCCTATGGGGGATATACATTAAATACTGAAGATATGCCGGTTTTCTAAAATGGGGTTACCCCTCCATTAGAGTTTCGTGAATTTTCCGTTATAAACCATCCATTTTGGTGCACCCGCATTCATGGAAAACACCATATCACATGGCAAATCTAGAGTATATTAACATTAACTTACTGATCATTGGATATCTCCATATACATAATATCAGTACATTACAGTATATTAATATGATTCTAGGATATATTCCCATAGGGGTTTAAACATCAAATATATAGCAAATCCAGAGTTTTATCGGATCGCGAAGATTGGCAAAGCGAGGCCCGGATCACGCCTCTAGAAGAGCCTTGGACTCCTCCAAGATCTGATCCTTGCTGCGACTGGCCTTGAGGCTGCGATTGAATCCCAGCTGCAAGCGGAATCTTGCTGCTGAGAATATGTTATATAATGTTATATACATTATATATATATATACAGGCATAATGTATATATACATGCATGTATGTTGTCTACTGCGATTTTATTATGTATGATTATGCATGATTATATATGTACATAATCTTATTGCGGTATTTACTTTTTTGGAAAACCAGCTGGTTGCTGGTCCACTCCACCCCTCTAAGAATAACACAGTTGTTTGGGGATCATCAAAACCACTGACCTGCCAGCAATATTTGGGTATAGGACAAGACCTTAAAAACTCACACCAAGTACTCCAAGCAATCGTTTGGGACAATCAGACTCTCAAAATCATCTCTTGGGGTGTGTCGAATCAATGGCAAACCATGTCCACATGATCAAACATGTTTCCAATTACCACATATATATATATATACATACAGTACATGATGTGATCCGAGCTATTCGTGCAATGTGAGATGGCAGCGGGGCAACATCTCCGGCCTCAACAAGAAAGTCATCTACGCTCTACACATTGGACACCATGCTAGATTGCTGTAAGGTATTGTTCAAGATGACTGATACATACATGAAAGTGAAGCAGCCGGAGTTCCGGCAGGCAATGACATCAAGTTATCTGATCATCTAAGTGTAGGTCAGAAATGGTCAGAAATGATCAGAAACAATTCGCTGGTCATTCTGAATCGAAGGAATCCAAACCATCCCAAAGTTAACCACAATCCAATGGTCTGATCCCGCTGGTCCGTCTCTGGGAGCTGCTGCTGTTGTCTCCACATCAAGTTTATCCTTGCGCCGAAGCACAAGCTGGTCACCAATGATCATCAAATATCAAGTTGACTTCATCTTTTCCAAAAGTGACAATGGTTTCTCTCTTCCTCAATTCTATTTTCCGAAATTTGAGGGTTGAAGGTTGTGCACTTCGTATAGATCCCAAGCTGTGTGTTTTTCCCATTGAAAAGTTATTCTACGTTTGCTGGCGGGATAATCCTATAGTGAAAGAAGTGGGCTCGAAGATTGTCCCGCTTATCATTGAAGCCAATACTTTTGATGTTTTCTTTTTTATCCGTATTGTTTCTTGATGTGTCTTGATTGTTGCATAGTTGACATTTTCCCGTAGGTTCCGTGTATGGATTTCTCGACACATTCCCCAACAAATGGCCCAAATGCAAGCAAGTATCCCACACCCAGAGCATATGGCATACCTGGGTCATTGACGGAGTGCCTTCACAAGTTAATGCCCCCCAATAGTAATCATATGAGACGAGAATATTGAGAGTACAATAGCGAGAAAAAACAATTTGCCATGTCCTTCCTGAAATTTGATGCATAAAGAACCCAATAAGATCAACCCCAAATTTTGCTCGTGGCTGATATTGATTGAGAATCAAGGGTTCCCCACAAACAGTAACCTCATTTGCTAATTAATTCGAACCCCTTAATTAGATTGACCCATTTTGACCCTATTGACTCCTCCCATTGACCCCTCCGTGAACCCTCCGTTAAGCCTTCCATCAACCCCTCCACCATGAGCCCTCCAATGAATAACTTTACAAGTACCATTACCTGTGAGTTTTCACTATTGATCAGGATCATCATGGATGACACAACGGAACTATTCATAGTATCAAATATGAATAGAGATTTAGAATAGTACTATCAACTACTTATAGTAACCATGAATCAGATACAAATTCAAGTATGAATAAGGACTATTCTATATATAATATCCACATGGCAATATTTATCAACGTTAATTGATTCTTATTGGGTATTTACTGCTAATGCAGATCAACTATTACTAATTAACAACATGCCAATAATACTACTTGATTTGTAGTTTATTGATACTATTTGGCTAATGATTGGTAGTTAAAATTTGATAATTAATGTTCTTGGATATTATTGGTTATCTGCTGGTAATCAACTATTGGTATAAACATGTATTAACGGTCACAAGTATAATCAACTATCAGTTAACATATATAATCTAAAACAACATCAACTATAATTAAAACCAACTATAATCACATAATCAACACCTTTAAGTTAACTATAATCAAGTCTAATTAATCAACTACAATCAACTGTAATCAACTATACTTTAATATGACTTAACTATACTATCCCCCCATCTGGACATTCGACATCGCCACATGGCCCAGCCCTTCTTCGAAGTCCTTGAGTTCGCGAACTTTTCCGCGTTCCTGGAGCAAAACTAACATAGATGCGGAAAACCCATGCAACCCCATGGTTACTGTAACTGTAATATATATATATATACTGTATATATATATATATGCATATGTATATATATGCATCTATCTATATGATTCTATATGGAAATTTCCTAAGTCATAGGAAAAAAAACAAACCATCCCAAATTTGACCGGATAGTAGCATTGAAACCTATGTTGATTTAGGGATCCACATGGATCTACCATTTTAAGAAACCCCCAAATGGGTATGGGTGAAAACTGTGTACCCCAATTATTGGATGGTTCATACTCAAAATAGACTTAACTCATCTTAACTCTGGAGTTTGCCAGGCCTTTAATTTTGACACACACTATCCCATACCCAAATGGATTTTAGCAACAGAAATGACGATTAACTTGAGGATTCAAGATAATAAGATATTTAAGTAACTGAAAGGAAGATTTGATATGTTTTGACCAAGAAAAATGCCGCTTTGACTAGTGACCACTACGGGGATTTAGATGTATTGAGCTACTAGTAATACATCATAAATCGAATCTGGCAATGAGAAAGAGCAACATCATCTGGAGATGCGGCGATGGTTCCATGTTTCTTAGTAACGTGCTGGAAGTCTGACATTGAACCCCAACATGGATAACAATTACAATATTCAACATGGCCATCTCCAAGTACAGCGCAACTTCTTCCCAACCCTTTTTCTGTTGGCTGTCATGGTCCAAACACGTCAAAAACACTTCAATCCTTTCCAAAAAGTAAACAGAATAGATAAAGGCCTGGGTGCGCTCGCCTACCCCAATCAGGGGGGACATTTGGTGTTAAAGCGTCAATCTATGCCCATCCATTATCACGCACTATCACCATTTTGTCGGTAGCTGCTGGCTGCGTTCCAAAATGATTGATGCCTTTTATTCTCAGGAGAAATACAGTGGGAACATCAATATAGTCAGTGAGTTTGCAGACGATGTCAGCAAAGCAAATGAGTGCAGTATTGGTGAGATAGTGGATAAAACCAAACATTATGTTTTGAATATGTTTGATTCAAAAGTCCTGGTGTATCAAAGAATAGATTTTACAAAGTCTTAATGTTTTACATTTATGCCGTGTATGAACCGTCGATGAAAAATGACATTGAAGTTTACTCTGTGAAGACTGGTGCATATGTGATAGACAAACGTAATTTTGAAAAGGCAAACGGATTGTTAAAATTTGGCGGTAACATTGGTGACTGGAGGAGTCGTGACACATATTGACACATTTAATTTTCCATCAAAACCTTTCACTATAAAAACCAGCATCTTAGATGGCATACCTGAATGTGAAAATGAAACTGGAGAGATGAAAATGAAAGATGAATGGAACACTGGAAAAATTATAGATGAACATGTTTTGAATAATAAGAGGTTGATGATTAGAGGTGATGTGCCAGGAACAGGTAATGGTTTTATATGCAAGAACCTACAAAATAGAACCTACGGAGTGCCTTTCTATGTGCCTACCGACAACTTGAAACAATAATTTGGTGCGGAAACAATGACAATGAACAAGTTTTTGAAATGTTTCATGGTGATGAGAGACTGGAGAGATTTGATCATTCAGGTCTTGACGTCATAGTTGTTGATGACATATTTATTTTCATAGAGTATCTAAGTTGGCGTTGATATGGGACTTTGTAATCAACGATCCTGACAAAATTGTAGTGGCAACTCTTGATACAAAACAGTTGAAGAACCCAGAGCAGTTAAGTGACGTCTATGGATTTGAAGAGTGTCCCAATCACTGCATAGATCTGACTTTTCAACATAACATTAGGTTGTATGAATGTAAGGGTTTACAGCGTGAAGAAAATATGATATGAAGAATATGGTTTTAGAACGAATGAACCCATACTTGATATAACTGAGAAATACTTGGGGTGGAGTGAAGGGGATGAGCTATGGAAAGCAACATAGCATTTACCAACCATGCCCGCAAAGAGGTCAGTAAGAAGATTAGAAAGATGAGAGGCATAAAGGATAAATATGTAGTGGGCGAAGAGGTGGTATGCAGAAAATACCTATTACATCCTATTACATCGTCGTCGAAATTTGCAGCGCCACCACAGCCGCAGCAGCGCCACTGCACAGCAGGAAGAATTGCCACTGCACAGCATCGGAGATCCAAAAAGAGAGAGGTATCAAAAACCTTAGTAAATTGTGTCACTTTCCTTAGTGGCCGGGTGTTACCCGGACGAGTCATATCGGAGCGACCAAATTTGG
>BGPT01000227.1:378084-400473 GCA_003297045.1 Symbiodinium sp. clade C Y103
CAACAGTTCGCAGGCAACCAAGACGCGTCTTCGCACATCTCCGTTGTCTGCGCAGCTGCCTCATCAAGAGTAGCGCCAAGGCCCACCGCCAGCTTCAACCCAGGCGCAGTCGCAGGAACATTCGCCAGCTTACCGTCAGCAAGCCAGCCTGTGGAAGCCCAGCAGCAAGGCCACGCAAACACGCCATCCGCAGGCGCAGCACTTACAGCCGCATGCAAAATGAAACTCTCATGGCACACCGGAAACGCCGGGACCGTGGGGGCCAATGAATGGCCAGTATAGGTTGCAAACCAAGGCACAGCACCAGCTCCACAAGGAAGTGAAACAGCCAAAAGCCAGCCAACCAAACCAGCCAAACCAAAACAGGACCCAACAATCCTAGTGTGAGACTTCCTTCTCTTTTGAATTTTCGTCCCATCCAACAACAGGGATCTCGGTCTTTTGTCACCTCTGATTCTTTTTTCATATTTTGGGGATTCTTCGATCCCATCTTGACCTTTTTTTCCTTTGGCCCTTCATATTGCTTTTTTTGTGTTCTTCAAATCTTTTCTTTTGGGCATCTTTGTCGTTCTTTTGAAAAAACAACTGAGCAAACCCCCTCAAGGGGAACTTCGTGCCGTAGCTACTGCCACGGCCCGCTACTGCCNTTTGAAAAAACAACTGAGCAAACCCCCTCAAGGGGAACTTCGTGCCGTAGCTACTGCCACGGCCCGCTACTGCCGGCGAGGAGGCGCCCTTGAAGTAGCTTACATCCTATTACATCGTCGTCGTGGTTTGGAGGCTGTACGGCTGGAAATGAGCAGCGCGCAACGTCCCAAAGATCAGCGCGCACAGCGGCGGCAACGCGCACAGCGGCTGAAGAACCCTCACAAGAAAACCTTGGTAACACAACCTTAGTGGAATTGTATCAGAAGTACCTTAGTAGCACAGGTTTAGCCAATGCCGTGGCGCTGCGCCCAAATGGCACGCACCACCTTCGCTGCCCAAGTGGGGGCATCAAGAGAATTTATATTGCCGGAAATGACGTTGTTATGCAGAATGCGGAAACTGATGAGAAAACAAAACATAGGCATGAGTTTTTTGGGCTACACTGCTCATTCCAAACAAGGGTGTAGCGTAGATGATGACATTGCGTTATATGATTGGAGTTCCTGATAGTGTGATGAGACATGCAAAAAACTGAACTACATTGAGAAAGACACGAAAGCAGGCAGGGATGTCGCAGGTAGCGACTCTGTTGATCTAGAGCGAATGAAGTTTTGACCATAGGTTTTGAAGAAGGATATGTTACATCAAACATGACCTGTCAACGTGTGAATAATGAACTTTGACATTTCAAAGACAATTGCATTGGTTTTTGTCATCAGTGCAATTGCGCTTTCAAAAAACTATAATTGTAAAGAATTGGTGTGTTTGGGTAACAAAACACAAATTCAGTTCTTCTATTTGATGAGTGACAGCACTCATTTGTCCCAAGTTTTTTGGCCAAGCCCACGCATGGACTTGGTGTTAGAAAAAGTGACTGAGGCTCTTCGTGAGTGGATCCTTCAGCAATTTCTTTTTGGGTAGGTAAGCTTTCAACGCCTTCCAACTGCGATCCACACACTGCGTGCCCGCCAGCGTCAACGTGTTTCTTTGTCGATGCTGTACGTGCTAACAGCGTAGCATCCATAGCGTGCAGACACGCTTTAACAGCGTTGCATCCGTTGCGAATGCAACAGAAGGACGTGATAAGCCCCCCGCCCACCCCACCCCATCATGAGTAACGTGATGTAGCTCTCACAGCGTAAAATGACGCATCCGTTGCGAATGCAAGAGAAGGACGTTATTAGCCAACCCCCCACCCCACCCCACCCCACACCATCATAAGCAAAACATGATAAAAAAAAAGCACATATTTTTACCAAGGCGAATTATGAGCCGTGGTCCAACTACAAAGAACAAGAGGTAAAGCAACTATTGAAATATGGAACAGAACGCTGGCGGATATGGTATTTAGATGTGTTTAGGAGATGAAAATAATGGCAGAGAACATATTTGCAATGGGTGGATTATTTACATGAGATCTTTTTGATGGATGATAAAATGAAGCACTCAGATGCAGGAATGAGAGGAAAGGAAAAAAGGCATCGAATTTAGGGCAATGCTAAATGTGGCACCAAAAGCAAGAAAGGATGCGATATATCCAGAATTGCATGTGGGTAGTAAAGTCAAAATTCTGAGAAAGAAAAGGACTGGAGAAAAAGAGAGAACAAGTCCCTTTTCACAGAGCGAATATACTGTAAAACTGGGACAAACTTATGATAAATCAACTGATTATCCAAGACCATGAATGCGTTTTTAGTTACTGGAAAGTTTAAAATGGGAAAGGCTATGCTTGTAGAATCTGTTTTATTAATGCTTTATTGTTTTGTTGTTGTTGGGATGTTATTAAATTTCTCGGTAGCAGTATTTTTTAGAATATGTTGCTGTTGCTGTTGCTGTTGCTGTTGCTGTTGCTGTTGCCGTTGTTGTTGTTGTTGTTGTTGTTGTTGTTGTTGTTGTTGTTGTTGTTGTTGTGGTTGTGGTTGTGGTTGTGGTTGTTTGCTTGTTTGGGCTCTATGTTTGTTTTGTTATGCTGGTTTGCTTTGTATGTTTTTTGCTAAGTTGCTTTGATTGTTTGTTTTGCTTGTCTGTTGGCATGCCGCTTTGTTTTTGCTTGTATTTTGTTTGTTCAGGATTGTTGGGATGCCGTTTTGTTCTTGTTTATTACTATGGTGTTCTGTTTTTGTCTAACTAACTAATCCACAGATCCGTCAAGGTCGCATCAGCTGTTTCCGCAAGGCCTCATCGAGCTGTTTCCGCCAGTCTCTCCGTTCCTGATCCTGCCTGCACGGCTGGGTCATGAAATCACAAGAGGGATTGATCATCTGTACAACTCACATTGTAATTGACATGGGTCATTCAAATCACATGTAAGTCACGGGGAAAACAACTGTAATATACTGTAATCCGTTTCTAAAACACTGTCTCTCCCGACCCTTGATACCAGCATGAATAATGAAATGACATGAGATCACAGCAAAGCAGGGACAAGCATTGGGGGGGTCCGGGGTCAAACCACTCATGACGACTCTCATGGTCAGTCGTTTTTCATGACCAAGTCACGCACCAGGTCAGTTCATGCCGTTCCATCATGTCCACAACAGGGAGAAACCCCATGGGCCAATTGGTTTTGAGTTCACCAATTTTGGACACCCTCAAGCTTGGCAAGACATCATACACAGGTCTATAGGGTCTTGTTGGTTGAGCAAGTAAAATCCATATCTCATCATATCTCCCCATTTAGCTCTTTCTGTCGCATCGACTCGCAGATCTGCCCATATCTCGCAGCCGCTGCGACCTTGAGCTCATGTTCAACACTTCATCTTTCAGGTCTTTGCACTGAGATTCCTGAGACCCAAAAATGCCAAGCGCGACAGCCGCAGGTGGGATCCTTCTACTGAGTCAGGGCTGGCCGAACACCACGTTAAAAATTGATCCTGATGCTCGAAATACTCAAACAGTCCAAGAGTCGAACCCCAATTGGATAGATTTGCCTTATAGATCCCCCTTGAAATTCACCTCAAGGGGTCAGGACCGCTTTCTAGGGGATCCTTATAACATTTTATAGCGTTTTCGTGGTTTGGGTCAATCAAGTCCGTTTTTTTTCTCCAAAAATGACTTGCAAATTCCCAACCAGCCCGCCATCAGCTCCAGCCGGCGCCGAGGAGCGTAGCTGGCAAGCTTCTGGGAGTAGTCTTGCACCAGCCGTGCCTGGCGAAAGTTCGCCTCTGGTAATGGGAAATCCCTGAATTCATATGGTGGAGGTTTATAGCCGGGATCATCGAACTAAATGTGGGATTTTCCAGCAAACCATGTTTGATTACCGGAGGGTAACTGGGGCCACAGAGATTTCCCAAATGGTGGATTAACACATGGAATAAAATTACAGAGTCACCTGCAGCAAATGTAAGTACAGCTGTCGGAATACAGATTGATGGTCTTAAATTGCCATACCCATTCTAAAATAGTATTTGAATTATTTTGAATTCATGTCTATTCCGATTTTGGTTGGGGAAGTCCGGGTCCATTATTGTTGGCAGTGCTCCTCATTGCATTGTGCAGCACTTGGAACAGAATCCAAATGGCTGATCAAGAACCGATGGTGGTTGAAATGTACAAGATATAACATGTACAAAATGGTACAAGATTGTACAAGTACCCTCCGGTAATCAAACATTGCAATGGAAAATCCCCCACGATACATTAGGACCAAAAGCGGTCTTAGGAGCAGCATTGATCTTTGTTCAACGAAACATGGGGTATGGATCTGGGGTATGGATCAAGGGTATGGATCATGCAGTATGACAAAGTATATATCAAGGTATGGATCGGGGGGTATGGATTGGGGGGTATGGATCGGGGGGTATGGATCGGGGGGTATGGATCGGGGGGTATGGATCGTGTGTGGGCTCCGGGCCTTGCATTTTGACTCATGCCCATTTCATAAAGTGAACATGTTCGTCAAAATGTATATTCCGTATTCTGGATATGTATGGATCTGTTGGCTTGGCGCCCGCCCAAGCATCCGCCAGATTTTAGACCCTCATACGAGCTGGGACCATCCGGAATGTTCACCCTTTTTCGATGGTAAACGGTTCAAGTTCAAGTTTTGGATGTGTCTATGTCTCCAAATTGGGTTCGTGGTCTATCTGACTTTCCCACCCCATCATATGGTTTCGAATTTCAGAATTTCCACATTTTCGAATGGCCATTGATAGAGGGAAAAAAACGTGTACCCTCTGGTAATCACAGATGGCTTGCACAATTCCCAGTTATAGAATTGTATACTGTATATAGATGGTTTTCCCATATGTTCCTATTAAAACCGTTTAAAACCTCTATTTTGGTGAATTTCCCAGCTAGCCATGTTGGTATACCCTCCGGGTGAATTCCTCAACACGCTCATCGTCGACCTCATGTTCTTGAAACTGCTTCTCAGCGCGCAGGGTCTCCTGACGTGAACCACCACCACTATCCTGGTGAAATCACAGCAAAATCACCAGTACTCATGGAAGTTCATCGATCGACCGATCGTAAGCCCTTAAAGTTTCTTCGTAGACCCTGTGGAAAAAAAACATCTGATTAGCAATTAATTGTTCCACCTCTTTACAAAATTCCCAGATGCTCCATGTATGGAAGATTTGCCAACATTTACCCAAATAAAATCAACGAAACATCTGGTTGAATATACGGTACATGGAGCGTATGGTAGTTTCCTCTCCGAAAAATAGAATGTGGCGGCTGCCGGCTGCAAAATCCCCGATTTATATATAGATGGTTTTCCCAGCTATGAACATCCATTAAGTTCATGGAATTCCCATGCCTCATGGCGCAATTCTTGGAGCTGGTGATTCTCGCGCCGCGTGGCTTGCTCATCGTGGACCTGGGGTGCAAAAACTGGCCATAAAACTGGGCTGAAAAAACTGGCCAGGAAGCCCAAACGAAGGAGAACTAAATCATCATAAATTTTCACTGTACAGTTTCAGTTTTGTTTTAATAGGATTTGTGCTTTTCTATCTGTTTGGGGGGTTCTGATGAGAGGAACGTGCGACTTAGAACCTGGGAAAGNTCACTGTACAGTTTCAGTTTTGTTTTAATAGGATTTGTGCTTTTCTATCTGTTTGGGGGGTTCTGATGAGAGGAACGTGCGACTTAGAACCTGGGAAAGTGTTTGGGAGTGGGGTCAGCACCCAATTGCAAATGGAATGTCGTCAGTATGCCCCGGTTGAGGGACTTACCGACTAAGTAGTTCCATGGTTTCGAAGCTGCGGTGCTAGTTCATCGGTCAAACCCTTCCTGATTGGTGGTTCCACNGTATGCCCCGGTTGAGGGACTTACCGACTAAGTAGTTCCATGGTTTCGAAGCTGCGGTGCTAGTTCATCGGTCAAACCCTTCCTGATTGGTGGTTCCACTCATGTTTCAGCTACAAACAAATGAAAACCCGGAGCACAATCCGAGGTGGAGATGGACGTTAAAGTGAAACCTGTTTAATTCGGTTCCTAGCCCTAGCCCATCCGAAGAGCACCTTCCGATCCAACTCCTGCTTCCACACGAGCTGTTCTTGTTGACTTTGCAGCTCCCTCGCCTACGCGTCAAGGGCTGCAAAACAAAACATCAGAATATGTACATATATATATATATATATGCATTGGCAAAATACTTCACACCCCTATAACACGTGTTTTCTAACTTGGCAATGAAACACCCATGCCCGTACATGGGTATATGGTATATGTCAAAGTGGCCCCCCAGCAACTACACATTGTTTACATGTGTTTACGGGGTTTCATAGCACCTGGAGCTGCTCGCGCAAGCCGCGCATGCGTGTCTCCTGATCTTCCAACCTAGGATCAGCCATTCGCCATGCAGGTTCGTCCGCCACGTGTCATGTTTAAGGGATTTGTTGTGGGTATACAACAATTCTCCGATCCAAAAATCAGGTTTAAAGGTTTAACCTGATGTTTTCTGTCCATTTCCCTCGAACCAATTTCGGGAATGCAGAGGTGTCCGACCAATGGGGAAGATCTGCTGCTGGTGGCCGGTTTCCACCCCATGGAAACAATGTGGGGATCGCCATCATGCCATTTTGGCCTGCCATTTCTGGTGCGGCTGCAAAATTTGGAACCAGGCAGCCTGAAAGAAACAGGGGAAACTGATGCCTAATAAATGGGACATACCACGTACCAATGGACCACTGGGCTCAGTTGCTGTTGTTCCAACCGCGAGACCTGGTGCGGATGTGGTGGAGTGGAAACCTGGGCCCTGTGGTGGTCTAAGAGCGATCCAGATTTTTCTGCACTGCGTATGGTCAATCCAAGAACGGTTGTAGTCAGTAATCAGGTCTGAAAACCGAGAAGGAACTTGAAAGCAGAAAAACAATCAGTGCATTGTGGATCGATAAACCAATTCAGGAAAGTGATAAACAATCGGTGGTGAAATGTGATCAACATAATGTCAGCTGAATTCTTGCTTCTTCCAAGAAAAACCAAGCAACGCACATATTTTGTCTGGGCGATACACGATAAACATTGTCTCCACAATTGGGGTTCTTTTCTGCTTGGTGTAAGCAAACTATTGAGACTTTATGGGTGGGCCACAAGCAGGATATTCCAAAGCTGGCCTGCGATATCTTTGTCGTTTCCTCCCATGGACCGGATGGTATCATCTCATCATTTTTAAACAAGTATTCACTATTTGTAACAACTATATACGATCCATTACTGTTCATTGCTGATCATTGTGACCAGTGTATTGCCATCAAATAAATCTCCGATAATTGCGATTATTTACTGTAAATTACTATAGTTACTGTAAAAAACAACAAAAATAGCATTCAGAATTTTGGATAGTACCAAAATCCTCTTTTCCGCGCCTCCACTTGCAGGTCCTCTGCCTTGCGCCGTTCAGCCTAGCTGGGTCATTCTGGACATGAAATAGTCCAATGAAACATCAAATAAAATATATACTACCCTCTGGTAGTCAAACATGGTGGATTGTCCATTGCCATGCTTGATTTCCGGAGGGTATTTTCATGTATGTCAAAGGTATCCACTCTTCTTGAAAGGTAGAGAATTTTGAGACTTTGCAATTCTGGGCCTTTCAAAATGGGAATAGAACAGAACATCACAGCATGAATGGGGACATCAATTACGAGTGGGGAGATTTCAGTAACAATCATCATTGGTATTTTAACAAAACCGTAGTGTAAGTCAGAAATGTGAGTCGATTGTAGCAACTCCCAAATATATACATAGAAACGTGGGAAACCTGGAAATATGAAGCAATTAAATATCATCTATAACATCCTTTTGTAACACTTTTCGGCATCTTGTTGGGGTTACTCAACATAGTCAACCACAGGATATTTTTGTCCAGGTCAACTTTGCTAACCTACAATCTGCGCAATCCCGAAAAAAGCAGGGGTGACGGATGCAAGAAACCAGATAGCACTGGCGTTTGGCGTTCAAAAACCGGCGTGGCATTATGGATAGTTGCTGTTTAAGACATTTATGGGGACCATAAATCATGGACCAAAAGAAATGCGGACTAAATGTGGACTCAATATGTGCAATCAGTAAGCATGATGGCATTTTTTCATCATAGTCCATCAAAGCGGGATGTGTTTTTTAGCATTGCTCTGTTTCAACAAACACCTTGAGAAAAAGGTACGTAATGCATCAAAAAAGAACTGAAATCAAGCGATTTGGGGATGATTCACCGAATCCAAACCATCATTCCAGTGACATCACGACCTGAGGTCATTTTAATCCATCCGAAATTCTGGTTCCTATACCCCATATAAATGGGTATAACTAGGATTATAACCACCATTAGCTGGGATGTAACCCCTCTAAATATACTTATATGCCCAGTCATATTATATAAACTTGCACATTTGCTTAAGGAACCCCAATAAAATGTCTAAAAAATGCCCTTTTGGGATTCCCCAAATAGTGGATTTCCACGTGGTAAAATAGAGTAATAAATACATGTATCTTCATTATACTGTATCTGCATGATACTCCCGTTAAACCATCATTATAGAGTACTATATCAGATTGTTTATGAGTAAAGGTAAATCTATGGGAATGATGTATTCGCGAAAGACTCACCCATATATCCCATTGTATCCCCATGATAGTTCCATTATCATATTCAGGAAATCCTATGTTTGGATTATCTTGATATTATACTATTATAATTAATGAAGATAGACTGATATCATTCTTATACAATCCAGCAAATCCTATGATATATTCGTCATCAATTATATCAGATAATTAATTACCATTACACTTGGATATATCATACTAATATATATATATATATGTATATATATATATTATGATATCACCCATCATAGATCTGTTATCCAATCATCATCAAAGTCGAATCTCATAGTTATTATCATCACATGATCATAATCCAATTATTATAATATATATATATTAATATATTATCCCATTCTAATCTCAGAGTCCCATCCATGGATCTTCGCCGGGATCGCTCTGTTCAAAAAGGCGCCTCCAGGGTGACCTTGGACCTCTCCAAGATCTGATCCTTGCTGCGATTGGCCTTGGAGCTCCCAGCAAGCGGAATCTTGCTGCTGAGAATACGTAATATATCGTAATATATATATATATACATGTATGTATATATTTATATATTGTATTACATATATGTATATGTGTATATATATAATGATTATGTCTACATATCCGTGTTGATTGCCATAGTACTATCTATTGTCTACTGCTATACTTCTACTTATTGCAGTATTTACACATGGGAAAACATTGGGAAACCAGCCCCTAAAAAACACCACACTTATTGGGGGATCATCATTCCGTTTGGGGACAAGCCAAGCAGTATACCTCATCAACCTACAACAAGTACTCCCAGCAATCGTATGGGACAATTAGACTCTGCAAATCATCTCTTGGGGTGTGTCAAATCAACGGCAAATCATGTCCACGAAGTGCAGCATGTTTCCAAGAGCTATATAATTATATAATGTGATCTGAGATTTTCGTGCAACTTAACATGGCGGCGGGGCAAGATCCGCAACAGTGGGAGATTTTTCAGATACCATGTTAGATTGCTGGAGGGTATTGTTCAAGATGACTCATGAAAGTGAAGCAGTAGGATTTCTGACAGGGAATGACATCAAGTCTAATTTTCTGATCATCTAAGTGTAGGTCAGAAATGGTCAGAAATAATCAGACATACCAATTCGCTGGTCATTCTGAATTCAAGGAATCCAAACTATCCCAAAGTTAACCACCATCCAATGGTCTGATCCCGCTGGTCCGTCGGGAGCTGCGGCTGTTGTCTCCACATCAAGTTTATCCTCGCGCAGGAGCCCAAAGCTGGTCAACAACTATCATCAAATATCAAGTTGACCTCATTTTTTCCCAAAGTGATTATGATTTGTCTCTTCCTCAATTTTATGGTTCAAAATTTGACGACCAAAGGTTCTGTCCGATGCTTGGATAGCATCTTAAAATGTATCCCACCTTTGCTGGGATAATCCCAATGAAAAAAGTGGGCTCCAAGATTGTCTCGTTTATCATTGAATCCAACATGGCTGTGTCTGAAAATGGTGTATTCCCCCAAGTAGCATCAAGTAGCCATTTTAACAGAGACAATACTGATGAACCAATGGATCTTGGGATACCCGGATACCCTATATTTCAGACACCCCAATTTGAGGTTACCATGTTTTGCCTGTATTGCTTCCATGTGTCTTGATGGGTGCGTAATTGACATTTACCCGTAGGTTCCGTGTAGGGTATGGGATTTCTCGACACATTCCCCAAGAAATGGCCCAAATGCAAGCAAGTATCCCACACCCAAAGCATATGGCATACCTGGGTCATTGCCGGAGTGCCTTCACAAGTGGATGCCCCCCGAATAGTAATCATATGAGACATGAATAATTATATGAGAGTACAATACCGAGAAAACAACTTGCCATTTTTTCCTAAAATTTGATCCAGAGCTGAATACATTGAATACCCAATAAGATCAAACCTGGACTTTAAGTGGTGTTGTTGATGTTGATTAAGAATTGGGGGTTCCCCGCAAAGAGTAACCTCATTTGCTAATTAATTGGTACCCCACAATTAAATGCGTGTTATGAATTTTGACCCATTAACGCCGCCATGAACCCTCCATAAACCCATCCATTGACCCTCCATTAACCCCTCCATTAACCCATCAACCCCTCCATTAACCCCTCCATCAACCCCTCCATCAACCCCTCCACGATCCCTCAAATTAGTAATCATACAAGTAAGATTACCCATGAGCTTTCACCATCGATTGTTACCATGCATAACACTGGAACTATTAGTGATAAAATTACGTCAAATATAAATGGATATGTATAAATAGCCATATTAAGTAGTGAAAATAACTGTGACTTAATATACGGTAATAATCTTAGTAAAGCAATAGTAAACCATCCCAATTGTACCATAAATTTGAAACCACCATCAAAATACGGGTGAATTACTATTGTTTTACTAGCATTGTGAATATCAAGTCAGTATTGTTGGTATGAACTATTGATTTACTATTCCTGATAATATTAGTCAACTACAATTAACTATCATTGGCAATATGACTACTATTGGATTGTTGGCTATTTCTTGGTCAACTCTTGTTATTAACGATTATAACTATTTATCCGGTATTAACGATCGTGGACATTGGTTTAACCATGATTATAATGACAATCAACTATAATTATAGTTGAATTTGATATTTTTATTAGTGTATATCAAACTAATTATTAACTAGTGATTATTATAGATAACATTTACCATATCAACTATGGTCCGGTCATATTATGTCATATTTAATATTTTGCTATCAATCTAATAGATAATTCAACTGATCCCCTCATGTGGCTTGACATTTCACACCTCCAGGGTGGCCCGTCGTCCTTGAGTTCGACCTCTACCACGCGGGCTCTGCCGCGTTCCTCCGGGCTGTGCCATGGTCTCATGACTTGGATGATTTGGGGCTGACTTAGGAAACCCTGGATTGAAGCAACCGAAATGAAGATTAACTTGAGGATTCAAGATGATTTTAATTAAGCATACTTAAGATATAATATGCAAGCAACAGAAAGGAAGATTATTGATATGATTTGACCAAGAAAAATGTTGCCTTGACTAGTTTAACCCAGGAGTATGGGGGATTTACAGGTATTGGCGTACTAGTAACAAATCTAATCTTGCAATGGGAAAGAGCAACATCATCTGGAGATGGGGCGATGGTTCCATGTTTCTTAGTAACATGCTGGAAATCTGACATTGAACCCCAAAATGGATAACACTTGCAGTATTCAACATGGCCATCTCCAAGTATAGCGCAACGTCTTCGCAACCCTTGTTCTGTTGGCTTTCATGGTCCACTCAAGTCAAAAACACTTCAATCTTTCTCAAAAAGTAAACAGAATAGATAAAGGCCTGCCCTGAGTGTGCTCCGTTACCCCATTCAGGGGGTATATTTCGTGTTGAAACACCAGTCTATGCCCATCCAACTGGAACCAAATTTCGAGTAGAGACTTTGTATTGACTACATCAGATTGGATCAGATCAAATTACGGTGAAACCCAGGGGGGGTCACCTTTTTGCTGGCGCCCCAGATCCATTTTGGAAGTGTCCCAAGTACCCGCGAAAACCGAACACCCGCCATCTGTGCCTGAAAATAGGGTACCAACTCCAATGGTGTGAGATCATCGGAGACAAGAAAAGAATGCCATAAATTGGGTCTATCCGATGTCTCAAAATCTTTGGACCCAGCTACAGTGGAACTTCTTCATCCTGGCTGACGTCCACCTGCTCTAAGAGACGCTCGATGTTTCTTGCTTGGCCTGGCCCAAGGAAGCAAGTAGGACAAGTCAGCACAAACATGTCTGCGCACGGATTCAATTCTAGTTATGGAATAGTTCATAATGAACCAATGGAAAAACATTGTATAAGTCAGCACAATCGTCAGTGTGGGAATGACAAACTATAATTCCTGAGCTCTGGCTTCAAACATCCTAGACCCGCGAATGGGATGGTCGACACGGTCGACACAGCAGAAACAAATCTCATTGACAGAGTACCGAGGCTTCAAGAACTGGAGTAGATTGAAATGTAGAGTCCTAAGCATGATTTCTCTGATGTTGGCAATATCAGAGTCCATTCCAACAAATTTGCAACATATATTTCTCCATTCTGTCTGGTGGTCTTCCCAACTGCTTTGGATCGTTGGTGGATTTACTCGCGGGGTCCAGCGGAGCAGCCTTGTGCTTCAGCAATTTGGCCTGGAGAACTCGCCCCCGTCACAGCGTGACTGAACTTGCATCCAGCTGGGATGAATGCGAAATCAGATTGATTTCGCACCTCAGATGTGCCCTGACACCAGTCACAAATAGGAAAATGTTTCTTAAAAAAATATTTACAAGGAGTTGCATAGAAATCCAGCAATATTCATCCATTCGATTCGTACTCCTTTCGTTTCAGTGATTCCTGGTGGCATTCCCCTGCCTTCCAGCTGCCTGCGGATGGGTTCCAGTTCTGCCTCGAAACCCGGCCCTCCCGACAATGCTGTGGTAATCAGTAAAGCATAGTAAACCATCAAAAATTGTGGTTTGATGGGATACGAATCCTGATATCATGATTCTTTCCAACCATGTTTAGCCATATATCCATATTTAATATATATCCAATCTAGGTGTGTTTCACATCCCGAAAATGGAAACAGAGTAGGCTGGCTTGGATGTGAGCTGGTTTGGGGTGCATGGGTTTGGACCAAGTACGACTGTGGCAATCGACGAGTAGATGCACATGACATTCAACCATCAGTTTATCGGCGCAGGAGTCCCCAAACAAATAGATAAACAGAATTACTTTCTTCGAGTGATCCCCACCGCGGCTATTTTGTCATAGTTTCTGACATACCATCTGGAAATATACTGTATATTGAATATCTATCTGGCATCCTATTTTACATTCTATTCTGGCATTCATCTGACATTCTATTCTGGCATTCTAGCTGGCATCTATTCTGACATTCTCTCTGACGTGGGCACTGCCCACTGAGACCTGGAGCTCGCGATTGAGGTCCGGGAGTGCCCACTGAGCTCTGGCAGTCGCGTTTGAGGACAGGAGGAGGACAAGGAAGGAGGGAAGGAGAGAAGGCGGGAAGGAGGGAAGGAGTGAAGGCGGGAGGAAGTAATAACTCTGATAAAATCTAGAGACCCTCACCTAGCAGGTGGGGAAAAACAAATTCGTCATCGTCATCCTCATCATCATCATCATCATCATCATCATCATCATCAGTGCTCTTGGGATTGAGATTCAACAAGAGATTCAAAAAATAGAGATAACGAGAATCTTCGATAGACTTTTTCAGGGGCTATTCACTTCCCTCCAGCTCAGACCCTGCCAAGTCTGGGCTGGAAGACTACTTTCCAAGCTATGAATTGCTTGGGAGGTGGTGCATAAGTAAGATGGACAGCATAAAAATGAATAAATAAAATGGAAGCAAACTCCCCATGATTGTTGGTTTGATCACCGCAGGCTACCAACCAGTTATTCTGTTGACTTGGGATAGATATTATTCCTTTTTAAACAACTTTTCAGGCACTTACTCCATGATATTCCAGAAACTCACATTAGAATACATTAGATATATCCATATGATATCCCCTTTGGGTCTCTCCCTCTTCTCTCCATATGTCTCACTATTTTCTCACTGCGTTGTCCTTGCTTTCTCCTGTATGATCTCCTTATTTCTCCATTGTTCTCCACTTCTGTTCGCGCTATTGTCTCCCTATTTTTCTCTGTATGTTCTCCCATGATCTCCCATGTTCTCCCTATTTCTCTCGATCTCCAATTTTTCTCCTTATTTTCTCTATTGTTTCCCCCTATGTTCCTATAAGCTTCTCCACAAAATGCGCCATTCCCGCCCAATTACATCTTTGATCATCACTTTCCCCATGAACAGAACATGGAAAAAAAGAAAAAATATCTTAAGATATCTTAAGTGGATAAATCATGATAAATCATAAAAAATATCTGAAGTGGATAAATCTGAGAAATCCCAAATTCCAGGACACACATTTGCTATTTTCCACTCGGCACCTCCCGTAGCTCCTCCTCGAGGCGACGACGCCACCTGTTTTTTTTTTGCTTGCCATGGGTTGCCATATCTTTATGCTATTTAGCATCTATACTCATTGGATTGGTTTAAGGGAATATTTACAGGAAACCATGGATTTTCCCATGAAATATGGGGTTTTCCTGCAATTTTTTCCATTAATCAATCCAGTGATATACATATCTGTACTCATTTAGTATTGATATGTATTGATATTTATCTGAACAAATTGAATACTTAGGTGGTATTAATATGGCACTTGTACGGTACTTGCATGATCTTGTATACGCTTAATTCATATGTCTTTAGTTTGCGTGGTAAATTAACAAGTCTAGATAAATCGTGGATTCTCCATATCGATCTGCTAATTTACTGTAGGGTGGATAGCGTGTATGTTATGACTCTTATGTCATATCTTTGTAATTATAAGATATCAATATAACATAACTGCATGGTTCTTGCTGTATGTCCCTATGAATCCATATGATGTATATGCAATTCAATGGCTCTGGCATGTTATGGCTGAATCACCATTTACACCATGTAGACACTGTCAATAGTTGCAAAGCAAGCGGAAGGTCTTGGATGTGCTTAATGACCGCGAAAATTGAAACGTGCCGCTTTGATTGTCCATTTCTGGTGGACTATCCACCGGTAAAATCAAAAAAACTATACTACTACTGCCGGGTAGCTAGGCTCTGAAATGCTCCCCTCTTTGAAGGATATTCACCATCCATGGCTCCAAAAGGCTCCAAGATCTATCGGAATAGGAGTTTATCTCATGACACATGACACAACGAACATTAACGAACACTGGATTTGTTGATATTTTCCTTTCCGCCTTCAACGGTTATTTCGATTAGAGTGTCTCGATTGATCTAGATCGTATCGTTGTCAAGCATGACACATACCTGGCATACATGGCATCTTTGAAGTTGTACTGGGAGTTTTGGACATTCTGCAAAGAGCTAACGTGGTAGTGCTGCTGCAGACATCATGGTGAAACTGGAAGAACTGCTGATCATCCAGCCTAGTGATTTCCTGGGGAGACAAGGCGTGATGCTGCAACTCCTGGCTACGGAAGTGTGTGGACCCATGGAATCGGAAAAGATCATTGCAGTAGGGAACCCTACGAAAGGCCCAGAAATCGATCCTCCGCTAAATGTTTGGGTAATCCCCTAATATCAAATTCACCCAAACGACACCCTGATACACTCTCATTTTGTATTGGAATTATTAATTATCAATTTGGGAGTCTCTTCTGGTGGTATTTAACGGTATTTGATATCTGGGGGTCTGGGGGATGGAATTACTATGAATTGCTTGTGGCAATTGTTCGAGTGAACGTGAGTCACTGTCAAAGTGGAAGACTCCATGGAAAAGCCCAAGATAGCCCAGGCCCAAGCTGAAGTACTTACAGTACTGTCAACTTGCAAAATATGGATTTGTGTGAAAGTATGGTAATTACCTTCGCATTTGATGGTCTATGATCATTTCGCCATGAAAATGGCCATAAATAATCAGTAATACAACATTTCAGACACATCCAGATATCAAAACCAACCCATCCCACCTGTTTGGTGTGACCCCACCTCGCACTCCCTGCACTTGGCCCGGAGCTGTTCCCTTGGGCCAGGGCAGATTGGATCATTGTGAATTTTCGGAGATGGAAAATCTCGATATAGACAAGATGTTATTCATTGTTCTTCCCTATGGATCCAAGTACCTTCTCAGGGAGTGGCTTGGGGTACGGCATGATTTCAGAGATTCAGTGAGTTCTTAGGAACTAGTATTTGGATCCTTACATATAAAATCATGAAACTCCCGTAGTATCCTGGTGTTCACTCCAGCTGGTACGGCTGGATGTTCCACCCTTCATCGGTCTCGTAAGCATTGATGTATCACCACGTAACAATGAGTATCGCCATGATATTGTTATATATACATTATATAGTGTATGGTATCCATGACTTTCCATGACATTCTATAGTTCATCATGATTAAAACATGATGATGTAACACCTACCCTCTGGTAAACTAACATAGCTACTGAAAATGGCCATTTATAGTGGATATTCCCATAAAGAATGGTGATTTTCCATAGTTATGTTAGTTTACTGGAGGGTATGTTTCATGTTTCAATCATGTTTAATCTCCATATCAACCCCAACCCTACCGGGTACTGAAACCCCACCTGAGGCGTGCAAGCTCGCTTTGCGTACGCCGAACCAGCTCATCCATCTCTGCCTGGTCAGGTGACCTTTTTTGGTCAACTAGCAAAGTAATCTGTAAATTCAATATAGTCTACAATGTTATAGGGTATCCACTATATATATATATATGTATATATATATATATACAATATCTAGATCATATCTCGATATCAACTATCACAATCAATCTACTATTACAATAGTCTATCCATCTACAATATTCTATGATTAGTTTGGTCATGATAATCCAGTATATGTTCGGTTATGATAATCTATTATCTATATACAATAATGAATTGGTGACCCAACTAATATCCTAAGACCAAGAGTTAGCTTGTAGCCGTTTACGGCTTCGTAAGTGGGGAATAACTGGAATAACCCATTCTATCCACATCTCAGGGGCTGAGATCAGCCACAGATTTTAAATCGTTTCAATCATCCATTTACTCATTTCCAGGATCATCCAAGCAGTCATCCTCGCCATCTATCTCCAGTTTCAGGTTGGACACAAAGGTCAAACAAAAAACAGAAACCGGTGCCACGTTCAACCCCAATCCTAGGATATCCTAGGATCCTTTAGAAACTTTAGTCTGACTTGTATAGTCTACTGTATATTCGGTCAAAGTGTTCCCCTAAAGTCCCGCCGGTTTCAAGAAAAATCCTCCAGGATCTCATCTCCCCACCCTGCCTGGTCATGTCTCAAGCGCCGCTTCAGCGCATCGCGCTCTTCTTGCAAGCGGCGGTACCTCGAGTCCCTTCCTTTGGTCATTGGCTTTTGTTGGGAAGATCTACAGGAAACCTATGCATTTCTACCCTCAAATATAGGGGGTTCATCTAAACTCTCTTCCCCTCAAACAATTCTGGTAAAAGGGCGGGGATTCCACGCGTCATGGACAATCGTTCAGAGCGACGGCCATTCTCAACAGCCAGTTGCCCTGGTTTGACCCAGAATGGGATACGCCATGATATGTCCAATGATCTGTCATCATTCTGCAAATTGCAAATCATTGGTGTATACTGTATACCAATTCTTGGACCAAACCACATACCATGACACACTTTTCGGGATAGCATTTCAGGGACATGTATCTATGGCTTCATTGTTTCACAAGCGACACGCTTACGGATATGATGGTATGATATACGAAGAAGGTCCGACAAATTCGGAATCAAGTGAATCTTTCAGCGACAGATTCCATAGATTCCACACTACGATCCTTTGTCCAGTGATTGCCTGCCAATTTCAGCCAGGCGTCCCTTGGCTTTCGCCCCAGAAACCATGAAACACGCAGGTCGTGACGTTTCTTGGGGCACAGTTCCTGCAGTGATTCATGGAGCTGCTTCAAGGTGGCGTTATCGTCCTCAAGGAATTCTGCAGGTGTCAAATGGATGCCGTAGGCATGCCAACACCCAAAGTATGGCGGGCTGGTCATAGAGCCACCATGGATTTGATCCTTATCCTGGGAGAAGTATCGCATGATATAGAGGTTATATAAGTCCCTATTTTCATTCCCAGCATGACAATCCCTTTTCACATGGCTACATCAATCCAAGTTTTGACGGAGAGTCACATGCGGATTTGGGGTGAAATCAAGCATCACTGACTCAGCAAAACAAAGCAGGGATGGAATATCGGATCTTAAACGGCTCCCCAAAGATCCATGCAGTGCTGCAGTACAGATCTATCACACAATGAAATATCTACTCTATACATATTATATAATCATATATGTATGCGATTATATGTTATTATATGTTAAGTGTGTGTGTGTGTGGATATATATATATATATAAGGTATTCACTTGAGTCTTGTCCCCTTAAATTCTGCCCACCCGGGACCAAAAACCCCGGAAGATCCATGTTGATCCCCCTTGCTGACTAGACTAGACCCTCAGGACATGCCCAGAGCCACATGTTGCCCTGCCGTGTCCTCAAACATGGCTTGAAAATCCCCCAACTAAATGATTAAATGGAGGTTTATAGCATTTTAGAGCCAGGAAAATCGTCCATAGATGGTGGAATATATAAGACCTGATTGGATCCACATGTTTTCGCTCAGATCCTTTTGTCCCGCCCAGACATTGAGGCGACATCAATGAAACTGAAACCAGTCCAGCGTGTGCACTGCGAATGCACTTCGAAGTGACAGCTGTGGAAGCACCTGTTCATGGGTATTCGAAGAGGCACTTTCATCTGTACCCAGAACCAACAGGAACAAATAGGGATAGGATCTAATGGTCTTCTCTAGGGGGTCCACATAAGAAGGGCTACAAATAGAATCAAACAGATTAGGTACTGACCTTCTTTTAAAAAAATGCATAGTTTCCAGAGTTGGTTCCTGAGCAAACGAGAAGAGACCACACAGCGGTGTCTCTTTTTGCGCATCAACTCCGATGCTTTTGACATCTTTTGACTCCACTGTTGCAGCAGCTCGCATCAGCTTTGTGGGTTTTTCCCCACATCATGGTCAAGATGAGCCTAAGTGGGGAAGCATGGAAAGCAATGGAACGTGGAGAATTTAATGTTAGTGAGATTCAGGGCATCCCTGGTGAACATCAAAATAGCCAGCAAAGGGATGTTCATCCCCGTAATAACAGGATTTATAGGCTTTGATCCCATGACCATACAATGATGCTTCAAAATCAACTTTTCGGGGTCCATCATTCTGAGCCAATCCTATATTTCTGTGTCATGATCTGGCAACCCAGAATGGTGGTACTCAAATATGCCACTTTTACTATGAAGCCATTCAATTGTTACATGCGTTCTCCGCAAATGGGGCCGCGCCCTCAATTCATGGCAAGCTCCTAATGGCGAACATTATGTCCCCCGCTCCTTCAACCATGAAACAATTGGATTTGGTGGAGAATCTATTCTAATCCCATCCACCAAATATTCAACAACCCCTAAATGCTCCCATTTGTATGCGTAAATTCTGCCACATCCACCATGGTTTCTGGGGGCTGTTTCGAGCCCCAACCCACATTTCTTCGCTGGGGCACCGCCGCCGCTGGTGCGGGGGCTGCATCGTTGGGCTGCCACAAGGCCTTACGGACACGCAGCTCCTAGCAGGAAGCGGAGCTGCAGCTGAAGATCGGTGATTTCCCATTGCCAGATTTGAACACTTACTGTAAGATACATCTAGATGGAGGTGACCTACCATGGGAGTAGCCCCAAATCATCCAAGTCATGGATGAACAGTCTAGTGTTGAAACCCATGCTTTTAAGGATCTCCCAGTTTGAGAAACACCCATATGTACAAATGTATTTATATATATACCATCTGTAGTAGTATTGTAGCGTAGTGAAGCAGATAGAATATGATAGAATATGGAATTTCAAAGATGTTCCCATTTTAGAGAGGAATGTGTGAAATTCCAGATTCTATCCGCTCCAGGATGACGAAGAATCACACATAAGAATGATAAAAACCGTATACCTTTGCTGGTTAAAGCAGTGATCTCCCCTTTTTTTATCCCGGTCTTGTGGCTAAAATCCCAATGTTCGGTTCCCCAAAGTGTTCTGTAGTTCATTTGAACAGTGCCTATTCGATATATATATATATATATATATAGGCCATGTTTCTTTTGTTTGAGCTTCAAACATGCAATTTTCAAGGTGTCCAATCCTGACCTGGGCCCATAACCCGGGCATGAGACGGAGAGATATACCAGAAGGTCTTCGGATCTGGTTTTCAAAAGCACAATTGGTCCGGCCTAAAAACCGGGGCCCCAAATCCATTGGTTGCCCTACCCTCAAATTGGGCCTGAAACCGCACATCCAAAACAGGAGTTCCGGTGATTCAAATTCTTTGTGCGTCAGCGCGACAGTATTCAATATCGAGGATCTTACAAACATCTTAAGGGCAGAGCTGACAGCAGTGACAGCAGTATTGCGACTCTTCGGCTACGAATTTCCTAAAGAATCAAGGCATCAAAATCATGTTGAATTGATTGGAGGTTTCCTGAAATGGGGGGACCCCCAAGTCATCCAAGTCATTAGACCATTTTAGTATTAAAATCCCCATTTTTATCACCCCCCAATTCATGATGGAAACAGGTGGGTAATTCATCGCACCTGTGTTGTGGTGATGCTGAAGCCACCACTCCCATCAATCTATGTTTGATTGTATAGTTAAATCTAATTAATCTATTTGTCAATTGGGGTGATCCCCCTGATCAAGACATGGGAAATAATTAAAAAAAAATATGGCCAACAAAACACCATCCAGTAAATCTATAGGCCTAGACTGAGTCTAGAAAAATGAGGCAGTGATCAACAAGTTGAAAACCTTATAATATGACCCGGTCGCTATCCTTCCCTCCAGTCCTCTTCCAAGCCCGCCACCATGCGCGACAATGCCTTGGCATTGGAGGTGGCCTTTTTGAGAAGTTGATCGAATCTGGATCGAATCTATTAATAACACTATACGTACAGTAGTAAATAGTGGAGATCATGTACCAATCTGGATCTATTGTACTTTATCAATATCCAAATTAGATCAAATTAGATCAACCGTCTGAATCCAACCTTTACTCTGCACTGTTGTTTTTAAGAAATACTAAACTAAACCATGCAATATAAGCTGGAGCTGGGAGATCCACTCTTTTTTTTGACGCCTGTATTGCCAGGGTGAGAAGTTCAGATTGAATCTCAAAGCTAATGGCCATCAAATGTGGTCACACATGTGGTCATCAGTACAATGATCCAGCTTGAATGCTAATAGTAGTAGGAAAGATACTTGAAACCATGGTTGACCTTAGTTGACCTTGTCAAATAACGACCTTAGATGCATGATGATGCGTGGTACTTAGATTATTGCCAGCATGGGATCATGTACAGGTAGTGAAAATGCGTAACTGAGCTAATTGCACGATGAATGGTGGGGAATTTGGATGGTTCGACCTTGTGCAGATCCTTTTGGGGCCCCTAGGATATGCTCGTGGGCTCTAACCCCAAAATAAAATCCGCAATGTGCGAACTTTGGGGGTCCAGCTGATTGTAAGAACCAATTTTGAAGTGATCGCTCCGAATCGAAAAAAAAAACTGGAAAAGTCCTGACTTTCGTTGAATTTGCATATATATACATATATATATATATAAATATATATATATATATATAATGTGTATGTATATATATATATATATATATATATAATGTATTTTTCCGTGAGGCCCGAGGCTGGTGCGCCTGAAAGGTGACGTTCTAGTGGCCATGAGCGGCCCAGCGCAAACTGTGCTGTCATGCCCAGCGGAGCGTCTGAGGCCCCCACAAATACACATCGAATGGGGAATAAATCAAGAACAAGAGCGAAACAAAAACTGATTTAAGTGATTAAGAGTGAACTGTCAATAGGCTTCACGACGCTTCCCACAAGGCACGGGCAAAGTCTAAACCTTTGGATGCTTTCAGCACACCCTGTTGCCGC
>BGPT01000228.1:1505-12567 GCA_003297045.1 Symbiodinium sp. clade C Y103
CCCATTGAGACCATTCCATCTCTGCGTCTCATCCCAGATCTCACTGTGATGCGCCCGGCCGATGGCAATGAGACCGCCGGTGCCTACAAGCACTTTGGTTTTAAAAGAGGTCAACCCGATGTCACAGCACGTCTACAGCATGTCTAAAGGATGTCAAAGCCATTTGTTTTCTTGCATCTTGTTTTGAGCCAGAATTGGATTCTTGTTTGGACTCAGACATCTGAAACATGGCCTTNATCGAAGAACGAGTCTCGACCCACCATGATGGCGTTCTCCCGACAAGCCGTGCCCAATCTGCCCAACTCCTCCATTGAGAACACCCTGAAGGGTTTGAAGCTCAGTGAAGCTTGGGATCGAGAGAATTGATAAGCTTCGAGTAAACCTTGGCAGCCTCGACAGATCTGTGATTCTTCCAGATTCTTCCACTCACTTTTCTCTTTTCTCACACCATTCAGAGCTGAACACAGATATGTCAAGGCCATTCAAGGCCACATGTCAGGTGCCTATGAGGTGATTGAGTGCGCTGATCCTGAGATCATCCTGAAGCTTGGCATAGCTTGACATAGCCTGACATAGCTTGGCATTTTAGCGCAGGCATCGTTGTGGAGTACTTTTCATGTCACTGCAACAAAAGTTTCAGAAATTGCTCACCGTCTCCTCATTGTTAGTAGATAGACTGAAGAGGATTAAATCGTGTATGGGATGTGTATGGGATGATGGCCTCTTCAGTTTCTTTCAAGAGTCGAAAGAGTCTGCCCAAGAGATGGCAATTTCACCAGTTTTTGACATGTTTTGACGCCTTGAAATGGCAAGGATCGGTACTGGTTCAGAGGTGGGACTCTGTGTGGATGCTGCGAAGAAGCTGGACAAGAAGGTGTGATGGGAATCCCGGGAATGACGTCTAGAGATGTCATGAGATGTCTAGAGATGTCTAAAGTCTAGAGTCTAGTCAAAGTCTAGTCATACTTTCCCGAAGATAGGTGATACACCTCATCATTCCACAACATGTAACAAATGTAAAACAGTTTGCAGGACTCTTCCTGATGCCTCAAGCATCAGCAAGCGATGTTAAGTGATGCAGTCAGGTGAAACACAGGCAAGAAAGCAGAAAATGATAGGAGAACTAGCGTAGGTAGGAACGACTGGAACGACTGGAACGAACTGTCCTCATCTCTCTTAAAGCTCCAGGATCAAACTTGATGGCTACAATCGGCTACAGCATTTTAAGCTCCAAGCATGTGCTCTTTCCTGCATGGATTGTGGCCGGATCTAGCCGATCTACCTGATCAGTTTTATTCAGTCAGGCTGCTTCTGAGATTTTGTTCTAAATCAGCAAAGGACCAGATGTAGCAGGTGACATTAAGAGTCATCTTGTGACTGTCACTATCATCGTCACTATGCTTCTTTTTATGTAATGAGTAATGACCATCACGACATACATCATCAAATTCAGGTTCCAACCCTGGTTTACACTTCTGGCCACAGTCATTGCATGATCATGAAACATGATTATGATCATGATCATCGTTATCGTCATTATCACAAAGCACTACCCGTCCTTTCAGTACCTTTCGCTAGCATCACGGCCATTTTCCTCACCGTCATTGTCACTGTTCTGATGACCAAGAGATGGAAGCGCAGATCACTCATGTGCTGACATTAGCCCCAGGGATTCGTGCAGGGTTACCTGCCTTCAATGCCTCTATCAACCCCACTTTGTTTTGCTTCATTTTATAACACCAGGGAAAGAATCAAGTTTGTTGAAACCAGGAAACACCTGGGATTTGCACTTTTGTACGGAACTATGGGTACCCCTTGGGCCGCCAGACAAAAGGCTTCTGTTGAAATGTGTTTTTTTCCTTCAGACCTTGTATCACAGATGGAGAGTGCCTTGCCAGGTCCGCGTAGTCTAGAGCTTGGTAGTATTGGCACCTGCTTCAAATCTAAATTCTGTTAGCCAATCAGAGTTCAAGTGGTTCAGTTGGCAAACTTGACACATCTTGACACATCTTGACACATCTTGACACATCTTCACACCTTGCTGACAGAACTTGATCATCCTTGCTCAGCATGGCCATGGCCAACTTGGCCAAGGTGTCCATGCCATCGTGCGAAGTCTTTAGGGCAGCTTGGCACTGCTTTGCAAACTGCTTTACAGACTGCTTTCCTTAGAGGGTTTCGGGGGATATCAGGGGTGCGTTGGGTCCTTGGAATCTTCGATCCGTATCCTAAGGCACAGCCAGACAGCTACAAGTCTGAGCTGCTACCGACAGATGTCCCCAAGATGAGCGTCGAGGCAATGATGCTGTAGAGGAAGCATGATGAAACATGATGAAATCTTAACGAGAAGCCACTGCATGTTTTTTCACATGCACATTGTGGAACCATGTGGAACACATACACAGTTTTCAGCCCCAAAGGCCGCCTGCACTTCTGGCTGGGGTGAGTTCGTGGGGAGCTTTTGGCTGGCAAATGCCAAGTCTGACAGTGATAGGTTGGAGGAAAATCCTGGAAGAAATAGATTTCGCAAATGGACAGAGATGGATTTTCCGAGTCTCGGCATGTGAGCTGAGGCAGATGCCTTCGTTGGCATCGATGTCTTCGGCGCCTCTGCGCCAGGTGGCACTTGCAACTCTGACTGCAGAGCGGAATGAGAAAAACAAATAAACAAATATAAACAATAAGACAATAATTATTCATTTTTTCTCATTTTTCCGAGGAATTGGAGGGGATAGCATGGGATAGCTTGAATATTTTTTTCTCAATTGTCATGAAAACAAATGAAACATATGCGTTTCTTTTTGATGTCTTTGATATCTTTGATTGGACATGATTGGACTGCTTCCTACTGGAGCACTGTGTGACCGACTTCTAAGGCTTGGACAAGTTCGGCTTCAACGTCGACAACGTCACCAGCTGCGCAGAAAGGTTCTCCGGCAGTGAACTGTGGTGGCCAGTATCCACCAACTCAGATCCCTTTGATCCTTGATTCACGGTGATTCACGTGAAACAAATATACACAAGTATACACAAGTCACATCAAGTATCATTGAACCAAAGACACAACACGATTAGGATGTGGCATTAACCAAACAGCGTGTCGGTCCTATACACAATTCCAGCCTCCAAAGCAGAGATCATTCAAAGCCTCCTATTTCAGACTTTCCTCTATCGTGACTTTCCCTTTTAATACTCTACAACCATCCTACAATCCTGTTTGATACTTGTTCACTGGCAAGGCTTTTGCGTCTCTCTTTTGCTTCTCTGGTAGTGTCCAAGTCCTGTGGCCTCCCATCCTTTCCCAATTCTCATAGCTGAGTGCTCGGCGTCACTAGCCGCGACTCCAGCTGCAGCCAAGATCTGCCAAGTCCCCAGGTGTCTCTCTGGCGAGAGAGGAGTGCTGCTGAGACCTCAAAGATCGGATCAAGTTGGCTGAGCGCTGAGCTGCTGTGCTGAGTCTGGGTGTGCTAAGTGCCAAGGTCCAACGGGAGCCAAGGAAAGCAGTGAGCTGATATTTTCTGATATCTTCTGATATCTCTTTATCACTCTGGCCAGGGCCACTCTGGACTGCAAAATGAAGCAAAGGAATATATATATATATATATGTAGCACATATGTATATACATGATTATACATGCATTTTTATATATTTCCTTTGAAAAAACCTGTGTGTTTGCAATGTGCTTAAGACCAATCTTGGAAGTGCAGAGAAGTCTGGCTTGAGCATCTAAGAATTTCCTTCGTTTTTCAAAGCAGACGAGTCTTTCTTTAAAATGCCGTTGTGATCTCACATAGCTGAGATTCCGGTGAGCATTTGGCCATGCAAGTGCTTACGCAATATCATAGTACTGGTGGTATCCTGGTATCCTAAGATTTGATAAGATTTGAATGGAAGGCACATCATAAACTGCCATTGTGTCACCAATGCAACAAGGCCCCACTCACTGCGTCGAGGCTTGAGATCAAGGTCTCCATTTCTCCATGAGTAGGAAATAGCCGCTGAAGTCGCGCGAAGAAAAGAATGACCAGCCGGTTTTGGCGGTTTTGGCATTTTTTGCCGCTCTCTTTCTCTGTGCGATCGACTTTTATTTCTTGTTTGCTTGTGCCGGGATCGACCCTGAAAACTTTGTCAGAAAGTTCAGCATGGGAATCTTCTATTCAGGATCCAATTCCTGGGTTCAGTTCCTGCAAATGGATGGTGTCAAGGTGGTGTGGAAACAAATGAACCTGAAGAACAGATGAGGATGATGAACCTGAACAGATGAGAGAATCAAATGAAATCAGTACGAATCGTGACACGAATCCAAGAAATCAACGAGTCGGATGCCTCTCCGCTGACATCTGGGCCACTCCGCCCAGCTCAGATCTGGGACGGCGCGGCGGCACGGCTTGGTGGCCGTCGCCATGTCGGTCAGGAGCTCAGCTCAGTCGACATATTTTGAACTCGGAGACATCTGAAGATGCGATGACTGCGATGAGATTTGGCGATGTGTCTCTAAGTTAGAGCCACAGCTTTCAGATCTTAGATTTTCAGTCTCTGATCGACTCATATTGACGTGTGATGACTTGTGAATGTCGTGATATGTGGACGATGTGGATGTGGACTGGACATATTGGCGTTGTGAAGATTTTGGCAGCAGATTTTGCAGGGTGCTTCCCTAACGATGCTTGGGCCACAGCAGCCAAAGATGATAGAGGCTGCCTACAAAGCGTAGGGCTCCCAGCTGCACCACGCAATGACAAGCTACACTGAGAGGAACAGTTGCGGTGGAGAAAACTTCAACTAGTAAGAGTATGTAATCGTTCAATAACTAATACTTCTGTACTTTAGAATCTTTTTAAACTTATTTTAGTATTTTCTAAATACTTTTTAGACATGTTTTTTTCAGAGCAGCTTGTGTTGTTGAAGCCTCAGGCTGATGGCGCACAAAGTGGGAGAGCACGATGGCAATACGCCAGAGCATCCCAGATAACGGAGTGCCAGAGCACTTCTTTGACACTTTGTGCGATTCGAGTGTCAGACTTTGTGACGGATCCATGCCGTGTGGGATCTTGTGCATTGAAATCATTGCATGATGTCAATTGATGTCAATTGATGTCAATTGATGTCAATTGATGTCAATGGGACATGCCCTGTGCCTTGTCAAAGCCTTGTCAATCTTGTTCATGGCTTGTAAAGTCGATGTGGTGCATGTTGTTTGGCTCAGACCGGATCGGGGGCATCACATTGGGCAAAAAGATGGCGACCAACGACGACGCCGGGAAGATCTTTGTGGGTGGCCTCCCCAAGAGTTGTGCACAGGAAGCCTTGAAGATTTGGGCAGAGCAATATGGTGAGGTGTCCAATGTGGAGGTGAAAGTCGATCCCATGGGTGTCTCTAGAGGCTTTGGCTTTGTGACCTTCTATGATCCTCAGGTCGCTCAATCAATTGTCGCCAACAAAGACAACAACATGATGGATGGCAAGTGGATAGATTGCAAAATGGCAATGCCTCCAGGTTCCGCCCCTCCAGCAGGGAAAGGAGGCAAAGGAGCAATTGATCCCAGCAATCCGAAGATTTTTGTTGGAGCCTTGCCAAAAAGTGCCACGGAAGAGTCAGTGTCGATGTTCTTTTCAGCCTTTGGTGTTGTCACAGAAGTCGTAGTGAAAATGGCCGAAGATGGACAGTGCAAGGGCTTTGCCTTTGTCACCTTTGAAGACGCCGCATCCGCAAAGTCTGTCCTGGACAACTATGACAACAACGTGTTAGATGGCAAATGGATTGATTGCAAACCAATTGTTGCCAACAAGGGCAAAGACAAAGGCTTCGGAAAGGGCGACTTTGGAAAGGGCGACTTTGGAAAGGGTGGCTTCAGCAAAGGCTTTGGAGGTGGTGGTTTTGGCGGCGGTTTTGGCAAAGGCTTCAATGGAGGTGGCTGCGGTGGCGGCTATGGTGGAGGTGGTGGCTATGGCGGTGGAGGGTATGGAGGTGGCTGTGGCTACGGCGGCGGCTGTGGAGGTGGCGGTTGTGGCGGTTGCGGCTACGGAGGATGCGGTGGTGGCTATGGCGGCAAGGGTGGCAGCTGTGGCTATGGAGGTGGCAAAGCCCCAGCCTATGGCGCTGCACCCGCCATTGGCGGCTATGGAGGCTACAGCAAGGGCAAGGGCAAGGGCCCATATTGAGCCCGCAACGAATCCGCAACGAGCTCGATGCTCACAGGCTGTTTCACAAGGTGAGGCATTGGACCTCCTATATCCATCTATATGCACCTATATGCACCTCCAGTGATATGAGAGCTTGGCAGAGACTCAAGCAGTGAAGGCTAAATGTCGGTGATTTTGGTCAAATGCAGACGAAAAAACGGCTTGTTTCGCTCAGCATGCAGGGTTTGCAACATGCCACGAGATGTTACATTTCATGCAACATGGAATGGAATGGATGTTGATCAGTCGCGACAATCTGCTAGTTGTGAAGATGCATGCTGTTTGCTACCAGTCATTGCTCCGGTTTCGCTGCTGGATCTCTGTGCTTTAAGCCACCCAGGTGCTGGCCAGTGGAGTGGTTCCCAGAGCCCCTGCCAACGGAGAATGCTTCAGGGAGCTCCATTTACTATCGACTGCAGTTCCTTGGCGCAGCATGGCGCAGCATGGCGCAGCCGAAGTCGCAGAAGTCGTGACAATTTTGGCCCAGGACTGCGGGCGATCCACTCAGCTGCATGGTGGGGGCCCCGAAATCGACATCACGGTCAGAACGGGCTCAGAACGGGCAGAAAGGGGAAGGACAGTGGCCATGCTTTGATGCTTTGCCATGCTTTAAGCCATGCTTTGCCACTGATGTCGCGATGCTCAGGAAGGACAGTGGCCGCCAGCAGACCTGTCTCAGGCACAAGGAGAAGACGTAGGGCAACTCAGACCCCCTTATCCCCATTCTTCCGCCCATTTCTTCCTCCGTTTACAACATGGTTAGCTCAAGGTGCTTTTGTCCACCGGTTTTGGAGTTTAAAGAGCACGAACCAAAACACTACTTTAAGTTGAGTGTTAGTAGACACCAGATTGAGAGGACTTGTTTGTATCGGCTGCCTCGACTTCGGTTCGAGGTCTTGGTATTTTCTGATGGCTATGGCTACTGCAAAGACATTCTGCAGCAGGTGTCGATCGAGTCGATGAACCCAAAGATTAAGGGTAGAAGAAACCTAAGAAACGCAGTGTCTTAACTGATATACGCCATGTATTATGTATATATATATATATATATCATATGCATCTATCTATCCATCTATCTACCTATCTATCTATCTATCTATCTATCTATCTCTATCTACGTCTACATCTACATCTACATATACATCTACATATACATCTACATATACATATACATACATATGTATAGAGTGTACATCGACACAACATATGAATATATATGTATATATTATACAGTACATATGTATGGATTATATGTATGTATGATATAGGCATGCTATTTGCAATACATTTGTAATGTATTTAGTCTTCGATGTTTCGAGTGACAGGCGCCTCCAGGCCGCATTGGCTCAAAGAGTGTGAAGGCCCCAGTGTGAACTGCCGCACTGCGTGGCACTGCGTGGCCCAGTGGAAGTTAGTTCGACTGCGTGGATTCGACTCAGTTCGAGGGCGGAGAAGTGACGCGAGTCAAATTCGAAGCGAGGTCCAGACAAAGCCAGCAGACAAGTACACAGAGAAAGAGGCGACCTGATGCTCAGTCAATGCTCAGTTCCCCGTGCTTATTTCGTCTTCTTCCGTTGTTTTCCTTGATCAGATAGAAAGCAAGGGCCAGCCCTCAGCCTCTTCGACTCATGCTTTTGGTGTCATGGTCACACTCCTTGCAGTAGGTTTCTGGTGTTGCGGCTGTGATTGCCCGTGTGGCAGTTACTGGCAAATAGTGGCAGTTCTTCTATCTTTATTTCGTTTATTTCGTTTGTTTCGTTTGTTTGTCCTGGCGGCACATCATCTGCGATTCCGGAGGTGCAGAAGCTCGTAGGCAGCCAGTCGTGGGATTTGATTATCTTCGTGGCTCAGCTATGGAATTCGGGCTTTGACCACCGGTTGAAGTTGTACAAAATTGACGTGAGGATCATGAGGGTTTCCTAAAGCGTAACATTGGGGATCCCAAATCAAATATCATCAAATATCATCCTTAAAATTCCTTAAATTCCTTTGCTGTGGATTTGATGATTTGATGATTTGATGTAGATGCTGAGGGGCTCGGCATCGATTTGCCTGAGAGCTCGGACCTTGCAGACGTGCACAAGCAGCAGGCGCGACTGTAGGAATCGATTGTGTCGAGAATCGAAGAAACAATAAGAAACATCTGAAATAACCATCAATAACGATCTAAAATAAAAAACAGCAATTCCAAGAACATGAATAACATGAATAATATGAATAGCATGAATCGTCTTGCTTCTGCAGTCTGAGTTTTGACAGATTCTTCCATAACAAAATCTAAGATGTCTATAGATGTCTAGCAATCAGTCTATAGCTAGATTCTGATTGGTCCAGGATGCAGTGATGAAGCCAAACCGTCATGTTTGCGGGAAGTTTGTCGGAAGTATTTTGCATCGCTGAAACTATTCGGATTTCGATCATGTTCGATCTTTGTGCCAGCAGAACGCTGCACGGATGCACCAACGGACGCACCGACCTGCCAGGGTCTTTCTGGCCCTCTTGAAGAAACTGGGTGATGATGCCTCCAGATGTAAGAGGCAGAGACTCCAAGCAGACAGAATGCCCGTGGTTCCAACTATGTCTAATAAAAAAAAATCTAGTGTCTAGTAACTGTGTAGTAAGTGGAAGATGCTTGTGTCTTTTTTTGCAGTTCTTAAAGTCCATGATGAAGGCTATGCGTCATCACCGTGGACTGCTTTGCAGAAGAAAGAGAGATCCACGAGGTGATGAAAGCATTTTCTTAGATTCTTAATTGATTCTTAGATATTTCAATAAATTCTTGCTTGCAACCGTTTGCAACGTGTTCATTTCAGAGATCAAGACATACGATGATCTGCTGTCTCAATGCCAGGAGTTGGGTCTCAGTCTCATCACCAACGCTTGCCTTTTCGGTGCTTGCAATACTGCAAGGTGCGCAGGTATGGTTTTCAAGTTTCAACATGTTTTTTTTCAATGGCCATGCTTGAGATGATTGTGGACAGTATGGAGATGTATGCAGGCTATCGAGTATATCAAGGGCCATTCCTTGATCAAAGCCATACTCCTTGCATTTCCATACATTTCCACAGGGTTCAACATCAACGTGTCACGTGTCGTGCCAGGACAGAGGTGCCTTGCAGGCTGCTCAAAGTCGAACCAAGTATCGAATCCATCGAATCAATTGTTTGCTTTATTTCTGTCGACTCTGAAGTCGGAGTTTAGGTCCTATTCAGTACATCGACACGGAATGGGCTTTGAGGACTGACGCATGACATTCTGATGACACTCTGATCACCCAAAGCCCTGTGGCCCCGCTTGTTTTGTTTTTTTTTTTTTTTCCGTGGCACCGGGCAGGAAGGAGAATCTCCCATATTTAGTGGCTGAGATCTTCCGACATGCATCTTTTGGCAGGGCACCAAGATGCACGAGATGGATTGTGTAAACCTTGGCAAATTGGAGGTTTCTGGCATTGAGTTCACCTATCAACTGTTTCCTATGCGCTGTCCAAGGTCACAACTCTGTGCGGATCCTGAACAAGGGCAGATACGTGACAGGGCCTTGGACAACTTGTTGGTGCTGTGATTGTGAAATACAACCAATTTCCATCAATTTCCACAACTTTGGGTTTGTCAAGACATGGAGTATATACAGTATACTGTATACTGCATACTCCATTCTATGGCCATTTTCATGGGGAATATGAGGTTTCGACATGTTTCAAGCCACAGGATTTTGTGATGAACCACCAAGCTAGATCACACCTGTTTGATGTACGTAGGTTGAGACAGATGTCCTGCAAGCCTTACATGCGACGTCCTGAATGGCAGCTGCCAGAGGCAAGGCTTTGTGAGAATGAGTTGTATGCTTCAAATCCAGCGGCAAATCATGGTAAATCTATTGGTTAATCATGGTGAATCACCATATTCCCCAATGGCCGTATATGGCATGGAGTATGGCTCCGTTTTCAGACATCCCCAACTACAGAAGTGTAAAACATTGTAAAACTTTAAGGAGGCTCTGGAGGTAAAAGTTTTTGCGGCTGAACGACTGACGAGGATGGAGTCATTGCCATCTCTGGTGGCAACGGCGCCTTGGGGTTGGTCATGGGCCTGTGGATCCTACGTACAGCCTGGGATCCAATGGCATCCAACAGGGGGACCACATGGGACCACTTGGGAGTGACCACAGTGACCAAAGTAACCACAGTGAATGTCTGTTGTTGTGCATCTCGGGCTATGCAGCTAAGATCGGCTAAGTATTGGTTGCCTTTGCATATGCTCTAGGCATGGAGCTCCCAAACCCGAGGGACGAGAAGATGCTAAATAAGGATGTTCAAAGGTCGACATTTTCTCCAAAATGGGCAACATGATTTGTTCTATTCCCCTGTGCAGACTCAGGGAGTCTGACCGTTGAGGCCCAAAAGCAGGGTGGCAAGAAGTTCAGCATCAAATTTCTGTCAAGGCGAGTTGAAGAGTCGAATCGACCTGCGCCGTGGACAATGCCAGATCTGTGCTTCACGATCCATGGTGAATGATGGTCCAAGATTAGGCAGACTTCAGGGACCGACTAGTCCATTGATTGTTTCGAGGTCAATGAAGATCAGTGACCAAAATATGCCGAACTGGAAGGACAGCCTCTGAATTTATCTCGTTTCTTCATGCTTTCCTTATTGCGTCGCTGAAATGTTTTTTCCCGAGAGCGTCTGCGAAGGGTTTTTCGTAAAAAGAGATCTGCACTATTACATTTTCATATCTTCACATCTGCATATCTTCACATCTTACATCTTCATATCTTCACATTTGCATATCTTCACATCTGCTCTTCACATCTGCACATCTTACATTTGCAAATCTTACATCTTCATATCTTCACATCTGCACATCTTACATCTTCATCTCT
>BGPT01000228.1:31827-44597 GCA_003297045.1 Symbiodinium sp. clade C Y103
GGATGGAACCTATCAAATACCTTAGTTTTTGCATGGTTTTGGCCAAGAATGCATGAGAGCTCAAAAACCTTCAAAAACCACTGGTTTTTGCAACTTTTTCATCCAGAAAGATCCCAAACCTCAAAAAACCCAGGGAAACTTACATTTTTTCAATGGAAACTGCTTCAGGTAAGGCTTCAACAAAAAGACTTGAATCCAAAAACCTTCAAAAACCTGGGTGTTTTTTAAGANACATTTTTTCAATGGAAACTGCTTCAGGTAAGGCTTCAACAAAAAGACTTGAATCCAAAAACCTTCAAAAACCTGGGTGTTTTTTAAGATTTTTGGATGGAACCTATGAAAAACCTTGGTTTTTGCATGGTTTTGGCCAAGAATGCATGGGACCTCAAAAAGCTTCAAAAACCAATGGTTTTTGCAACTTCTTCATCCAGAAAGATCCAAAACCTCAAAAAACCTTAGGGAAACTTACATTTTTTCAATGGAAGCTGCTTCAAGCAAGATTTCAACTTAGAGACTTCCATCCAAAAACCTTCAAAAACCTAAGTGTTTTTACGATTTTTTGGATGAAACGTATGAAAAACCTTGGTTTTTGCATGGTTTTGGCCAAGAACCTTCAAAAACCAATGGTTTTTGCAACTTTTTCATCCAGAAAGATCCAAAACCTCAAAAAACCCTAGGGAAACTTACATTTTTTCAATGGAAGCTGCTTCAGGTAAGGTTTCAACTTAGGGACTTTCATCCAAAAACCTTCAAAAACCTGGGTGTTTTTAAGATTTTGAAATGAAAAGTGTCCAAGATCCATATGATTTTCTAGTTCCTCGGCAAGACTGGTCCGAATAAGGAAAGTGCATCACTGGCAAAGTTGGAAACAATTAATTTTTTAGTTTTTTTTTTTTTTATTTTTTTTGATTGTGTGGGACTGTCGCCAAATAATTAAAGAAATTAAAAAAATTAAAAAATTAAAAAAATTAAAATTAGGCCCAAGTTGGAAACAACTAAGTTTTTATTTTTTTTTAATTTTTGATTTTTTTAAATTGAATGTGGGACTGTCGCCAAGTAATTAAGAAAATTGAAAAAAGTAAAAAAAAACATGGTTATTTTTCAATTTTTTGTTTTTTTTTAATTGAGTGTGGGACTGTCGCCATATAATTAAAAGAAAACATAAGCATGGATTTTTTTCTACTTTTTTTTATTTTTTTAATTAAGTAAGGTTTTGGCTCAAGACCAAAGTTGGAAACAATTAACTTTTTATTTTTTTCATTTTTTCTATTTTTTTTACTTGAGTGTGGGACTGTCGCCAAATAATTTAAAAAAATAGAAAAAATAAACATGGTTATTGTTTCTATTTTTCTTTTTAATTGAGTGTGGGACTGTCGCCCAAAAAAAGAAAAAATTAAAAAATTAACCATGCTTATTTTTTTAATGTTTTATTTTTTTAAAATTATTTGGCGGTCCCACACTCAATTAAAAAAATAAAAAAAGTCAAAAATTAAAAAAAAAATAAAAAAATTAGTTGTTTCCAACTTGGGCCTTGAGCCAAAACCTTACTTAATTTAAATAAATAAAAAATAACCATGCTTATTTTTTATATTTTTTTTCAATTTTGTAATTGAGTGTGGGACTGTCGCCAAATAATTAAAAAAATAGCCATGCTTATTTTTTTTTGATTTTTGAATTTTTGTAATTATTTGGCGACAGTCCCACACTCAATTAAAAAATCAAAAAACTAAAAATAACCATGCTTATTTTTTGATTTTTTATTTTTTAAAATTATTTGGCGACAGTCCCACACTCACCACTCTCAATTAAAAAAAATAAATTGTTTCCAACTTTGGCCTTGAGCCAAAAGCTTACTTCAGTAAAAAAAGATACAAAACGTTAAGGTTTCGAAACCGCACGTTTATAGTAGATTTAACCACTGGAACCTACTTTTAGCATTGAAAACCTCTCGTGACGAGCCATGACAAAATAGACCCCAATATTCCCTCATACCCCCCCCAAAGCTAAAGCTTAATAGCTATTGCAATTGCTTACGGATAATGCGTGCCAACAAAAAACGCCTCGGCACCTTCGGTGCGGGCGGATTTTTTTGCATGGAGCCAAAAGGGTCCGCTCCAGTCCCAACAAGAAATGTAGATATATACAAAATTATACCAACATATGAAATTTACAGTCAAGGTATGCCGTTAAAGAAAAATACACCGCTCAACATGCCTCAGCCCATCTCAACCCTAGGATCAAACCTTTTTTGCCGCGATATTTTCAGACAACCCCCAAGGAACCAAACAAGTTTCAAGGCCGCAAGACTGCCGCAAGGAAATTCACCACTGCGAATTTTGGCGAACGCAAGTGTTTGCTTGGAACTTCGGTGAACTTCGCATTTTCGACAGGCGCAAACACTGTACTGCAGGTACGACTCGTGCACCGGCATGAAACCCAACCCCCCACACCAGGCGCTGGCCAACAGGAAGCAGACAGTTTACCCAGAAAGCGCCCATGCTGACGTTTGTAACGTTTGTAAGCAGCAGCATTTTGGGCAGGGCAAATGAGATTGTTTCAAACCCATATTTCTTTTGTGCTACGCCGGGTGGATGTTTGGTTCAAAAGAAATTGGCCATCCGTAAATTCCTATGCACGAGTGATGCCCGCAAAGTATGGTTAGGACGGTTGTGCAAATCCTACTTGTCGGTGACAGGCTACTGACATGATGGCCAGACAACTGCCAAGCATGATTGTACTACTCCTAATGGTTCTGGGACAACTGGGAACATGGACATATTTGCCCTTGGGTTATTTTAACACGTGTGTCAGATTTGTTCGAACCACGACTTCCAGGGTGATTTCATTTCTTTGAGACGTGATGTTATGTATCTGCGCAGTTCCATGGAGACAAGATCTTTCAACTCGTGGTTCTAAGGTGTTCTCTACATAAAAACATTGATTTGGGCCCCAAGTACGTCCGAAACTCCAATGCGTCCAAGACCTCCAACAGCGTCAGGCTTTCATTTAAGCTTTGACGCCACCCCGAGATTGGGGCTGAGCAATGCAAGCAGGGGTGACCTTTTTTGTTTTCTTTCAAACAATATGTAGGAAATTGTAGCGGAAAACAACACTATTTTTTCCCAGGGGACACATGTATGTAATGCATAAGGCTAACGCAAGGTACAAATAATCCCCACCCCCTAGTACTAAAACTCCCCCAATTAATAAAAATAGGAATGGACTGGCCATTTTGGTTTTTTTTGTGGGCCACCATTGCGTTTTTAATTGTGGTAATTGAAAATCAATGAGAACAGGATAATGAAATAATGGTTTCTACCCCCCATTAAAGAAAATAGGATCACACCTGATGTTTTTAATTACGGTCCCAATGGATTTTAAATTGATTTCAATAAGGGATTTAATCAATTTTGAAATCGATATTTTTTATTTCTATTATTTAGGTTTTGGTGTTGGTTCTTACGGGAAAGCTTCGAAATCCAATTTTTGGCAATATGTTAAATGGATTTTAATAAGGGATTTAAAAAATTTTGTTTTTGTTCCCCACCATCCAGGTGAGGGTCACTAGATTTTAACGGAGCTGCGCGGGGGGTGGACATCCTCCTCCCGCCTCCTCCTCGGGCACTGCTGGACGTCATCTGCCAGCTCCAGATCGCAGTGGGCACTGCCGGACTTCATCTGCCAGTGGGCACTGCCGGACCTCAACCTCGAGCCCCAGATCCCAGTGGGCACTGCCGGACCTCAACAGCGAGGTCCAGATCCTAGTGGGACCTCAACCGCGAGCCCCAGATCCCAGTAGGCACTGCCGGACCTCAACCGCGAGCCCCAGATTTTAGTGGGCACTGCCGGACCTCAACCGCCCCAGACCTCAACAGCCCCAGATCCCAGTGGGCACTGACGGACCTCAAGGCCAGATAGAATGTCAGATAGAATGCCAGATAGAATGCCAGATAGAATGCCAGAAAGAATGTCAGATAGAATGCCAGAAAGAATGTGAGATAGAATGCCAGAAAGAAAGCCAGAAAGAATGCCAGAAAGAATGTCACATAGAATGCCAGAAAGAATGACAGCTAGAATGCCAGAAAGAATGTCAGATAGAATGCCAGAAAGAATGTGAGATAGAATGCCAGAAAAAATGTCAGAAAGAATGCCAGAAAGAATGTCGGATAGAATGCCAGAAAGAATGCCAGCTAGAATGCCAGAAAGAATGTCAGATAGAATGCCAGAAAGAATGCCAGAAAGAATGTGAGATAGAATGGCAGAACATATGTCAGATAGAATGGCAGAGCATATGTCAGAGAAAATGTCAGATAGAATGCCAAGAGGAAGAGGAGGAGAGGACAACTCTGATGAAATCTAGAGACCTTCGGTCTCTAGATTTCATCAGAGTTGTCCTCTCCTCCTCTTCCCTGCCAGAAAGTTTTGCCAGAAAGAATGTCAAATTCTGTATCATACTATATGCCAAATAAAGTCTCATGGTGGGGATCACTCGAAGAAAGTAATTTTCATTTTTATTATTAAGGTTTTGGTGTTGACTATGAGGGGAAAGCTTCGAAATCCAATTTTTGGATATTTTTGGCAATATTTTAAATGGATTTTCCTAGACGACCATTTGTCATTGAAAAAAGAACTACGAATTGAAAACCTGACGATTTGTGAATTTCAAATACAATTCCCTAAAAAGTGGACGACCACAAAAAAAGTTGACGATTTATTACCACATCACCACAGTTCCAACCAATCCCTTCCCGTTTGTTCCGACCCACAGCCAGCGACACGTTTGTCACGCATCAGCGACGAGATCTTTTGGAGGTCCGGGCTCCAAGCATCCATGAAACAGGGAAGGTGAGGCCCTGAAAACTAAAGAACCATTAGTTCTGAACCAGGGAAAACCCGGGAGAACCTGTATCTTAAACCGTTATTTCACATCAAAAATTCCAATCAGCTCTCAGGGGCCTCCCCTTTGTAGAAGTTCCCAAACATTGAAATCCACTGCCTCCGGTAGAGCCCCAAGCAACGGTCTATGGTTCGGGTGGCACAAGTCACTGGGTGACACCGACGGGAAACCCTGGATATTCGTCCAATGAAGTCCTCGTCGCTCCATGTCATGTGCACACATGGATTTAAGAGGAATTCCACCTGCTCATCCTCAAGTTGAATTGCCAGGTCCCGCCTTAGTTAAATTTCACACGCCACCAAAATTGCAGCCAAACAACGCTGCTTGTTATATCACGGTTTTTCTCTCAAAAAAACATCAAAATAAACATCATTATCACTATCATTTTGAAGCCGGGCTACACTATGTGACCCAACATATGGTACTTTGGTCTCACCTGGAAGCCACAGAACCCCTTTCTGGCAGTCAGGGTTGCCAATGCTCCATACCCATCCTTATCACTCAGAAGCGATGGATACAGAAAGGCACCCCCAAAGGTACTGATATTGAAACCGGGGCCAAATAAAATTTGTTGCATGGAGAAGCTAAGTATCAACCATTTGCCATCCGTCATTCACCAGTTTGGTGCCAAATGCCCTCGGAATCCAAACCCCACAGCGGCAGAGAGCCCGCCAGAACCGGGCACTTGCAGATGCTGTGTATCGGATGAAAGATAGGATGTCCTTGAAGTTGTCATCCTAAGGGGACATTTTGGAAATGTCGGTCACAAAATCTTGGACCCCAAAGATTTTAAAAAGATATTCACCACCCGAGGAAACTCAAAACATATGTTCTGGCCGGTAGTGCTTGCAAAAAACTGTGGAATCCAGGTTGATCCTTTTCACTTCTTGGGCCAGCCAAGCCCCCACCACTGCTGCATCATAGCCCTTTCCCAATCCTCGCGAGTATTTGTTGAGCTTCATAGGATTTGAAGAGATGGACGCATGCTTGGACATGTTTAATTTCACGGGGTGATCTTTACCCAAAGAATCTTTTTTGAAAGGGTTGAAATCCAGAAAACATTACAAGAGCTGACTAGGCACGAGTTTTGTGGTAGTTTGAAGGTGTTGAACCCAAACTCTGTGATGCTCGTGTTCTTATTGTACGTGTTGCAGTATGGCAAGAAGCTTGCATATGCATTATGGAAACAATGGGGAACATTTCCATTCCCAAAGTGCCCTGCCCAAATCATCATAATGATGCAGCCGGCCAAGAAATCTTTTCCCACTCCATCGATAGCAAAAGTATGGGCAGGGTCAATCCTGATGTACTTTGTAATCACCAGTGGGCAAGTCTCGGAGGGGGCTGCGGAAGGGTTGGTAGCATCACCTGGCAAGGTCTTCAATGTCTCCTTCACGTTCCACCACTCCTTGGGAGAAGCGGAGAGGAGCTTCCAAGTGGTGTGGCCATTGATTAGGGGCTTTGGGTGGCAACTTTTTGAAACACGGTTGTTCAAATTTTCTTAAAGTGAAATCGCAAAGTGTCTCTGATATCACATCTGTGGCACTTGTCGGTACAGTTGAACCCGCATGCCAACGAAAATGCAGCACGTAACCAAGGCCAATCGCCTTTGCAACCTGTGTAGATCAGCCAGAAGAAATGCCGCTTTCCATTCCAAGTAGCCTGGGTTCGTAGTACAGTTTCGAAGTACAATGGTGCCCCCTCTAGTTGTCATCATGTTCAAAGATTCTCCATTATCCCAATTATACATATCAATCATGATGTTTGTGGAATCCATTTTGAAAAAAAACATATTGAAATATATGCAATAAGGAACCACAAACCCATCTTTGTCAAGCGATTCCAAGTCTTTGGTCAGGACCGACAGAAGATGGTGGAAACTCTTTGTCGAGTATGGAGAAGGCAGCACAGTGTAGAGCAGCCGCGTGCACAAAGATGGCCTTAGCAGGATACATGTTTGAGGGATATATTATATATGAGTTGGGGTTTTGATAATCTTAAACTGGAAAAGCTAATATTCTTTCCAGGTACCCCTGCATGTTCGTTTTCGCATCATTCAGTGGTAGCAAAGGCGGCACACTCATTACTAAAATGGGTTGCTTGGCACGGCCTCTACCTGCATCGCCATGTAAAGCTATGGGGACACAATGCTCGTAGCAGCTTTCAGAGTTGTCACGGAAAAATGAAAACGCCGGGTCGGAATTCCTGTAGTTCCGCCAGAAGCGGTCTAGCTCTCCCCGAAATGCTTGGGCATTGTCATCCAAAGTATGGCCGCCCAGAAAGAAATGGCCACCATGACGAAAACTGCAATCCACCCAATCCCGAATGCGAAGTACAGGGTAGTTTGTTGGAACTAGATGCACTCTTCTCCTTGACGTTCGGACCCACAAACGTACAGTGCTGACTTTGACTGGTAGTTTTTTCCCAGTTTTGTGAACCACCAGGTGCAATCTCCCACATGCATGCGAGTCCCTCTTCGATTTGCCACAGCGGGCAATCTTCTCAGAGTTGTATCCGTGATACTTGAGGGTCAACAATGAACATGTTGGTTATAAATGGGTAAGCTTCCAGACATGTAATTCAAAAGCATTGGAGAGAACTCTAACTGCTTCGGCAAGGTACCTTTTTTTCGGAGCTTGTTGTTGGCCACAGCTGCAAGTCTCACTATGCTAGCAGCAGTTTGAGCCTGGGTGGAGCAAATCAGTTTGAACAATTTTAAATAACAATGAGGAGTAACTTTCGAAGATGGTGTCATGTTGATAGATTCCCACAAGCCACCTGTAAATATGCGCCGACTAAAAATGTGTCTAAGGAACACCTTCCTCCAGTCCGCACAGAAGCTCATCTGCCAGGTCGGCGTCATCGTCGGTATTCTCTTCATCTGGGACCGGGCAAGGAAGTGGAAGGGCTTGAGGTTCTTTGATCGGACATGTTTATGGCAGGGGCAAGGATTCTAAGATAGGCCATTCCGAAAAATAAACCAGCTTTCCGGTAGTCGAGAAGTGACCAAGTCATCCCGGGAATGACCTGCGATGGGGAAAGAAACTTTGTAGTTAGCATCAAACCTGTTGATCACAACCGTGTAGTACTTCCCAACTTGGAGCCATTCGGCAACTCTAAAAGCATAGCATATCAAGGCGTATCTTTTTCATGTCTCATCTACCCCAAACTCGCGTAGAGTGAAGCCCAGCAGCCCTAGGAAGTGCTGAAACACAGCATGAGCGGAGCAAAAGAATGATCCTGGTTACATTCAGCCCCAGCTTTCTGAGTAGCAACTGCTAGCTGCATGGGGGATGCCACAAGCATGTGCTTGTAGAAAAGCCAACTCACAAGTCGAGGCTTTCCCCAACCCAAATAAAGAACCGATGAACGGAGCACTAAAGTTGAACTTTGTTGATCCAGCTGCTAAACTAATTCCAGCAAACAATCATCGATCAGAAAAAAAATCGGTCCAGAACAGCAGTTGTATTGTCTTTCTCCCACACACTTCGAGAAATTGCGGGAGCACAGTGACAGCGCTGGCGTTTTCCTGGATGCTAGGAAAACACAGCCTTGGCCGTGAGCGCTCAGAAAGATTGTTCTTTTTTTTGGGCCTGTTGGTTTGTTTTTTGAGCCTATCACCTTGCAGCATTTAATCCTTTCCTGAAAATCACCTGGCCAAAACTTGCGCCAAAGAGCTTGAAAGAGCCTGAGCTGGCAGCAGCTTGATTGCCAGGCGTGCCTTTAGCATCTTCATCCCAATGCTCAAGCACTTGAAGGCCTGAGCCTTGGGGCAGCTCGTTAGCCAGGAAGTCACCATCGACATCCTAAGCCAGTTGGGAAGTCGTAAAGATGATGGGTAACGGGGTAACATGGGGTAACGTAAAATCAAACTGATCGATTGACATGTCTAGTTTGACGCCAATAAGAAACACAAAGACATGGTGCCCTGAATAATTTGCCATGACTCCTCCACTTCCATTCTCTGAGACTGTTCCATACTTTCCTCATGTGTTTGATCGAACGAAAAGGCTTCGTCCAGGAGCAACTTCGCTTCTTGTTCACCGTGAACTTGACTGGTTCTCAACAAGTTGTCGTGAAGCATATTCAAACCCATTGTCGGCCATCTTCCTGAGCAAGTTTGGAACTGACATGAGCCTTCAAAAAGGAATGACAATGTTGACGAATGTTGCTGCAGGAAAGGTGGTTCAACTGAGAGTTTGTCTTCGTCCAACCGAGTGTGTTGATCAGGTAGTGTTTCGTTACCCACCTACCTTCCTTCCGCCGACCAAACTTGGTCTTGGAGGTGCGCTTCAGTTCAATCTCCGCGTTTGCAAAGTCCATGCTGTTGGCCAGCATGAGGCGTCCCAGCTTGCCACCTGGGCTGCACAGGGAACAAACACATTGTATCAATTAGAAAACCAAAAGTGGAAGTCAGATGTGAAGACTGCAGACCATAGGTTTCAGTATGGGTTTAATAAGTCAAGGTACGCCCCTCGTGAATCTTCCATAAATCCAAAGCAGCTTTGGAACACGTCTCCTTCTTCAGCACGCCGTGACGTCGAATCCTTGCATGGGGCGTATGCCCAACACATGGGGTACTAAAGCTATACGGCTATACAGCCACAGACTGGATGCAAGAATTCCAAAATGTTGCTACCGTAAGCAAGATTTCAGCTGAGGAACTTCCAAAACAAAGCATCCTTTGCTTTCCCATCCTCCTTGGCCTTCGCCAAAGCTTCGGCTTTCGCAGGTTCATCCACTTCGGACCCAGCGCAGACAGAGGCAAGGGGAGAGCCAGAGGCTGGGGTGTCAACTTTGGTATTTGGGATCTCCGATTCTCCACTAGGTGATCCGTGATGACACGGAGGGGTCCATGGTGGAATCTGAGCATCATGGTGATAGGAAGAGGAAGCAGTGCTTTCAGCTGATTTTGGGATGCGTTTCTTGGCACTCCCCACTGGCGCCCCTGCCACAAACTTGCCAGTGCTGTGGGCGATAGTTGGAGCACCTGGAATCAACAACATATATAACTTGAATTCTGTGTTGAATTGCTGCTACCTCCTGGTTTCAAATCAGTCAAAAGTCAAAAAAAATATGTATGACATCAAACAAGTTGAAGCACCTTCAACAAGCGGTGGCGTTTCCAGGTGGTCACACTGTCACACTCACGGAACTCTGCCGTCAATTTGAGCAGTTTTTCTTCTTGGGCCTGCCAGGTGCTTTTGATGAGCAGGGTATGGGATCTCTTTCGAAATTGAAACAAATGAACAGATTTGCGAGAAAATGGTGAATATATGTAACATATATGTGTGCATGTGTTAGCAAGACCCAGGAGCCTTGATCTTTGCATCTAGGTCCATGTTCTCCGGCTTGGATCCCTCATGGTTTGTTCCTAGCATCTCAGTACCTTCCACTAAAGTCTTGCAAGATGCAAGCCGTTGGTCGGACATACCACCTACAACGACTGAAAAGCCAAAGTTGCTGCGCCCAGTGGATGTGTCACCATGAGCAGGAACCTATTGGCCAAGGTCGTATAATATATAGGGAGCTACAAACCCTGAAAAAATCAACATAAATCTAACATATCCGGACTCCAACGCTCCGAACAGCTCCGAACATTTGCAAACAGCTCCGAACTCCGAAAATGGGACCAAAAACCTCCGAATTTTGTGAATCATTCTGAATAAAACAATACGTGAATTCGATTTCTTGACGCTTTTCGGAGGCAATTGTAGTACTTTTGGAAATTGCTGTCGAGTTGCGCAAAATTGCTGACGCATTGCGCAAAATTGCTGTCGAGTTGCGCCCACTATTTCCCCAAGATTCGGCAACGAACGGTGTCTGGACTCAAAGGCGTACGAATTACGTTCGAATTTTTCCGAATCCATCTAATTGTTGCAGAGGCATGGTGATACATGCTACCACTTGTGCGCTTCTACCTTAGATAAAGCGGGGAATTGTCATATGAGTGCAACCCACAAGCACAACCCAAGTCAAACTGCTGACTAGTTGCCAAGTCCTTGTGAAACCTGGCCATGGTTGGTCGAAATTCGTCGGGAATCCTGCGCAGGCCAGCTGTGCGGTGGCTGGGCAACGCCGGGCCCCCCAGTGAAAGCACACCAACCAAGGTAAAGAAATGGATTTGGACTGGAATGGGGTATGTGTTTGGAGACTCTTTTTCCCAACTTCTTGGGAACCCAACACCGCAAAAGACCTGGGAATTAGTAAAGAGTTTCCTTCAACATCCTTCAACTATCCCGGCAGTTCTGGGAAGTGATACTTGTCGCTACAGGATAAAGTGGCCATCAATTTGATTCCCACTGGGTGTAAAATAAAACAATGCTTGTAAGCCCATGCGAATATAAATTGTGATATGTTCATCCCACCCCAACTGCAACAGTCCCTGTATGCCGACAGAAATATAAATATTCAAAGACAGGAAGGAGGCAGGCATCCTTCCACACATCTCCCATTGGTAGTTCGTCAACCAGCTGCAAAGCCGTTTTTTCCATGGAAGGGGTTAAATTCATCCTCAAAGAACCGACAGCTGGGCGACTGAGCTCTTCCATGTAAAGTTGGTGCACGGCATCTCCAAGTTGGGACGGGTATTGCCTAAGGTGCGCAAGTCCAAAGGTTCAAACCAGATATTGCACGGGTGTAATTCTTGAATGTTCTTGAATTCAGAACCTGACAGATTAATGCAAAGGCTAGGGGCTGACTTTGCTTCAAAGCTTCCCTGTCACCAACAAATCTTTTTTGTCCAGACTTGTCAATGTATTTACCTGAGGTCAAGTGCGGATAATTGGAGCCAACAGTGAGGTATATGGCATAACATGGCATAACTAAAGCAAATCATGGATAAAGGTTTCTTGGAGATCATTCCCAAACATGTTCAGTAGAGGTTCAGGTGGTTTTCACCGAAGTTCTGGATTGCCGTTCACTTTGTGTCATTCTACCCCTGTCGAGACCACTCATAGTTGAAAGATTTCCCCAGAAAACACTTCGTTTGCTAGACGAGGCCCTTTTCTGAGGTCAAGCACGGAAGGGCGCATCTTCCATGAAACTGGTTTCCGAAGGCAACAGCAATACCATCACTGCGGAGAAGCACGGTGTGTTCATGCCCCGCAGATACCTGGGTGTAGGTCAACCCTGGTTGCAAGCGTGGAATTTCGCTTTGGCACCAGGCATTGGATCCGACGTACAGCAGATCCATCAGCTCGGAGAAGGACCGCGTGATCAGAGCCCCCAGAAATCTGAGTGCACGCTGCTCTCGCACCAAAACGCGGTGGAAGATTCCCAGTGCGGCCAGGTGATCTACAAAGGCCTAAATGCCACCAACACCACATATTTCTACCATTTATTGTCATTTCAGCGTAGCAACTGCAGCTGTTCCATTGCCTTGTTAATGCATCCAAATGACTGCAAAANCATTTATTGTCATTTCAGCGTAGCAACTGCAGCTGTTCCATTGCCTTGTTAATGCATCCAAATGACTGCAAAACAAAAAGAAAGTTTCAGCCAGCATCCATTAAAAAACCATATCTGTTTCCTTATTCATGCATCTCAACCCCACACGCACCAATAGTTGTGAAAACGACATGAAACCCCAAACCCAACCTGAGGCGCGATGAAGTTGGCGACATTTTCCGCAATGATGTCCTTGGAGTAATGAGTGCTCGTCCCCGGATACACTACCTTCACGTTAGCTGCGGATNACCTGAGGCGCGATGAAGTTGGCGACATTTTCCGCAATGATGTCCTTGGAGTAATGAGTGCTCGTCCCCGGATACACTACCTTCACGTTAGCTGCGGATGCCAGTCCACGAAGAACATCCGCACTCTTGCCCTTCAATACCCGCAGAAGACCGTCCCGACCCTCGTCGGTGGCAAC
>BGPT01000228.1:50592-69186 GCA_003297045.1 Symbiodinium sp. clade C Y103
GTGCAAATGTCAGATGCAAGCTGACACTACGATACACTCAAGCTACACGCGTCACCAACACAAAAACAAAACCATTAAACCTTCACGCTGCAAAAAAAATATCAGCCAGCATCCCTTACAAAACCATCTATGTCCGTATTCATGCACCTCAACCCCACAAGCACCAATAATTGTGCATCCAAATGACTGCAGAACAAAAAGAAAGTTTCAGCCAGCATCCCTTAAAAAACCAATCTGTTTCCTTATTCATGCATCTCAACCCCACACGCTCCAATAGTTGTGAAAACGACACGAAACCCCAAACCCCACCTGAGGCGCGATGAAGTTGGCGACATTTTCCGCAATGATGTCCTTGGAGTAATGAATGCTCGTCCCCGGATACACTACCTTCACGTTAGCTGCGGATCCCAGTCCACGAAGATCATCTGCACTCTTGCCCTTCAATACCCGCAGAAGACCGTCCCGACCCTCGTCGGTGGCAACTCTGTAAAGTTCCTGCAGCTCCGCATCAAACTTCTGGCGTTTCNCGCAGAAGACCGTCCCGACCCTCGTCGGTGGCAACTCTGTAAAGTTCCTGCAGCTCCGCATCAAACTTCTGGCGTTTCTCAGACGCCTGCACGCACGCACAATTTCCACAAAACCTATAATGAATTACCATCATATATTATTACAAACAAAACTTCAACAGGTGTAAAATGTGCAAATGTCAGATGCAAGCTGACACTACGATACACTCAAGCTACACGCGTCACCAACACAAAAACAAAACCATTAAACCTTCACGCTACAAAAAAAAATATCAGCCAGCATCCCTTACAAAACCATCTATGTCCGTATTCATGCACCTCAACCCCACAAGCACCAATAATTGTGGAACTGACGCAAAAACCAATACCCCACCTGAGGATACCTGAGGCGCGATGAAGTTGGCGACATTTTCCACCATGACGTCCTTGGAGTAAAAAGTCTTCGTCCCCGGATACCTTACCTTCCCCGTAGTTGCGGATNGTTGGCGACATTTTCCACCATGACGTCCTTGGAGTAAAAAGTCTTCGTCCCCGGATACCTTACCTTCCCCGTAGTTGCGGATCCCAGTCCACGAAGAACCTCCACCTTCTTGTCCTTCAATACCCGCAAAAGACCGTCCCGACCCTCGTCGGTGGCAACTCTGTAAAGTTCCTGCAGCTCCGCATCAAACTTCTGGCGTTTCTCAGACGCCTGCACGCACGCATAGTTTCCACAAAACCTTTAATGAATTACCATCATATATTATTACAAACAAAACTTCAACAGGTGTAAAATGTGCAAATGTCAGATGCAAGCTGACACTACGATACACTCAAGCTACACGCGTCACCAACACAAAAACAAAACCATTAAACCTTCACGCTGCAAAAAAAAATATCAGCCAGCATCCCTTACAAAACCATCTATGTCCGTATTCATGCACCTCAACCCCACACGCACCGATAATTGTGGAACTGACGCAAAAACCAATACCCCACCTGAGGCGCGATGAAGTTGGCGACATTTTCCACCATGACGTCCTTGGAGTAAAAAGTCTTCGTCCCCGGATACCTTACCTTCCCCGTAGTTGCGGATNGTTGGCGACATTTTCCACCATGACGTCCTTGGAGTAAAAAGTCTTCGTCCCCGGATACCTTACCTTCCCCGTAGTTGCGGATCCCAGTCCACGAAGAACATCCGCACTCTTGCCCTTCAATACCCGCAGAAGACCGTCCCTCGTCGGCGGCAACTCTGTAAAGTTCCTTCAGCTCTTCCTGCGCACACCAACGCATTTCCAAGGGCCCATGCGCACTACCGAATTTTCCACACAAAATGGCACATTATTGCGCAGAAACAAAAAAAAGCCACGCCTGAACAAGGACAGCCTGAACCAGCTTCTCCCGGATACTGGATTCCGCATGAGGAATATTTTTGCGCTCGTCGTACACACCCACAGCCGCCTCGCGCCCTAACTCCAGAAGCCTTTCTCCACGAACTTCCTCCAGAACTCGCCGCAATCCGTCTTCCTTTCCATGCACGAAGATTTCCCCGAGTTTCGCCAAATCCATCGCAGCGTCATCATTCTCGTTGTCCTGATCCAGAAATGTGATTCACGCGCACACCAAACGTAAAACCGATCTGCAAATGCCCACATTAGAAAACCTTGTGCACCACAGAAAACGCACCACAAAAAAACAAAGCCACAACATTCCAGCGGCGATGATAATAACTCCCGTGCAAATCCGCGCCTCAGAGAGAAGAGCAACGAGATTTGCACGAATGGTGCCGTCCGACACGTACTTCTTTGCACCGCGCGGCTTGATATCCAAGTCGGCGGCAGCTCCCACTCCCCTGAGCACATCCTGCGGCATTGTCTGCAAAACTTGTCGCAAGCCAGCCCGACCATTGTCGGAGACAACTTTCCGGAGATTCTGCAGCTCTGCGACAAAGCGATTCGACTTCTTCCTGTCCTGCCGTCAAAAATGCATTCTCCAAGAAATGACATCAACAATTCTTTTAAGTCGGCCTAATGCATCGTTAACATATTATACATCCACTATCAAACCATATCAAACCGTACACCCTGCACGCAAGAACGGCAGTGTGTCTTCAGCACAGCACGCGCCTGCGATGCCACACCCTGCACGAGACCAACTTCGGAAACAACTTGACGGCGATCCTGCTGCTTTCCACCAAAATCCTCCGAAATCTTCGCGACCTACCAACATATATTTGTTCTCCGATAAATGAAGGAAGTAAGAAAGTTTTAGGGAATATGTACGTGTGAAGATCACAAAGCACGAACCCTAGAGATGGTGTAAACATATTGTGATAAGCGTGTTGATACAGATCTTTCATTGGCACATGTGTTTACAACTTTCGTTGTTGCACATGAAGTGTGAAGAAGTGAAGATGTGTGAAGATCGGAAGATGTGAAGGCGTAAGTATGAGAAGATGTGAAGATGTGCAAATGTGTTGAAAATTTAAAATGTTCAATGATACGCCGCAAACCATGACGCACCCGATACCAAAAAGACCACGCAACTCACAAAAACAAAAAAGATTAGATTCAAACCTGTGGACACAGCAAACAAAAACTGCGATGTGTCTCCAACCAAGCACGTGCCTCCGACCACACACCCCGCACCAGACCATCTCGCATCTCCTTCATCTTGGTTTTGCTTCCCACTTGCGGTTGGTCCGTGCCGAAAGGCTTGCATACCGCCGCAAGATTGCTGCGCGACAATCCACGAACAGCCTGCTCCAACCACTCCTTGTTGTTCCTAGCAGCCCACCGCGTCAAAACCACCACTTCATCGCTCAAAGCATCCTTCAGCCACTCGGGGCCCTTGGCATTCTTGCAAAGCTGATGCACGCTCTCCTGCAACGAAATACTGAATACTCTGCCACTCGCAATGACTCTTCGAGCCACATCTTCTGCAACAACTTCTGGCGCATCACTTTCAGCGCATCTCCTCTCGCGAAAGATAGCGGCAACAAGGCTGCAATCCGCCGCACCTGGTCCTCGTTCAACAAATTCAACGCGTCCTCCAACCATTTACGGCCATCCGCGACCGCACCGCTTTGCAGCTCCTGCAGCTTCACGGACACATCCATTGGAAGCAGAAGAAGCAGAGAAAGCAACCGGAAAGCGAAAGAATCTTGAGCCGTGACGCATGAAACCGCGCACATCAAGCAGGAACACCCGAAACAACCATAACGGACCAGCTAGATGATACCCCACACGCGGTCACACATATTAGACCCAGTAGCAAACAAGCCACACAACTTGCAAAGCACCTACATGTCGCTTTCAGCAAAACACACACGACAACCTCCGATGCCGCTGCCAAAGCTGCAAACGGCCGCGCCTCCTCCACCTTCAACAACTTCAGCCCGGCCTCCAAATATTGACAACAACACAGACTCAGCTGGATACCCGGGCAAACCTGTTCGACCCCCTACCAAACAAGCCACACGACTTAGAACGAACTTATTGCTTCAAAACTCATGTGCAAGCAGCAACGACTTATCCTCTCCAGCAAAGCGCTGCAAGCAACCGAGCCTCCTAATCCGCAACATCTGCAACCCGTCCTCGAACCACTGACGGCCATACCATACCGCACCGCTTTGCAGCTCCTTAAGCTTCACAGCTCTGGAAGCTTCACCGCTCCTTCACCTCCGTACGCAAACCTTGAGCCATGAAGCAGGACATTGCGATACAGACCCTTTCACACACAGATACTTCCTTTTACACACAGCCAGTTTTACACACAGCCGCCTTTACCCAAACACACATTGCCACACAGACCCTTTTATGCACGAATCGCAAACCCTTTTACACACAAACGCTTTCACACAGAGGCGCTTTGATACACAGGCACCTGTACCCGCAAACACTTTTACACACAGATCCCTTTACACACGAAAGCGTTTCACACAAACCCTTTTGCACACAAACGCTTTTATAACGCTTTTACACAGACACACTTTTACACACAAACCCTTTTACACACAAAGGCTTCCTGGTACACATAGACGCTTTTAACACAAGCACCTTTACTCACGGGCACCTTTACACACAGACCCTTTTACTCAAAGAAACAAATACGTTTACACACAGACCCTGTTACACACAGGCACCTTTACACACGGACACTTTTATACACAGACCCTCTTACACACAGACCCTTTTACACACAGATGCTTTTACACACAGACCCTCTTACAGACAGAAGCTTTTACACACAGACACTTTTACACACAGACGCTTTTACACACAAACCCTCTTACACACAGAGGCTTTTACACACAAGGCTTTTTACACACAGACCCTTTTACACACTGACACTTTTACACACAGACGCTTTTACACACAAGCCCTCTTACACACAAAGGCTTTTTACACACAGAGCTTTTTACACACAGACACTTTTGCACACAGACCCTTTTACACGCAGATGCTCTTACACAGAGAGGCTTTTTACACACAAACACCTTTACACACAAACTTTCTGTAGACTCCCGTAGACCCCTAGAAGATCGCAATTTTACCTCAGTTTTTGACGATCGAACATCGTTTCATGCGTAAAGGGTTGCAATAGACACCTCAAACTCGCAATTTTACCCCAGGTTTTGACGATCGAACCTCATTTCGTGCGAAAGGGTTGCCGCGGCGCCTTGGAAATCGCAATTTTACCCCAGTTTTTGACGATCGAACCTCATTTCGTGCGTAGCGGTTGCAATAGACCCCCGTAGACCCCGCAAGAATCGCAATTTTACCGCAGTTTTTGACGATCGAACATCGTTTCGTGCGTAAGGGTTGCAATAGACACCTCAAACTCGCAATTTTACCTCAGTTTTTGACGATCGAACCTCATTTCGTGCGAAAGGGTTGCGCGCGTCCAAGATGAAAATGAATCGCAATTTTACCTCATCAGTTTTTGACGATCGAACCTCATTTCGTAAGAAAGGGTTGCGCGCGTCCAAGATGAAAATGAATCGCAATTTTACCTCATCAGTTTTTGACGATCGAACCTCATTTCGTGCGAAAGGGTTGCGCGCGGCGCCTTGGAAATCGCAATCTTACCTCAGTTTTTGACGATCGAACCTCGTTTCGTGCGAAAGGGTTGCAGTTCGTAAATCCTCGCGGGCACTGCCGCCTTAAGAAAGAAATAGAAATTAGCAGAAAAGAAGATAGAGAGAGAGGAGAGAAAAGTATGCAGATGTGAAGAAGTGCAGATGTGAAGATATGCAGATGTGAAGATATGCAGATGAAGATATGCAGATGTGAAGATATGAAGATGTAAGATGTGCAGATGTAAAGATATGCAGATGTGAAGAGATGAAGATGTGAAGTGTGCAGATGTAAAGATATGCAGATGTGAAGAAATGCAGATGTGATGATATGCATGATGTAAAGATATGAAGATGTAAGATGTGCAGATGTAAAGATATGAAGATATGATAATGTACCGCAAAAAAAAATGAAGATGAAATACATGATAATGTAATCATGAATATGAAATAATGCAGATCCCTTTTTACGAAAAACCCTTCGCAGACGCTCTCGGGAAAAAACGAAAACTTGCTTAGACAGGTGACATCCAAGTAGATTCCAAATAGAAATGACATTTGACCTCAAAGCTGAAGAAAAAATGACACCAAAGTTGAAGGCTCCCAAAAAAAAGTTGACACAAAAGTTGAAGTGTTCAAAAAATGTCCTCAACTACTACTTGACTTTTCTTAAGCGGGCCGGCGCAGAGACAACAAAGCAGCATTGACCACCAATGAGAAGACACTAAACTGACTACGACAAAAGCGACTAATTGCAGTGGGTAGGAAAACGACCTACCACGCAGCTTTAGTACTGAAAGAAGAAACTTACAAACATATCTACGGTCGTCGTCATCATGTCATCAAATTGTCCTCGTTTACTTTTCCTCGTTGTCGACGTCATGTCCAAACCTTCTCTCCAATTAGTCGTTGTTGTCGTAGTCATTATCGTGTCTTTCTTATTAGTGGTCAATGCTGCTTTGTTGTCTCTGCACCGCCCCGCTTAAGAAAAGTCAAGACTACGAAGGGACCCGGGGGGCTGGATCTCAGACCGTAAAACCCTGGTCTTAAACAATTTTTCCTGGCATTTTTAATGAAATCACACAATCGCTTTAGGATGCTTTAGGCCTTTCTACACTTTCCGCGCGAAACTGTCCAGAATGGTCGTACCACAGTGCTATATCATCTGTTCCAAGTCTCCTTTCAGCATGTCAGACAATGGATTCCGAAAGAAAAAAGAACGAAATAAGTCAAAAAGCATATATTTTTTAATGTGAACAATGGATAAATACTTTGAATCCCCCACGACCAAATTAAGAGAGCTTCAGTGGTGATTTTTCAGGGTTAGAGCTTTCACTTGGAAATGTGTTCGTTTTCAACTAGGCAATTTATTCATTTATTCAGCAATAATTTTTTCCTATTCGTTTTCAATTTGGCAATTTGTTCGGCAAAGCTTAAAATGTCTTAAAATCTCTGATATGTTCCGGTACCACTTTATTATACTTTATTTACCGGGATAGATTTAGAAGCGGTGGTTCTTGATCCAACGGCATCCAATGGCTAGGATGTACATTACGTCGACTAATCCTTATCATATACCCTCAAATTCAAGGTATCTAGAATGGTACCCCCCTGGGGTAAAAGTTAATTGGAAAAAAACTGGCGCAAAAGTCAAAGGGCCACACACAAGTTGACGCAAAAGCTGTACAAAAATTTGGCGTCAAGAATGCCCCAAATTTTCTGGCGCACAGTGCGCGCCAGGAAAGGTTGCTATCATCGTTGATTCAGCCCTGCGACTTTTGCTCCCACTTCGCATGGCCCGCCAACTTTCGCGTCAACTTGGGTGACAACACCTGTGTGGCCCTTCAACTTTTGCGTCGTTTTTGTTGGAGGCCTTTTATCTTCTGTGTCAACTTCTTTTGGGCCCTTCAACTTTTGCGTCAGTTTATTCTGCTCCCTCAACTTTTGAATCATTTTTCCGTCCCATCAACTTTTGTGATTGTTTCTGAACCCTTCAACTCTTGTGCATTTTTTCCGACACATGAACTATTTTGGGTCAACTTTAATTAATCAATCGTATGAACATCTTACTGATCCAGAGACTGTAGACCCCCAAATCAATTCATATTTTTTGTTTATCATTGTTTCATCATTTTTTATCATTTCAAAGGATCATTCTGAAAGAAGCTTGTTTGCCGACAAAGTTGAACGTGTCATTCTAATATCGTTTCGAAATTGGGGGTGTCGGGAGCTGCAATTGGAAGTATCATTCTGAAAGAAAATAGAGGTTTCCTCAAAACTGTGATTCGTCCTGCTTGCACACTGCAGTGAGTAGTGACGTGGTTTTGCTGGGTTTTGCTGTTGCATGGCAAAGAAATGCGAAAAAGTCGGACGCTTGAGAGAAATAGAGAGCAATCATGACGAAGTGGGGCAAAAAAAAGAGCAGCCATACATTTGGACTGGACGGGGCTGGAACATGATTAAAATATACATTTGGATTGGACGGAGTTGGAAAATCATTAGAAAACATATACATACATGTATATATATATACTATATCATTTGAAATGGGCTAGTTAGAAAATGATTAGGGAAATGATACATTTGAAACGGGCGAGTTGGAACATGACAAAAATGATTGATGACTAAATATTGATTTTTAAAAATGATTAAAAACATGCTGAAGAATGATAAACACATAACAAGGACAACATGATAAAACAAATGAACTATAAACAATTGTTTTGGCATCTTTTGGCCATGGTACAGTGTGTAGCTGCAAGATTTTCCAAGGACGCCTGTCTTAGCAGATTGTGTTTCAAATGCAAGGACTCAAGGATGTTGGAAGAATCGAGATAGATCTGGTGCAAATCATCCCACTCAAATCATCTCCTGTCCATCTTTGCACCATTTTGATCCATTTTGCACCTGGTAAATCACCGCAGCAGGATCACCATACACATGCAAATAGAAACCGTACCTGCCGCACAACTCGGACACGTGACATGCACAAACCTGGCAATTCATGCAGTTTTCCGGGAGTTGTGGAGGTTGTGGCAAAGAAAGAAAGGCCAGGTTGTCACTCGATCTACTGTCAGCTCAAAGTTGATGGTGGGTTCGCAATGTGTCGTAAGCATCTACTTGTTCCAATTGTTTCTGAACTCCACCGTCTCACAAACTCCGGACCAATTTTTTCACCAAGCTGATCTTGGCTGTGGCAAACTGGCTTTGCCAGGTCTGCCTTCACCATCATTCAACCCCCCCAAAAAAAATGGATATCTTTGGATGCTATCCACAACAGTGACGAGGCGTCCTCTGACGGCTCTTTTTGCATTATCTATAGATATTGAATGATATTAACCTGGAAGAGATGATAACGTGACAATAACGTGAAATGATGTACATATGCAGCCTCTTGTTGTTGCCTTGATTGTGCACTGCATTTTGTTTAGCCCGTTCATCCAAGGTGGACCGGAAGCCAACCAGCAAAATGAACATAATTTACACTATGTAGGCAGGCAAAGAGGTATAGACAGTATGTATCTGCATATGCTCCAATATATGAATGCAGTCGGATACAACCGTACAATACCTGCACATAGCCTCCGCAACTTGAGAGGAAACTTGGAGAAGCCAAGAGGGACGCATCAGGCACATATTTACAAGCTCTCTTGCTGCTATGCAGCTGCCATCAAGGCATGAGAAACCATACCTCAGCGCGGAAAGAAACAGGGGTGACATCAAACAGGTCAGTTCTCAGTTTGACATGAAAAGTGTGCATGCAGTTTGGTCCTCTCTCGAAAAGTCGCCCTTTAAGCTGTGCTTCTATCCAAGCCCGACTGTGACATATTCACTCTACATCATCACTCTAAAATTGTTTTTATGTACCGAAAACTGCAAATATATTGTGCTGAAGGATGCTAAAATATACTTAAAAATCCTGAAAGATGCGGAAAGTCAAGGAAGTCCCGGTGATCTGCCAGTTCTGTGCCAATCCTTCCCCAATACATTCTTTCGTTCGCAGCTGGATCGCAGGAGGTGGCAGGGATATGCTCAAATATTCTTGTTGCAGCTATATATCATTGGTTTTCCTGCAGCTAGCAGTGGCTAGCATTGAATTGATTGAGCGCTGGCCTAATCTTTTGGTATCTTTCGATATCTTTCGACTGTTGGCAATTTGACTTAAAATAACGGGCAAGATGGGGGGTTGTCCCGGAATGGTCGTATTAACGTCACTGAGAGGCTCATTTCTCTGCGCAGGTGCAGTGTTTTATGATTCTGGTACATCTGTGGGTTAGTGTGGTCTAAGACAACTTTTTGGAAAAACTAGTCGGAAAAGTGAACCGTTTGCAGACTCTATGCGTTTCGGCCATTGCCACTTTTTCACTTTTTTGGCGAGTCCGGAGTGTTCATATGTCATCTTGCCACAGCCATGTGCACTTCTCCACATATGTAAACGCTTCAAATCGAATCCTAATAGAAGTAGGCGTATGTGTTCCATGGGGCCGGGGGATTTTACACCCCATGTCAACCTTGAATGAAACCCTAGTAGAAGTATGCGTATATCTTCCATGGGGCCGGGGGATTTTACACCCTATGTAAACCTTGAATGAAGCCCGAAATAGAAGTATGCGCATATGTTCCACGGGGCCGGGGGATTTTATATCCTATGTAAACCCTACATGGCAAGATTGGTGTTCTCTCCCCAAGTGGTCTCTTGGAGCTTTATCAAGTCGCGAGGAGGCAAGTAGCTCTTAATCAGCAGGCGTGCCTGCAATGGTAAATTATTCCCCTCTCTATTGTTCCGAGTTCCGACACCCCATGTCTCGAGCCTGTAGGCAGCAGACGTCCATGTTGTTATGAAAAGGAAATCCCCTGGCACTAGGATGATGGGACCAATGGGTTGCTAGCTCCGCTCTCGGGTTTGGCCCTTCGGGCCAACTCGTACTCGGGACAACCCCTCGTCCTGTTGGTAAAATTACCACAAAAGGTGCGGGCATCAATTTCAGGTTCGGACCATACTTGGCGGGGAAACGGCGGCATTTCGCTGGAGTGCAGAAAGGGTTTTCGAGCGTTGCTTGTTTCTTGGCATTGTGGGATGATTTCCGGGGAAGCAAAGACACCCCAACCATCGAAGGACACATCGGAACCGAATGGAGAACAAAAAGCAAAACGTGTCGCAAACTGTAAAAGCTTTAATATGCTTTAATTAATATCATGAACATTCATGAACTAAGTTCTATCATGTTCTGTGGCTAGCACTGTGCCGGACTCAGCTTGGTTTGAGGATGCTTGGCACTTGCAAGATTAGAATGTTGTCCGACATGTTGCAACGATTTGAGACTGTGAATCAAGAATTCACAAGCATATCCCCTACATTCTTGGACCCCAGGGGACCTCGAAAATGTAAGCTAAATTTCGGGAAGCCATGCATCCCACCATTTATGAAAGTGCGAGATTTTATCATACTGTAGATAAGTAGCCAGGATTAGCCAGGCTGAAAACAGGAGAGTAACACCTAAAAATGTACTGTACTATCGCATTTGTAGCTGTTTCCACCTGTGAAAGATTGTCAGGGGTGGGGGGGGGTAGAATTCTGTTTTCGTAATCTACCTTTTTCAGGTTTGCGGGGGTCAAATGGGGTTAATAGAAGCATGGGAGAGATTTAGAGGCTGGCTAAACCGTTTAAACCCGCCATATTGCGCCAAAATCATCACAATGTCCTTTGCCAAATTTTGTCAAGTCGCCGAGAAATGCCGAGCAATCATCACGGATCTATACCCCATATCTCCCCAACTCCGTTGCTCTTGCGTAGGGACTGTCGCCTAGCTCGGTTGAGCTCGCCGCTCTGGGAAACTGATGTCCTGCACAGCTAAGGATCTTGAAGTCAGAGCGAAGAACTGCGCCCAAAAGGGAGGATAATAGCAAATTAATTTCAACATATAGCAACTATATATTTTAATGGCATAGCATAGCATATATATAACCTATGATATGCTATAATTAAAATCAACTCTAAGAACCTCCCGCAACAGCTTTGACTCATGTGATGGAGTGATCGTCTCCGGCATTTTCCGTGAATTCATAGCAACTTTGCACCAACTAAGCAGGTCATGGGGCAATCTTAATTCGTACAACACGCTGAAATCAACTTCGTTGGTCACATCCAAATACGAATCACTGTGGCCAAAGTGAACTGAACACAAAATATACAAACAATGCTATGCTATGACCTTGAATGAAGCCTACTCTGAAGAAAATTGGAAATCAGAAGGTTTGTATCGTCTCCCGCGCTGCGCAACACATTCTTTCAATCCAAGTCCAAAAATCACTCTGTTCTGTGGTACTGGTACGTCCAATATGAAGCCAGCAAAACATGTTATAGCAACAACTTGGCAAACATAAGCTAGCCAAAAATAGCAAAAACGCAAACAAGCTGCTTCGTCCCGTGTGCAAAACCGTGACGGTTTCCGTCGCAATGGCACGTACAGTATACAATATACATGTTTGTGCTGATTTCCCTGCTGGACGGTCGCAAGGCGCCTCTTTTCCACTCCTGCAACTCCAGTCTGTGTGTTTCGTGCTCCTCATCGAAGCACACGTTGGCCAACCAGCCGTTTCAACGGCTGAATCATGCTGGATGCCGGCTGCAATTTCATCAATGGCAGTTGGCTTCCATTCCACAAAGCTATTGCGGCCTGACGGCGTAAAAATAGTGGATTCACATTGAGGCCGTGCGCTGCAGAAAAGCTTTCATGAGAAAGGGCAGCAGCGCCCGAAGCGCATGTATGTTATCTAGATCTGCACTGGACCGTAAGTGCTGGCAGAATGCTCTCTGCTGTAGTTCCTTGGAGATAGTAGTAGCCTAAGCCTAACGTCTTTGCATGTTGAAGCCGCATTCGCCAAAGCAGATCTTGTATGGGCAACCCTTTGCGATGCGCTGAGACACATCCTCCCCCACGCAGTGAGCCTGGAGTCAGCTTGTGCCAGGTTGGTACGCCAATTGCTTTCAGCGTAGTGTCCCAGCGGCGCCTAAAATTGCTCTGACTGCTTGGGTACAAAAGCTCTGAGCGTTCAAAATGCTGCCAAACCGCAGCGACGAAGGACACGACTCCAGGTTCACTGATGGTGGCATACTGCACAGTAGGTCCTCTATTTCGGGTCTTTGGTTTTCTGATTCTCAAATACAGAACTTTTGCTTCGGACATCAGATCAGCAGGCGTTAGTGAATCTTTTCGATGAGACTGAAGTACTTCTCCAATCCTGCAAATGCCGGAGAAACACGCTAGAACCGCTGCAGAAAACAAAGGCCAATCCCACAACAAACCTAGGCTGCACATTGCAAGCATAAGTGGCTCAGGGAAAGGAGGCCGATGTTGAGTTGGCTCCAGAATTTCCCATCTTGAAACCATGCGCCATGCCAAATTCATAAGTGCGCATCAAAGGCAATTCTCGCTGAACATGAGCGACCAGCTGTCGATAATAAAACAAGAGCGTTCCAGCTGCAAATTCAACATTCCCATACGCCTAAACTTTTAACAAGCAGAAGGGGATTGCTCCAAACAGCTCCCAAAGTTTCAGTGCCGACCCCGCTCTCGATCCAGCCAATGAAAGACTGCCAAAAACGATTGCGCATAGCTATGCATAGCTACTGTCTGAGGTTCTAACAGGTTCACGCCAAGTAAGTTCTGCAGTCGAAGTCCAGGGGCGCGCTGCCTGCGCCTAGGCCCTGGGTTCTGAGCCTCCCCAATCCTAGCGCCTGTGCACTTGGCGCAGTCATCGATGCATAGCCTCCTGCGAAGCGGCAGAAGTCCTAGATCTTGCGCGAACACACACGCCAACAGCTTACACAGTTTTCTGGGGTAGCTCTCTGCCAGCTTCGTAAAGTTGACTTTTCGCTCCTTGCATCTTCCCCGCAAAATCACANCACACACGCCAACAGCTTACACAGTTTTCTGGGGTAGCTCTCTGCCAGCTTCGTAAAGTTGACTTTTCGCTCCTTGCATCTTCCCCGCAAAATCACATGATGCTTCTTGCACATGCAAAAACAGGTCTGACCTCGCAATGAGCTATTCGTTCTAAATCTGGTGCGTTTCTTCCAGGGCGTTCCGAACCTGCATTGGTCGAGACGAAAGCCTCCTACTTTCTAGTGCTCAGGACAGGCTCCCACGCTAGCTCACCAGCTTGCGGCCAAAACCAGGATGGATCGGGGTTTTCGACCCAAAATTTGACATCGCAGGCGACACAAAGCAGAACAGTTGAGCATGTCCCAAATCGACCTTAGCTTGCTGAACAGCTGTCAGCCAGGGGACGCCGCCTGGGAATTCCTTGGTCGTCCAAGCCAGAGTAATTGCAGTTGAATAAGAGGCACAAACTGGAGAGGCTGCCATGGCTCGAAACGCCCCAAACTGGATTAATCTCTGGAGGTCTAACTGCAGCCTAGGCGCAAATAGATGTTCATCAGGATGGTGAGCAATGTCAAAACAGAGGCACCAAGAGTCACAAATTGAAACAAAGGCTCGGCTGAATCCCCGGGCACCTGAGAAAAGATCCAAGACACTTGGGCCGGATGCAAGAGCTTCAGCTAAACTACCGAATGCAGAGCTATATGCAAACTGGCTTTCGGGAAACGAATGCAGAAGATCTAAGGCTAAATTCCATTTACTATTTAAAGGGACCGGGACACTATTAGCAACTAGACCTTCACCAAGACCCCGACCGTAGCTTCCGACACTGCTCTGACGGCCAGCAGCTCGGACTGACGATGAAGAGGACGGCGCGGGGTCTAGGTTACTGATGTTACTGTCATGAGCTTTTAGCACAGCGGACGACGGACCTTTGGTGTTCAAAGTGGATTCAGCTGGTTGACTGTTGCGATGTTTTCGCTGTTTTCCTCTCTGCGCGTTCCTCAGGCCCTCTGCCGTGAACTCGGAGTTGAGATATCTAAATCAGGCAGCAACTCTTTTTCTGAAGGCAGGCCGGACATGGCCAAAACATTCGAATCGGCTTGCTCAAGAAAAGAATCCAGAGAACTGAAGTCCCCTTCCTTGGCATTAGTGAGCCAGAGCTGCTCGGCTCGGCTGGGCCGTCTGATTTCGCGCCCCCGGGTCGGGTCATCACTAGGATTCAGTTTGGTCCTGACGAAACCATAGAAAGGACGCACATTTTGGCTAATATGCAAGGGGATTGATTTCCTTAGCAATCTATTCAACATCCAAGAAGAGCTGCGACCTTTCACAAGGCAGGCGAGCGAGACCTGGGAATCCTGGAGGTGAACATAGAAGTGGCCTGGCCACTGCCTACCTACCTGCTCCTCAGCTTCCAAGGCGTCTTTGACTTCCGCCAAGTTTATGTGTTGCCTATGGCCTACAGTGCTTCGGCGTTTAAGGAGCTTAAATTGCTGACTGGCTACAACTTCCTCACATATCGGATGCATGTCGTATTCAGCATCAGGCAATGCGTGCTCAGGGGTATCTTGGCTTCCCCGTTCTCGGAAAAAAGCAGCTGCAGGTGAAAGTAGGCGATTCCACAAACCTTTTTGGAGTGCATACCGCTGAGNATCTTGGCTTCCCCGTTCTCGGAAAAAAGCAGCTGCAGGTGAAAGTAGGCGATTCCACAAACCTTTTTGGAGTGCATACCGCTGAGCCTCTTGAACAAACTTCTCACCTACGTCAGTAAGCACCGATGCATTACAAGAGTTCGAAGCATCAGAAGCAACAACTTAAGGGCAAGGCTCCAAACGCAAATCGATCTCAGTCAGGACGAGCAGTCCAATAGCAACCAGTAACTCATCTAGGAGCTGAGGGGAGAGGCGTATCACCTGGTTTCGCTGCCGGCCTCGCTGCGCAGCATATATTTCCTGAAGACCGGACATGAATCTACGCTTCATCTGGAAAGCTGCGACTAACGAACCTGAAACAACTTCCAACAAGCCTACACTGGACACGCGGAGCTGGACTATCCTTAACACAATATGCACCAGAGGAATCAATCGCTTCAGACAAGGTCTACATCTACCAGCAACCCCATCAACTTCACCAGAACTCAGCAAAGGTGGCACCTCTAACTGACTTCCCCTCATGGCGAGGGAGACCAGCAGCATCATAAGCTTCACAAACGGCCTTAACCTGGACAAAGTCATCGATCATCAGACCAGCATGCCACTCTTTGCGTGACGGCCTATATAAGCTTCACCCAAGAAGTCAGACAGCTCAAACTCTTTCGTCTTGTGCAGCAAGGAGAGATGGGAGACCTGACCGAAACCTACAGCATTGCAATCGCCCAATGCTGTAGGGGCGTTTAAGGGCGGGCACCAGCCAAGGCTGGGAAGCTAGTTTGCTATCATAGCACTGCAAATGGTGAAGTTTTGAAGGCCTAAAACAAGCTTTCAAACAGTTCCGGAGCCGACGCTGATCACCAATGATGAAGGCATGATAGAATTCTCTGAAGTCTTCACATCGCATCTTCAGCAGCTGATCTGGCCCAAGAAAAACATGCAAGAGCTGATACATGGAACGCAGGGAAAAAATCCAACGGTCTTCAGTTGATTCGCAGCAATTTGCTGGTCGATGATAAGCCTATCTCGCCGCTCATCCCTCGACACTGCAAACATGCCGTTTTCCAAACCTCTACGTGCACGGGACAAAGGCAAAAGCGCAAGCCGGCCCGATGCATCAAGCTTCTCAAGCAATTCCAACTGGACCTTCTGAGAGCATCTCAAGCAAACCTGAGGGAGGAGCATCCAATTCATCTATGCTCTTTGCATGATCAAGTGGCCTTACATACTGAGCTCTGTCACGATCGTCAAGGTACGGAGTCGGATCAAAACTTGGCACATGATGGAATCTCAACCTTTCTGGTTCAAGGTCTTTCGCAGTGTGTTCCAGTAAAGAGGTAACGGTACCAACAACGGTGCCTGGATGGCCAAAATGGCCCTTTTCAGACTGTGCACCTGAAGAATGCAAATTAAGATAGGATCGGATCTGTGCGGCGCAAGGGATAGCCTGTGCTTCTAAATGCAAAATGAGCTCCTCAATGTTTTCAATCTTAGCAGCTGAGCGGCCCATGGCAGTGTGATCAACAAGGTCATGTGCATTCCATGAGTCCACTAGAGGAACCATTCTCTGGACAGCTTTCCACTGCAGGCTATTCAACTTCGTTCCCAGCCCTAGGTGGGCAACTGACTCCAAACGTTCTCCCATTGCTAACCAATCCAAAACAAGCACAAGGAAATTGATCCCAAGCTTGCGACTGCAATCAAGTTGCTTGCGGTTGGCTCGCCTGGCATGCATTTCATGGAAAGGGAGCGGCATGGGCCAAATGTCCTTCTCAGGCGCTCGAATTTCACGAGTGCGGAAACGAAGCATGGAGTGGAACAAAGAACTAATTCCAGTACGCGACCTACTAACGGCCGAATTTCAAAGGTTCCACATGTCAGCTTGCACTGTAGAGGCTTTGGCTCCGGGAACTTTGCGAACCCCAGGACCAGAGTCCCCTGACATGTGTGAATTCATGCAGCTCTTTTCAGCCTTCGAACCCCCCAGGTTCCTCATTTGCAGCAGCAGGGGCAGATTTGGCCTTGGCTTTGGCCGTTGGGTATTGCCCTTTTGGAGCTGCCTTTGGGGGAACTGCAGGGGACTCTTTGCTTTCGTCTGTGCAAGCCTCTTGCGCGACTCCATCACGCTGTCGCGGTCCTTCAACCTCTACAACAAGATCTCAACCAATCTATCATCAGCCAACCTAGTAGCAACCTGCTCAGCCTGATCAGGAATACGGTGATTGAAAAACGAATTGTATGGAAGAGGCATCTCAAGAAGGAATTCTTGCGCCAGTGTCCAGTTACCGGCATCAAGGCTGGATTGATCTATATAGCGCACAATGCCAGAGCACATCTGGCTCTAGCCTGTTCTGGATCCCCATTCCGCAAAGCATCATGGATTCCAGCAGCAGGATAGTGACCTATTCGAGACCTATGTTCTACCCATCCTCGGGAACTGGCAAGGGCAGCAGAGGTTCCAGGAGCAGTGCGAACATTGTGAAAATCCTCCATGAGCTTCTCCTCAATACACGTGTACAACCACTCAGGCCTTTCTGTCAAGGCAGCTTTCAAACGCTGGTAGGCTACTGCAAGGTCCAGCAGAACTAGAGGCATTATCTCCCAACTGGGAATCGGCTTTGTCCAAAATGCTGTCGATGCCCGTGCCTGACTTCTTCTTCTTCTTCTTCTTCTTAGCTAAGCTAGAAACCAACTTGGCCAGCTGGACAACAACCTTCTCAACTGCACTAGTCGGGCTACCTGGGTCGGCTGCATCGCCTTCTCCACCTAGCTCAACATCATTGTCTTCAGATTCGGACAAAACATAACATCATTGTCTTCAGATTCGGACAAAACATTCCGCGTTTTCTTGGTCTGCCTAGGGAGGTCTGCCATTAGCGGCGGCTGCTTGGTCAACAATCTAGCGACTTTGGCCAATTGGTCTTCAGGAATACCGGCGGACCGGGCAGAAGCTACAACCCCTGGGTCTAGACCTTTATAAGCTGGTGGGCCAGGTCGCGCGCCAGCAGCTTTGGGAGTCGGCCCCGCAAGAACAGGTTTCGGTGGCAAAGCTGCTCGCACGAGATTGGGGATATCAGCAACTGCATTACGGATCTGTTCTACGCTGGATTCAACGGCGGCCATGCGGTCGTCCATGCTAAGAGGCTGGCCATCACGGTCTCCCTCCTCCTCAACATGGCTGGCGGCTGAATAGAAACCAAAATGGTCATTTGAAACTTGAATGAGCGAATCGGCAGCAGGTCGGCAAAAATTGCCCGCACTGTCTAAAAACGTGATTGCTCCGGGATCGGACGAGAGCCCCTCTACAATGTCGGGAACAAGGCTATCTTCCAAAAATCCGACCCAAAGCTTCACAGAGGCATCTGCTTCACCGTCGCCCTCAATGTTCATGACCCGGCTCAAAGCAGAGCGCGGGAGCATGCGGCGCGCAACAGTCCTGTGCCAGGCGCCATGGGGAACAGCAATCAACAGCTTCG
>BGPT01000228.1:69191-81640 GCA_003297045.1 Symbiodinium sp. clade C Y103
CAGTCCTGTGCCAGGCGCCATGGGGAACAGCAATCAACAGCTTCGTGTCAATCATGGTCAACGCAATCAAATTCGTAATGGCTACAGACTCTTCGTCAGATGTATCAATGTGACAAAAATCTAATTCAGGTTGCACAACCCCGTTCTTGAACAACAAATGATCCATGACCGGGGGTTCCGGTGCTCCAGAGGCCATCTTAGCTCAAACCGGGCCAAGCGACACCGGCATCCTCGAATGCTAACTGCGCTTCCCACTCTGTGGCAAAACCAATGAAAACTCACTGCCCGCAGGATGGGCCCCTCTTGCAGGAGCTGGCAACGACTTGGTACTCACGGGTCACACGGGGCTGACTCAATCTGGCTCCGTAATCAGCTAAAATGGCGTAGACCCGGTTGCGCAACTGCAGCCGGTCTCGGCCCGAGAACCCTGTGTACTCTCCGGCAAGTGAACGCCGAATGAACCTGCCGATCTGACGAGCCAACTCAGCACGACCCTCCTTGTCGGAAGGCTGGACAACAGAATCAGTGCTGACCTCAGAATCAACCCTATACACTGTAGCCACTGGAGAGCCTACTGCCAGCTCCCCCTCAACTGCAGACACGGCGGATGCACGGCCGGATGCAACGGATGCACGGTCGGATGCACGATCAATGACGGGACGGCCGGATGCTTCTCCCGCCTCAATGATTTCAGCCAACCGGTTGACTGTCAACCGCAGGGCTTCCAACCCGGATCTCAAACTCTGTACCTCAGCTCACAAAGCTCTCACCTCACTGGAACTCATCCAATGTCCCGGTAAGGTTCCTTGGCAGCAGCCGCTTGAGCGGCAAAACTGGGAGGCCGCGTGAGCGGCAAAACAAGCCCTCAGTCTGAACGCCCAGTATTGCCTGACAAGGCTCAACACCTCTGTTACAGGCCCCAAGAAAAATCCAATCACAATTCCAAGGATCAGGCTCTTGGGGTCAATAAATCGCTCTGGGACTGCAAGGCAAGTTGGACAGACAAAATCCACGGAGGTTGGATCCCAGGTGTTGAAATCCCGGAAGGCTTGAAACAGGGCTGATGTCAAACCTCCAGAGATTCCAGCTAGCGCAGCAGGGCGCATCCGTTGAGCTGCAAATCTGCAGTCCACCCAGAAAAACATGCTCAAGTCATATATTACATTGCATAAGTCATGTCTTTTGGAGATGTTTGCGTGGCTTGGTCCGGTTGCGCTGGCAAGTGCCATCTATCCAGAACATTGCCCGCAAAACCAGTGAAAAGGATTGTAAAGGTGGTCATTGGGACCCGAATTTTGGGGACTATGCGTTTGTCGCTACGGAACCCATCGGAATGCTGGTTTGGCAACCATGCTCAAATATTCTTGGAAAACATTCTTTGGAAGCTGGAACCCCGTCTTTTTGGCGGTTCCCCTGGAAACCTGCCTTGAAATTTTCTTGCTGGAAAGGTTGCCTGCGGGACCTGTTTCTTGAAACCTGGTCCTTCAAGAATCATGGCTTGGCCTAGGGCCTAGGAAGATGCTTTTGGAAGCTTTAAATGGGAACCGGATCTCAAGGGAGCCAGTTTGCTTGTTGGAAATGCATGGAGATGCTGTCTTTTGAACCCTACTTTCACAAGCAGAAGCTTTTCAGCCGCTCCAAACTGCTCCATTGCGTATCTCTGGGCATCTCTGCATACTCACTGTCGGGCAAACGTAAAGAAAAGATATGGGAAGGGCAAAATTAATTTGTTTTGTAATGCCAATCACAGGGTATCACCGCGCAAAACGAAAGGGCACGCCATTGCCACAAGCATGACAAGATGATAAAATGATTTTGCTGGCTAAATTGGTTTGCCTCTCATTGGGCCGAGGCGTTGAGCACAAGTGCGAACTTATGCCTGTCAATGCTCCTCTTCCTTTCTCCTTGCTTTGCCCGTGGGCTACGTAGCCCATCTCTTCAAAACAGTCCCCAAATCCCAAATGCTATTTTCCCTCGAATTCCACCTCGCTTCTTGATTTCATATAAGCATCCTGCCGCCCTGCCTTCGCGATGAAGCTGCGCCTGGGCTGACTTGCCTTGATAAGCTATTCAAGTTAGTCATCACGTCCCTGACCGGCGCCAAGCTTGCCGTTGAGGCGACAGATGAGCTGAAGCGAGACCTTGGCACAAGCACAAACTCCAGCTCTTGAACATACATCGCAAGCGTTCGCAAGCCATCGCAAGTCAAAAGACGTCAAAAGGCTGGAGGTACTGAATTGTGCCGAAGTCTTGCCGAAGTGAAAGGACCATGATCGCATCACAACATTCCATCTTCCACCTGTACTCTCATATAGTAGCTACAGCGCCTAAAAACGGCCTTGCTGGCTTTTGTCACCAGTGTTTCACCCTGGTGTTGCTGAGTTGACAATAGTTGACGTCTAGGCATACCAGTAAGATCAGATAAGATCAGTAAGACAGCGACATTTCTGAGAGGAGTCAGAAATAGCCACTGGAGTCCACACAAGCTGCTCCTGTACTGCTTCAGTTTGTGATTTGTCCTCAGGTCCAGACCTTTGAGCCTCAGGGGCACTCAACATATTCCAACTGGTGGAGTTGTAGTTCTCAAGCGTCTCCTGACGAGATTCAAATAGATTCAAACACCTGAGACCCATGCAGGAGATTCAATGTTTTGAACGTCAAAAACATATTCAGAAGTATTCAAACATACACTGGTATTTTCGGAAGCTGCACCTGCAGCACTGCCTCGGCTTTCGCCATGGCTTGCCGGAACCCTCTGTCCACGGACAATTTCAAGCTGGCTTCAAAGGATGCCCCAAAGACCTGCAGGTTCCATGGTGTGGCGGGACGACGGCGCGGCAAGCCGCGCCCATCACAGTGAACCGTCACAAGTGAATCTGCAACATTCTGCGACATTTGAGGGTTGAAAAAACTGTGATCTGTTTTGCAAGTTGCAAATAGTTGTAACAAAGTTGCAAGATTTTGTAATTGAAATCCGCCGCCGAAGGTGCCGAAGGAGCTTGGTCCGATTTTGCATTGCATGCCAGCATTGCAATCGCTCTAGGTACGCGGCAGGTACACCTTTTTTATCCTTTATGGTTTGTAGGGGCCAACTGCTCAAGGACCCACCAGTGTTTTAAGAAGTAACAAAGGACAACAAAGGCAGCCATGGGATTATGGGATCAACAAAATTCGAAGAAACCCGAAATTGTCAGCCTTAAATAATGTCCTTAAATGGCCCAAGGAGCCAAATATATGCCCTTGTGGCTTTGTGTGAAACTGTCTCAGGAGAATTCCAGCTCTCTGCAGCATACGGAACAAAAAACAAGGGGGGGCCTGAGAACCCAAAAGCAAAACGACAGCAAGCAAGTCGGATTGATGATTGGTTGCTGGCACCTCTTTTCCTCCCTTTCCCACCAACNNNAGTCTACGCCGGTGGCCCAACTCTCCATGAAAGTAGACGACAATGTGGCCAGAAAGGAAGCAGAAGGGAGGAGACGAGAAGATAAAACACACGAAAATATAATGATAAAGGATGGTGATAGAATATTATGATTGATGATGATGATGATGACGATGACGATGAACATGATGATGAAGATGAGAAGATGAGAAGATGAGAAAATGAGAAGATGAAAAGATGAAAAGATGAAAATGAACGAGGTCTGACGTAGGTCAAATGTCATAATATTTGCGTAATTTGAAGTTTTTTTGTAGAAGCAGGAAATTCGCTCCAGGGTTAGTACCTGAGTGAAAGTCAGAGTGACACGAGATGCTGGAGGTTTTCCAGATAAAAATTGAAACGCAGATGCCTCTACACGGAGAAGCCTTACACGCAAAACTTTTGCACAGAGCAGCCTTTGCACACAGACGCTTTTACACTCAGATGTTNAGAAGCCTTACACGCAAAACTTTTGCACAGAGCAGCCTTTGCACACAGACGCTTTTACACTCAGATGTTTTTGCATGCAGAGACTTTGATACACAAGAGTTTTTACCCACAGAAGCTTTTACGCCGTGCACAGAAACTTTTACACACAGAAGCTTTTACACAGAGACTCCTTGCCGCAAAACACTTTACTCATAGAGAAATTCTTACACAGAGGAGCCTTTACACAGAGACCTGAACTTTTACACACAGAATTTTTTACACAAACAAACTTTTACACACAGAACCTTCTGCACACAAAGGCTTTTACACAGAAGCTTTTACACACGCATTTTTTTTCACAGAGCAGGCTCGCTCATCTCCACCGGCTTCTTCTCCCCGCCCATTTCCATCCATTCCCTTGCGCTCACGCCGTCCGCAGCCGTCCGCGCAGCCAAGCTCGCTCATCCCCCACCCCATTTCCATCCATTCCCTTGCGCCCGCACCGCCCCAAGCCGCCCGCACTCCCTTGCGCCGCCGCCGTCCGCAACCGTCTGCGCATCCAAGCTCGCTCATCCCCACCGGCTTCTTTGCCCCACCATATGCATCCATTCTCTTGCGCCCACGCCGTCCGCATCCAAGCTTGCTCAACCCCTACCGCCTCCTTCTCCGGACTCATCTCCATCCATTCCCTTGCGCCCATGCCGTTCGCAGCCGTCCGCGCATCCAAGCTCGCTCATTTCCGGCTCCTTCTCCCTACGCATTCCAGGCCTTCCGCCCATCCGCGCACCCAAGCTCGCTCATCCCCACCAGCTTCTTCTCTTCACCCCTTTCCAACCATTCCATGCACCCACGGCGTCATCAGTCTATCATCACCACCGAGCCGTTCTTCTTACTACCCATTTCCATCTATACTCCCTTGCACTCACGCAGTACACAGCCGTTTCCGCATTCAAGCTCGCTTCCTCACCGAGCCCTTCTACCCAACTCCCTTGCAACCACGCCGTCCACAGCCGTCCGCGCATCCAAGCTCGCTCATCTGAGCGGCTGCACCCACGCCCTCCGCAACCGTCCGCGCATCCAAGCTCGCTCATCCCCAGCGGCTCCTTCTCCCCGCCCATTTCCATCAACTNCGGCTGCACCCACGCCCTCCGCAACCGTCCGCGCATCCAAGCTCGCTCATCCCCAGCGGCTCCTTCTCCCCGCCCATTTCCATCAACTCCCTTGCAACCACGCCTTCCGCACCCGTCTGCGCATCCAAGCTAGCTCATCTGAGCGGCTGCACCCACGCCCTCCGCAACCGTCCGCGCATCCAAGCTCGCTCATCCCCAGCGGCTCCTTCTCCCCGCCCATTTCCATCAACTNCGGCTGCACCCACGCCCTCCGCAACCGTCCGCGCATCCAAGCTCGCTCATCCCCAGCGGCTCCTTCTCCCCGCCCATTTCCATCAACTCCCTTGCAACCGCGCCTTCCGCACCCGTCTGCGCATCCAAGCTAGCTCATCCCCAGCAGCTCCTTCTCCCGAACCATTTCATCCAAGGTCCACCCACTCCCAAGCTCGCTCATTTCCAGCGGCTCTTCTCCCCACCCATTTCCACCCACTCCCTTGCACCTACGCCGTCCGCAGCAGTCCGCGCATCCAAGCTCGCTCATCCCCACCAGCTCCTTCTCCCCACCCATTTCCAGCCGCTCCCTTGCACTCACGCCGTCCGCAGCCATCCGCACATCCAAGCTCGCTCATCCCCAGCGCCTCCTTCTCCCCACCCATTTCCAGCCACTCCCTTCCCTTGCAACCACGCGTCCGCACCCGTCCACGCATCCAAGTTCGCTCATTTCCAGCGGCTCCTTCTCCCCACACCCATTTCCACCCACTCCCTTACAACCACGCTGTCCGCAGCCGTCCGCGCATCCTCGCTCATCCCCAGCGGCTCCTTCGCCCCACCCATTTCATCCAATTTCCACCCATTCCCCAGCGCGCTCATGTCAAGCAGCCCCTTCTCCCCACTTATTTCCACCCACTCCCTTACACCCACACAGTCCGCAACCGTCCGCACATCCAAGCTCGCTCATCCCCAGCGGGATCCTTCTCCCCACCCATTTCCACCCGCTCATCCCCAGCTCTTCTCCCGACCCTTTCCCGCCCACTCCCGCCGTCCGCAGCCGTCCGCGCATCCAAGCTCGCTCATCCCCACCGCCTCATCCCCAGCGGCTCCTCCTACCCACCGATTTCCACCGCCACTCCCTCACACCCACGCCGTCCGCAGCCGTCCGCGTCTCCAGCTCGCTCATCCCCAGCGGCTTCTCCCCACTCATTTCCACACACACTCCCTTGCACCTACGCCGTCCGCAGCCGTCCCCGCATCCAAGCTTGAGCTTGCTCATCCCCAGCGGCTTCTTCTCCGCACCCATTTCAGCCACTCCCTTGCAACCACGTCGTCCGCACCCGTCCGCACATCCAAGCTCGCTCATCCCCAGCGGCTCTTTCTCCCCACCCACTTCAGCCCATTTCCATTTCCACCCACACCGAAGCTCGCTCATCCGCAGCGGCGCCTTCTCCCCTCCCATTTCCACCCACTCGCTTACACAAACCCCGTCCGCAGCCGTCCGCAGCCATCCGCACATGCAAGCTGGTTAATCCTCAGGGGCTCCTTCTCCCCACCCATTTCCACCCACTCCCTTGCAACATACCAAGCTCGCTCATCCGCAGCGGCTCCTTCCCCCCGCCCATTTCCACCCACCCCCTGGCACCCACGCCGTCTGCAGCCGTCTGCGCATCCAAGCTCGCTCATCCCCAGCGGCTCCTTCACCCCAGCCATTTCATCCCATATCCACGCACTCCCTTGCACCCACGCCGTCCGCAGCCGTCCGCGCATCCAAGCTCGCTCATCCCCAGCGGTTCCTTTTCCCCGCACTCATTTCCACCCACTCCCTTGCACCCACGCCGTCGCAGCCGTCCGAGCATCCAAGCTCGCTCACCCCCACCTATTTCCACTCACTCCCTTGCGCCCACGCCGTCCGCAGTTGTCCGCGCATCCGAGCCCGCTCATCGCCACCCATTTCCACCCACTCCCTTGCACCCACGCCGTCCGCAGCCGTCCGCACCTCCAAGCTCGCTCATCCCCAGCGGCACCTTCCCCCCACGCATTTCATTCCATTTCCACCCACTCCCTTGCATCCACACCGTCCGCAGCCATCCCCGCATCCACGCTCGCTCATCCCCAGCGGCCCCTTCTCCCCACCCTTTTCCACCTTCTCCCTTGTACCCACGCCGTCCGCAGCCGTCCGCGCATCCCCGCTCATCCCCAGCACCTCCTTCTCCCCATCCATGTCCACCTTCTCCCCTCTGCCCACGCTGTCGCAGCCGTCCGCGCATACAAGCTCGCTCATTCCCAGCAGCTCATTCTCTCCTTGCACCCACGCCATCCGCAGCCATCCGCACATCCAAGCTCGTTCATCCCCACCGAGCGCTTCTCCCAACCCATTTCCACCCACTCCCTTCCAACCACGCCGTCCGCATCCGTCTGCGCATCCAAGCTCGCTCATCCCAGCAGCTCCTTCTCCCCACCCATTTCCACCCACCCCCTTGCACCCACACCATCCGCAGCCGTCCGCGCATCCAAGCTCGCTCATCCCCAGCGGTTCCTTCTCCACACCCATTTCCACCCACTCCCTTGCACCGACGCCGATCGCACCGGTCCGCGCATCCAAGCTCGCTCATCCGATCCTTCTCCCCACCCATTTCCACCCACTCCCTTGCATCCACGCCGTCCGCAGCTGTCCGCGCATCCAAGCTCGCTCATCCCCAGCAACTCCGTCTCCCCACCCCCATTTCGACCCATTTCTTTGCACCCGCACCGTCCGCAGCCGTCCGCGCATCCAAGCTCGCTCATCCCCAGCGGCTCCTTCTCCCCACCCATTTCCACCCTCTCCCTTGAAACCGCGCCGTGTCACTCCCTTGCACCTACACCGTCCGCAGCCGTCCGCGCCTCCAAGCTCGCTCATCCCCAGCGGCTCCTTCACCCCACCCATTTCCAGCCACTCCCTTGCATCCACGCCGTCCGCAGCTGTCCGCGCATCCAAGCTCGCTCATCCCCAGCAACTCCGTCTCCCCACACCTATTTCGACCCATTTCTTTGCACCCGCACCGTCCGCAGCCGTCCGCGCATCCAAGCTCGCTCATCCCCACCGGCTCCTTCTCCCCACCCGTTTCCACCCACTCCCTTGCACCCACACCGTCCGCATCCGTCCGCGCATCCAAGCTCGCTCAGCCCCAGCGCCCACACCCATTTCCACCCGCTCCCTGGCACCCACACCATCCACAGCCGTCCGCGCATCCGAGCTCGCTCATCTCCAGCGGCTCCTTCTCCCGACCCATTTCCACCCACTCCCTTGCACGCACGCCGTCCGCAGCCGTCCGCGCATCCAAGCTCGCTCATCCCCAGCGGCTCCTTCTCCCCACCCATGTCCACCCACTCCCTTGCTGCCACGCCGTCCGCAGCCGTCCGCGCATCCGAGCTCGCTCATCCTTGCGGCTCCTTTTCCCCACCCATTTCCACCTACTCCCTTGCAACCACGCCGTCCGCAGCCGTCCGCGCATCCAAGCTCGCTCATCCCCAGCGGCTCCTTCTCCCCACCCATTTCCACCCACTCCCTTGCGCCCACGCCGTCCGCAGCCGTGCGCCGACGCCGTCCGCGTCCCTTCCTTCCCGTCCCTTCCCTTCCTTTCCCTTCCTTTCCATTCCCTTCCATTCCCTTCCATTCATTCCTTTCTTTTCCTTTCCATTCCTTTCCCTTCCTTTCCCTTCCTTTCCCTTCCTTTTCCTTCCTTTCCCTTCCTTTCCCTTCTTTTCCCTTCCTTTCCCTTCCTTTCCCTTCCTTTCCCTTCCTTTCCCTTCCTTTCCCTTGGAGCCACACCGTCCGCACCCCACCGTGCAAATCAGCTCGCTCCCCACGCGATTTACCAAATTAAACGAGAACCCAAGCATCGAAGATGCCTGTGGGAATTAAACGAGAACCCAAGCATCGAAGATGCTTTTGGGAAAAAATAGCTTCTTCCATAACAAAGCCGACAAAACCATTCCAGACATCATTGGCTCCTCCTTTCCTTTTTTTCGCTTCGCCATGGCACACAGCACGGCGCACAGTTCCGGCCCCGTTTCGGGAACGCAGCTTCGGCAACGTCAACGCATCCAACCGATTGGATAAACAACACTTAGCACAAAGAAGAGAACCCAAAATACTGCTCCATGTTTCGCGCCCACTGTCATAGTCCTGCCACAATCGTTTCAACCACGCAGCTTCAGCAGAATCAACACATTCAAACTCCAACCGCCTTCCACATTTTCATGCCAAAACGAAACCGGGAGGCAACTAATGCTGCTCCATGTTTCGCGCCCACCCTGCCCCATTCCCGGATTCCCGCGTACCATTTCCACAGCCTTTGGACACCGTTTAACCGGTCTTGAAACCGCGCATCCAAGCTCATTCATCCATCTCATCCCCAGCGGCTCCTTCTTCCCACCCATTTCCACCCACCCCCCTTGCACCCACGCCGTCCGCAGCCGTCCGCAGCCGTCCGCGCATCCAAGCTCGCTCATCCCCAGTGGCCGCTTCTCTTCACCCATTTCCATCACCCACGCCCTTGCACCCACGCCGTCCGCAGCCGTCAGCGCATCCGAGCTCGCTCATCCCCAGCGGCTCCTTCTCCCCATCCATTCCTACCTACTCCCTTGCACCCACGCCGTCCGCAGCCGTCCGCGCATCCGAGGTCGCTCATCCCCAGCGGCTCCTTCTTCCCACCCATTTCCAACCAACCCATTTGCACCCAGACGCAGCCGTCCGCAGCCGTCCGCAGCCGTCCGCGCATCCAAGCTCGCTCATCCCCAGCGGCTCCTTCTCCCCACCCCTTTCCACCCACTCCCTTGCGCCCACGCCATCCGCAGCTGTGCGCAGCCGTCCGCGCACGCTCGTCCCCCAGCGGCTTCTTCTCCCCGCTTATTTCCACCCACTCCCTTGCGCCCACCCCGTCCGCCGCCGTCCGCGCATCCAAGCTCCCTCATCCCCAGCAGCTCTTCTTCCCACCCATTTCCACCCCCTCCCTCGCACCCACGCTGTCCGCAGCCGTCCGCCCATCCAAGCTCCCACATCCCCAGCGGCTCTTTCTCCCCACCCATTTCCACCCACTCCCCTGCGCCCACGCCGTCCGCAGCTGTCCGCGCATCCGAGCTCGCTCGTCCCCAGCGGCTCCTTCTCCCCGCCGCTTTTCCACCTATTCCCTTGCACCCACGCCGTCCGCAGCCGTCCGCGCATCCAAGCTCGCTCATCCCCAGCGGCTCCTTCTCCCCGCTCATTTCCACCCACTCCCTTGCGCCCACCCCGTCCGCAGCCGTCAAGCTCCCTCATCTTCCCACCCATTTCCCCTCCCTCCCTTGCACCCACGCCGTCCGCAGCCGTCCGCGCATCGGAGCTCGCTCATCTCCAGCGGCTCCTCCACCCCACTCATTTCCACCTATGCCCTTGCACCAACGCCGTCCGCAGCCGTCCGCGCACCGAAGCTCGGTCATCCCCAGCGGCTCCTTCTCCCCACCCATTTCCACCCGCCCGCTTGCACCCACGCTGTTCGCAGCCGTCCGCAGCCGTCCGCGCACCCAAGCTCGCTCATTCCCAGCGGCCGCTTCTCCCCACCCATTTCCACCACCCACTCCCTTGCACCCACGCCGTCCGCAGCCGTCCGCGCATCCGAGCTCGCTCATCCCCAGCGGCTCCTTCTCCCCACCCATTTCCACCTACTCCCTTGCACCCACGCCGTCCGCAGCCGTCCGCGCATCCAAGCTCGCTCAGCCCCAGCGGCTCCTTCTCCCCACCCATTTCCACCCACCCGCTTGCACCCACGCTGTCCGCAGCCGTCCGCAGCCGTCCGCGCACCCAAGCTCGCTCATTCCCAGCGGCCGCTTCTCCCCACCCATTTCCACCTACTCCCTTCCAACCAAGCCGTCCGCAGCCGTCCGCGCATCCAAGCTCGCTCATCCCCAGCGGCTCCTTTTCCCCACCCATTTCCACCTACTCCCTTGCACCCACCCCGTCCGCAGCGGTCCGCGCATCCAAGCTCGCTCTTCCCCAGCGGCTCCTTCTCCCCACCCATTCCTACCTACTCCCTTGCACCCACGCCGTCCGCAGCCGTCCGCACCTCCAAGCTCGCTCATCCCCAGCGGCTCCTTCTCACTACCCATTTCCACCCACTCCCAAGCTCGCTCATCCCCAGCGACTCCTTCTCACTACCCATTTCCACCCACTCCCTTGCACCCACGCCGTCCGCAGCCGTCCGCGCATCCAAGCTCGCTCAGCCCCAGCGGCTCCTTCTCAGTACCCATTNCCATTTCCACCCACTCCCTTGCACCCACGCCGTCCGCAGCCGTCCGCGCATCCAAGCTCGCTCAGCCCCAGCGGCTCCTTCTCAGTACCCATTTCGACCTACTCCCTGGCACCCACGCCGTCCGCAGCCGTCCGCGCATCCAAGCTCGCTCAGCCCCAGCGGCTCCTTCTCCCTACCCATATCCACCCGCTCCCTTGCACCCACGCCGTCCGCAGCCATCCGCGCATCCAAGCTCGCTCATCCCAGCGGCTCCTTCCCACTACCCATTTCCACCCACTCCCTTGCACCCACGCCGTCCGCAGCCGTCCGCGCATCCAAGCTCGCTCAGCCCCAGCGGCTCCTTCTCAGTACCCATTNCCATTTCCACCCACTCCCTTGCACCCACGCCGTCCGCAGCCGTCCGCGCATCCAAGCTCGCTCAGCCCCAGCGGCTCCTTCTCAGTACCCATTTCGACCCACTCCCTTGCACCCACGCCGTCCGCAGCCGTCCGCGCATCCAAGCTCGCTCAGCCCCAGCGGGTCCTTTTCCCCACCCATTTCCACCTACTCCCTTGCACCCACGCCGCGCATCCAAGCTCGCTCAGCCCCAGCGGCTCCTTCTCCCTACCCATTTCCACCCATTCCCTTGCACCCACGCCGTGCGCAGCCGTCCGCGCATCCAAGCTCGCTCATCCCCAGCGGCTCCTTCTCAATACCCATTTCCACCCACTCCCTTGCACTCACGCCGTCCGCAGCCGTCCGCGCATCCAAGCTCGCTCATCCCCAGCGACTCCTTCTCACTACCCATTTCCACCCACTCCCTTGCACCCACGCCGTCCGCAGCCGTCCGCGCATCCACTCATCCCCGGCGGCTCCTTCTCCCTACCAATTTCCACCCATGCCGTCCGCAGCCGTCCGCGCATCCAAGCTCGCTCATCCCCAGCGCCTCCTTCTCACTACCCATTTCCACCCACTCCCTTGCACCCACGCCGTCCGCAGCCGTCCGCGCATCCAAGCTCGCTCATCCCCGGCGGCTCCTTCTCCCNCACTACCCATTTCCACCCACTCCCTTGCACCCACGCCGTCCGCAGCCGTCCGCGCATCCAAGCTCGCTCATCCCCGGCGGCTCCTTCTCCCTACCCATTCTCACCCATGCCGTCCGCAGCCGTCCGCGCATCCAAGCTCGCTCAGCCCCAGCGGCTCCTTTTCCCCACCCATTTCCACCTACTCCCTTGCACCCACGCCGTCCGC
>BGPT01000228.1:81868-119368 GCA_003297045.1 Symbiodinium sp. clade C Y103
TTTCCCTTCCCTTCCCGTTCCTTTCCCTTCCTTTCCCTTCCTTTCCCTTCCTTTCCCTTCCTTTCCCTTCCTCTCCCTTCCTTTCCCTTCCTGTCCGTTTCTTTCCCTTCCTTTCCGTTCCTTTCCCTTCCTTTCCCTTCCTCTCCCTTGCAGCCACAGCGTCCGCACACCACCGTTCAAATCAGCTCGCTCCCCACGCGGTTAAGGAAATTAAACGAGAACCCAAGCATCGAAGATGCTTTTGGCAACAAATTCAATTCACCAACATTTACCGCCATTTCAAATTTACACTACTTGCAAAGAAATGAAAGTCTTTGCAAAACGGTGCGGATAACAAGTGTCCTACTACTTGTGAGACACCGAAGATTACGCAAAGATCAAGAACAAAACAAAACAGTCACTTAATACTTACAGCGTTTACGGTAAAGATCGCGTAAGCACATGCAATGCAAGTGTTCACCGTCCAAAAACAAAAACCAGGCAATTTAACAGTTTTGACAAGGCCATGACAACACATTTGTACTCACAGTGTTTGATGCTGCCACTTCAACACACACCGCAATTTCAACAGAGTAGCAAGGAAGAGTGAAGCGGGATGACCATGGGGCGAAGGTGGGGGTGAAACATAGGCAAGTTTAAGGTTGCGGTAAGTGGAAGTTGTTCTGCGGCAGAAAAATGGAAACCGCGGAAAAATCGTTTGCATGCAAATTTGTCTGTCAGTGGTCCTCAAAATTGTTGCCCCATGTTGTCACATTTTGTCACTACATATCACTACTGTTCCACTATGTTCCACTTACACCCGGATATACCCGGATGGATGTTGTGGATGTTGCTTTCCGGTCAGATTTGAATCAACCTGTGAGCCTCCTCGTGGGTGAGGATATGAACACAATGTGAGTTTGAAGGTACCGACAAAACAAGACCCCGCGGCCGGTCCAGTGTTGGACATTGAGGCAAGGATTAGCTGCTACTGCTAGAGAAATCATGAGAAATATAGCGCCAGGATGTACAATGAATAGTCTTTTGTTTGCTTCAAATGTGCTGATGCACATTGGCACACATTGGTTTCTAATTAAACCCGTTTTTTGCCTGGACTATGTTCGTTCTGCACAACACACCCTTGATGAGATGTTGCAAGACTTAAATTCAAGGCTCTTGAAGGGATCGGACCACCACCATCTGATCGATGTGATCACAAGACCCTTTTGGTAATTCAAGCGAGGAGGCTGGGCTGGCGGGAGTCCGGTTTAAGTGAACTTGAGTTGCAAAGGTTTGCTGCTCGTAATGCCGTGGAATTCGTTTGCCCTTGCTGCACCTCAAATCCCTTGCTAAAGCAATAAACCTCAGAATATATTTTTTGTTCCTTTAGGGTTGGTGTGGGTTCCATTTTGAATTAGTTGCGGGTAGGGTCGGGTTAAGGTAGGTTCAAAATTTATTTGCGGGTTCTTGGGGATATTTTTTGGTTTTGTTTAGGTCGTGCTTTGGGTTCGTTCAGAGTTTGTTCCCGAAAGCTCCTGCGAAGGGTTTTTCCCAAAGAACAACTACCAAATTCATCTACATAACATCTCTTACTCACATCATCGTCACATACATCTCATACAAAACATATACATCATCTACATCACCTACATCATCTACATCATCTACATCTACATCACCTACACCATCTACATCATCTACATCATGTCGACATCACATAACATCCCCTACTCACATCATCATCACATACATCTCATATACATCATGTATACATCATCTATATCATCAACATTTACATCAGTGGTTAATGCTCAGGAGTTAAGTTAATACTCAGGAGTTAAGACTCAGGAGTTACTACTCAGGAGTTCTTACTCAGGAGTTCTTACTCAGGAGTAATTACTCAGGAGTTCTTACTCAGGAGTAATTACTCAGGAGTTTTTACTCAGGAGTTAATACTCAGGAGTAAGTACTCAGGAGTTAGTATTCAGGAGTTAAAACTCTTACCCAAAACTCCTACTTCTCAAATTCTTCTAATTCGCTCTTTAGGCGGCAAGGCAATCAAATGAAGGGTTGCGAAACGTAACCCTTTCGCACGAAATGAGGTTCGATGTGCAAAAACTGGGGTAAAATTGCGATTTTCAAGGCGCCCCAACCCTTTCGCACGAAATGAGGTTCGATGTGCAAACACCGAGTTCAAGGCGCCCCGGCATTTCGAAATGAGGTTCGATGTGCAAAAACTAGGGTAAAATTGCGATTTCCAAGGCGCCGCGGCAACCTTTTCGCACGAAATGAGGTTCGATGTGCAAAAACTGGGGAAAAATTGCGATTTTCCAAGGCGCCCCGGCAACCCTTCGCACGAAATGAGGTTCGATGTGCAAAAACTGGGGTAAAATTGCGATTTTCCAAGGCGCCCCGCAACCCTTCGCACGAAATGAGGTTCGATGTGCAAAAACTAAAAAATAAAATTGCGATTTCCAAGGCGCCCCAACCCTTTCGCACGAAATGAGGTTCGATGTGCAAAAACCGAGTTCAAGGCGCCCCGGCATGTCGAAATGAGGTTCGATGTGCAAAAACTAGGGTAAAATTGCGATTTTCCAAGGCACCGCGGCAACCTTTTCGCACGAAATGAGGTTCGATGTGCAAAAACTGAGGTCAAATTGCGATTTTGAGATCTCAGAAGAACCCTTTCGCACAAAATGAAGGTCTTGAGGTAAATTTGCGATTTTGAGATCTCGGATGTAAAAGCATCTGTGTGTAAACGCTCTTCTGTGCAAAAGCTCCTGTGTGTAAAGACATCTGTGTGTAACAATCTTCTGTCTAAAAGCTCCTGTGCGTAAACGTGCCTTGGTGTAAACGCTTTTTCTGTGTGAAAGCTCCTATGTGTAATCGTGTCTTGGCGTAAAAGCTCCTGTGTGTAAACGCGTCTGTGTGTAAAAGCTCTTCTGTGTGAAAGCTTTGCTGTGTGAAAGCTCCTCTGTGTAAAGACATCTGTGTGTAAACGGTCTTTCGTGTAAAAGTTCCTCTGTGTAAACGTGTCTTGGTGTAAATGCTCTTTTGTGTGAAAGCTCCTGTGTGTAATTTCTTGTGTGTAAACGTGTCTTGGTGTAAATGTAAACGCTTGTCTGTGTGCAAGATCCTGTGTGTAAACGCCTCTGTGTGTAAAGGCTTTTGTGTGAAAGCTCCTGTGTGTAAACGTGTCTTGGTGTAAAAGCTCTTCTGTGTGAAAGCTCTGCTGTGTGAAAGCTCGTGTGTGTAAACGCGTCTGTGTGTAAAAGCTCTTCTGTGTGGAAAGCTCCTGTGTGTAAGCGCGTCTGGGGCGAACAGTTGCGGTGGAGACAGTTCTGGTGTTCGGCATGAGCTTCGCGGTGTGCAGAAAATTTACAGCACGTATACGGCTTTTGCTGCTTTGCTCTCAAATGGATCTGTTGTTCAATGTTCCGGTGGTGATAGTGCTGCTGTTCAACAGCACCTCCAAAACGTGCAGCGGATATATTCCAACGGGCTCGCCTTCGCGGCCATCCTGCCGGACAGCTGCATCGTGACCTGGGGTGAACCGAAATTTAACCGAGCGCTGGCGGCGATAGCAGTTCTGTACGCGAGCGCATTTCCTTTTCATGTAGGAACTGGCCCGACGCCAATTGGTGGACCGAAAGCTGTTCGAACCGCCATCGCATCTGACATTTTGGTGCGCGTGTAGAAAATAGAACTGCTGCACTGGTGTGTCTTTCCGCAGCTGCAATTATTCTGTGCATTGCGGTTTTGCTTCATCACGTGTTCACGACCAAAACAGCTTGACAGAAGATAAGGAATGAACATGTCCAATTCTGCTTGCAACTTGATGTCCGGAACTACTTTGCAATTTTCCTGGCACGTCAAACCACTTTTGCACCCTGGTCTACGGTCCTTTCCGCTATGCAAAGATTGCCCTGCGTAGTGAGATATGAAAAAGATCATGAGTCGTTTGCAGGGAGCGCACCTTCTCTTGATGCAGTATCCGTTTATAGCAGCTTCAAGAAAGTGACGACCATGTCATGCACATATACCTATGATTTGAAAGGTCCGCATTTGCTTCTGCGCATTCTTTGTCGGAACTCGCGTCACATCCGCTGGGATCGGCTATAGCTTGCAGAACCGTTTCACGCACATGGGCGGAAATGAAGTGATGCTTCGTTTCTTTTCATGCTCAAGATCGACGTGGAAAAAAAAGGCGATCGCGACTTTTGCGACACAGCACCTTTTCTTGTGAGACAGCCAGCTTGTCAAAGCGGAGTGGAAGTGGAACTCCGGCACCAAAAGAACAGCTTCGTCCTGTCAGGTCCGGCGCCACAGCGTCAGCAACATGTCCTTCGTGGATGATGAGGTGCACCCACCCATCACGCAGCAGTTATCAATCAGCGCGAATCTACTAACATCTATCATTATATCATTCATCGTCATTCATTCATCATTCACCAACATTCAACATCATTCATCCAACGCTTTCTTGCTATCTTCTCCTGCCCAACTCTTTTCGTCTACTCCCTCCTGCTTTCCTTTCGGGCCACACTGTCGTCTAGTTTTTAATTAACCTTGGTTTTTAGGGTTGGTTTAGAGTTGTTCCCCGGCACGGACAAACACATGTACATACTCAGAAAATCTCAGAAATATATTTTTACTATGATTTAGCATATACCATCATATACCTTTTGGATACCAAACCATTCGACCCCTCGGCCACTGCCAAAAACCTAGGTAAAAGCAGGAACAACTCCACAATACTCCGGAGCTAGTTGATCAAGCCTTCGCAAGAACAACGCACAATTGGCATTCAAGCACGCCCCACTAACAACTTTGAGCACTACGCGGTCTGACCCTGCCTCCATGGCCCGCGAGACTGCAGATTGCACCTGCTTTGGACAGTTGGTGCACGGCGGTACGCTTGTGCAAGAGTCCTTCTCAGATAGACACAAACGGAAAAGATTGATACATACAGGTAGACACAGATAGGCGCAAGTAGATTGAACAATTGGACTAAGAGATGACTGGAAAAAAGCCAAATAAATGGAGACAAAAGACAGAGAGACACGTGGAGAAACAGAAAGAGTTGGATGGAGGCAAGCATAGGAGGTAGGTGCACAGACAACACGAAGACATACAGGGAAAGACGTGGGAGACCGAGACAGAAAGAGATCAACAAAGACAGTTGAAGACAAATCAAAGGTTGGACAAATAGCTATTTGGCTGGATGGCCAGGATAGAAAAACAATTTTGTCAGATAGGTTGGTGGATACTTGGATAAGGAACAAGAAGATAAAAATCTCGATAGCGAGAGCTAGCTATATGGGTAGATAGACAGACAAACGCAGACACAAAGACAGACAACACCCAGACACAGACACAGAGAGACACAGACACAGGCACAAAAAGACACAGACACAGACTAAGACAGACTCAGACAGACACAGAAAGACAGAGACTGACAGAGACAGCCAGGCAGAGACAGACAGAGACAGACAGAGACAGGCAGAGACAGACAGAGACAGACAGAGACAGACAGACGGAGACAGGCAAACAGACAGTGAGGCAGGCAGGCAGGCAGGCAGGTGGATAGATCGATAGATAGATGCAGATGCAGATGCAGATGCAGAATAGAAATGCAAGTTCAAGGTAGATATAGATATTTTTGGATTTAGACAAATATAGCTGCATAGAAATAGGTAGAGACAGGTATAGATAGATGTAGACAGGTACAGGAAGATTTAGGCGGGTATAAATAGATATAGAAAAGGGCCTAGATATAAATATCAAAGTAATATATATATATATATATACACATGTATGAAGAATCTCAGATTCATTGCGGTTCGGCACGGATAGATAGATACAGATAGCTATAGGAAAAAAGATAGATGAAGATTCAGATGTAGATATGGCTACCGCCAAAATAAAGATGTAGGTACACATGGAAATAAAAGCAAATAGACAAATAGATCAAAACAGAAACAGGTACAGAAAGATACAGATAGCTACAGGTAGTTAGGTAGATTGGTAAATAGCTATAAACATAGATACATGGATGGATAGAGAGGTAGATAGACAGCTACACAGGTAGCTAGGTACATGAAGAAGGAGCGTTGTGCGGTTTCAGCCAGGGCAGCACACCTTTTTGCACTTGAGCCAAAGGTACGTTCGTTCGGTACCCTTGGCAGTGATGGTTCAAACGTCCCCCCGTTGTTGGGATTTGGGAGCACAAACAAAAGAAACAACAGAGACCACCGAAGCAAGGCAAATGCGCTCCCCCCAGCCAGGAGCACGTATGCCGAGCAAACACAAGAGAGTGCTCAAATCGCCAACAAAAAGGATAACCAGCATGCAAGATGCGCAGCAAGGATATGCCTAGGACATATTTAGTCAAGGCGGTGAAAATCAAATTAAGAGCTCTCNAATCGCCAACAAAAAGGATAACCAGCATGCAAGATGCGCAGCAAGGATATGCCTAGGACATATTTAGTCAAGGCGGTGAAAATCAAATTAAGAGCTCTCAACGGTGCAAAAGCGCAGCAAGCAGCAGCGCCAAAAGAGCCACTGAACAATGCGAGGCCAGTGCAGTCAGCGCCAAGAAAGGATGTTGAGATCCTTGTGCCGGCGACCCGAGCCGAACTCTGGAGTCCCGGATTATTGATCTGAACCCTTAGTCTTAACTAACTTACGTTGATGACCCGAGCCGAACTCTGGAGTCCTACGTCCGCCAAGCATCGTTTCTAGGGTTCCGGCCGCTAAGGTCTTTACAGTTAGGGTCCGGACCATTGTTGCATACCAAGGGACTGAGGATCAAATTTACCAGGGGATAATGCTTTGGTAAACAGATCGCCCAATTGTTCTGAAGTAGGGGTTTGTGACAAGGTGCACCATGATGAACAAGCTTCAGAAAGGGACGCCAACGATAGCTTTGGGGTTCTGGCTAAGTGGCGAAGTTTGATACTATATCCCTTACGAATGGCTTGAACTACTGCGGCATTGTCCTCTCGCACAACTGCCTTTGGAATTCTGTCCCCCAACAAAATGGTCAAAAGCATCAACCCTGGCGAAAGTTCTTCGTAAACACCTTCACTCAAGGCATTCAGCTCAGCATCGGCTGTGCTCCTAGCTACATGCTGCTGTCTTCGCGATGACCATGCTATTGGACAAAAAGTACCCTTCGGTCCACGAATGACGAGGAACAAACCACTTGTTGACTTGGCGGAAAAAGGGCATCCGCCTAAATCTGCATCTACGTACAGGTCTATGGTGCAGTTCTGAGGTTCATCACAAACCGTGGAGGTTAAACACAAATCTCTGGTGGAGTTCAAGTAAGATACCAAACGGTATAACTGTTTGTCGCTGTTCTTGGACCATCGTGTGACCTGGGTGGCCAAGGCACTGATCGCATAGGCAAGGTCTGGCCGTGCCAATCGGCAGACCCAGAGAAGCTTCATCAGAACAGATGATGCCTTATGTGATATCTGGCCCTCAGTTTCGTAGTCTTCCTGGATCAAAACCCCTTCGTTCACATACGGAGTTGAAACATTACGGAAAACCACTTTACCCCCCGCGGCATCAACATACAAATCGATGGCTTGTTGACAATAGTCACGCATGTTGAAAATGCAAACATTGTTCGAAATCTCATGACTCCTACCAATGAACTGGTTCAACAGTTCCACATCATCCAACTGGATATGTTCCTTCAGGGAAGCCCAAAATTGGTCCTGGTGAGCTGCTGGACCAGCAACCAACACGTCATCTACATAAACGACCACCAACAACAGGGTTTTGGGACAATAGTACACACTAGGATGACCCTCCACAGGTAACAAACCAAGATCCCCAATCAACACTTGTTTCAAATGAAGATCCCAAAAGGCGGAAGCAAGTGGGTGGCCGTATAATGCCTTCTTCAATTACACTGTGGGTTGGCGATACTTACCAAACCAAGTTGGCAACCAAAGCTCTTGTGGAAGCACTACATACGTCTCTTCCTCCATCAAGAGCATCGCTTGAAGAAAAGCCCTAGTGCAATCAGCGGCCTTGAGGACGTTTCCAGAAAGGAGTCCATAAGATATGGCCAAATTGATTGCCTGGATATTGGTTGGCGTCGAAAACAATGCACCGAACTGCGCGGCACCTCCCCAGGAGTCTCGTACATTATCTCCTCTAAAGACAAGACGTCCCTTGTAGCGACGTTTTTGTGGCGATTCCCAGTGTTTGATGGATGCAATTGGCATGACTTCTGCAACGTGAATCACTTTGTTTTCGCGACGTGCTTGAGCTAAACGCTCATTTTTTTCCATTACACTATCATCATCCCAAACAAACTTTTCTCGAACCCCCTTCCCTTCCTCTTGAATGGCCTGAATGGCCTTGGGATCCGCCCTCATTTCTTCACGCGTTAATAACTTGTGAATGGCTCCAATGACACAAATGTCAGGGGTGTGAAAATCATGAAGCCTAGCTCTATGAGGGTCAATTTTGAAAGGAAGTACTGGCATCAGAGGAACCATGTCCATGATGACCCCAGGAAAAAGTGTGGTGACAATGCAAATAGCCATAGTAGTATTGCGCAAGCACGACTTGGTGGTGATCTTTCCTTCTAGCTGAACATGAAAGCCCTTTCCATGTCTGCATGTCTTTGTCTGAAGCTCTTTCATGAGCCTGGGGTTGTCAGTCTGAATGGTCCATTTTCTTTGAGGGTGTTTTTCGTCTGTGGTGAAGCCAAATGCACATGCGTCCACGTGAGCTGCTTGCAATCCAAGTGACGACATACAGTTCTGTACTTTTGGTTCATTCCACCCCTCTGAGTCATGACTCCATTCAAAACTGACTGATCCACCACGAGAACATTGTACAAGTTCAGCTAAGCAATGAAATTTAGCAACCAAATCCAGAGAAGCAGTTCTACGTTCAACGGTATATGGAAGTGATCCCCAAAGATGTACAGGACACTTTTCTTGTTGGATTTCATCTTGCACCCAAAGAAGGAGTTGCTGAAACGCGTCTCCGTCTTCAGCGTTCAAACACTCTGTCGTTACCCCCAAATAAGAAATGCCCAAACGTTCAGCAATTTTGCAAACGGGTGAAGTTTCCTTGCAACAGAACTCAATGAAAAGGCCTTTGACTTTCCCAGCTTTCTTGGCAACACCCCCCGGAACCGGAAGAAACTCTCCTAGCTCTTCATCAAAGAAACCAGATTCAGGGGTTGAAGCAGCTGAAGTTGGTGTGTAACCAGTGTCATCATCCCTATCTTCAGCATCATCTGGTGGAGGACAAATTGGCACCTCATCATAGGCAAGTGCATCTTCCTCTTCAACAATGTCAAACAAATAGTCCTTTCTAGGTGGTTCTGTATCATGCATCACATCACCATCACCATCTCCGCCAACATACCCCCCCCGGGATCCGAAGCAAGTGGCTCAGCAGCATTTAACAAGGCATTGAAACGCGCGCGACAAGCAGCAGTGTGAGAATAGGTGCCACGCAAGCAGCCATCGCATTCAGGAGAAGGCCCATACTGCAGCACACGGCGCTTAGTGATGGAGCGATGCCTGAAATCCTCAACACCTTCGTCATCTGCAAGGGCACGCGACGGAGGAATCTCGGGTAAAAGGCTTTTGAGCATGGGGACATGTGTGAATGGAAAAATCCAACGACCACTGGGGGTCACAAAGTCTTTGGTCACTATTTCACGAACACGATCAGATTGAGTCAACGAGGGAAGGTCAAACAAGATATGAACATCTTTACAACGCATGGCAGGCAAAACCTCAGGACCTACATAAATAGCAGGAATGCCGCTAGGAGCAAAATCTTTGACCCGCGAAAGATACCAAACCAAAGCACCAAAGGGAATCATTCTGGTATCAGGCTGATATTGCAAAGCCATGTGAATTTTGGAGTCATACTCTACCGGCGGTGGTACAGGACCTTCAACCCCATCTGGTAAAGAATCATCTTGCTGACGAACCAAATGTCGTAAACCATCAGGATCATGAGACAGTGCAGTGGTGAAATCATGCTGATATGTGAAACATGTCATGGCCCTGGGCCAAAACTCAACCCCAAGTCCACTTTGCAGAAGTAAGGAACGGGTACCTTGACGTACGTTCCGAATAGCTGATTCAGCAAGGGCATTGTGCAAGGGATCGTTGGGGACTGATGGGTCAGGGTATAAGCCCAAATCACGAACAGCAGCCAAGATACTGGGATATCTGTCGGAAGCCACGATTGAGCGAGTCTCCCTGCAGAAATGCCTAAGGGCGGCTTCGACAGATACCTGAGTCTTGTCCTGAGCGGGATACGCATGAACGACACCTGAGTAGGCGTCCACGCAAATCAGGGCGTACTGTTCCCCCCGGAAACCTGCATTAGAAGACTCAAGATGGTCACATGCGATTTTCTGCAAGAATGATCTGGGTGCTTCAATAATCTGGGCAAACTGTTTTTCTTCGGATTGGTTTTTGAAACGTTTATGGGCATGAGAACGAAGTTTGGCTTGCCTACAAACGTCGCATGAAGGATGAGCTGGTTGATGAGTCAAAAGATGGTCAATCGGAATGCGAGGAGGAATCTTGGAATCCCCCTCTTCAAATGCTGATGGTGGCGAGCCTTTGGGCTCATTCCCTTCGGCTTGGTCTAGATCACCCGAAATGGGCCCTACAGGTGAACCAGAACCACGAATGATGGCTTCAATGCCCTCAAGATCTGAAAGCTCATGCGGAGGATCTGATGAGACAGCTTCTGGAACAACAGTTTCACTCAAAGGAACATCTAGTGACCCTGCTGGAACGTCAGCGTCGAACGCCGGCATGCCAGATGCTACGGTTGCAGGCATCCCTGAAACAAAGGAAACTGATTCAGTAAAGATTGGCACGCAGTGTTCTACTCTGGTGGCAGTCACACACCTAGAAGTGTCGCAACAAACCTTAAAGGAATTCCCAGGTGGCACAAGTGTTGGAACGTGAGATGGCCCCCAAAAGAATGAAAACCCTTTCTCAACAAGTTTACCAAGACTACGAACATAAGGACATGACTTCAACATATAAATCAAACCTTCACCGGTGCTGTCACCCTGGATCCCAATCGTCTTGGACGAATCTTTCACGCCCCCCCAGTTTCAAATCGAAGGGGGTTGCTGGAAATTGTTTCCACATCTTGGATGATTTCTTGAGGCACCCCTTGACGCATAAATGCAGGAATGGAACCAAGATCTTCTCCAGCTCCACTGTCAAGCGCAAACTCAATGTCAAAGGATGAAGAAGCAACTGAAGCCGAGGTAGCGACATTGGCCGCTGTTCCCATTACCAGCATCGCAACTAATCCTGGCTTGGACTTAGGTGCAGCAGGAACTGCTTTGGCCTTGGGCTGAGCTCCTGCAGTGTCATGACTGTACGGGCAGTCAGCCCCACGTCGACACAATCCCTTGGGAAAAAAATGCATGGTCCTTTTGGCCTTTCAGGTTCGTTGGAACCAGTTGACTCTTTCTTTGGAGCATTGCTCGGGTTCTTCTTTTCATGAGATTTGGAATCATTTGGCAAACTTGAGGCAGGCGCTGATTGCTGAGAACCTTTACCTTTACCAAGCCCGCCTTTCCCTTTGGGTTTTCCTTTCCCTTTTCCTTCACCGCCCTGAGTAGTGGCAAGAGCAGCTTTGGGATCCGGGGAACCTTTGGAAGGAGCGGCAGGCGTTCCCAACTTCTTAGGTCCTTTCCGCAATCCTTCCTGAATTGAAGAAAGATTCTTTTCATGTTGCTGTTCTGCAATTTGGCGTTGCAACCTACCCCAAAGATATTCAAATGACCTTTCGACAGCATTGCTACCTGACTCTCGAATACGATCCAAAACAATGTGCATTGACCTGATTCTTTTCAGTCTTTCAAAAAGCCACTTAGACAGCATTGCATCTGGTGGTCTGTCCGTGATTGGAAGCTGGCCCAAGATGAATTGCACCCTATCTCGAAATGAAATGAGTGATGCCTGGTCACCTTCAGGGCTGGGTATTTGGAAAAGCTCTACCGATGACACTACCCCACCTAGGGCTCCATCCAAATCAAACTCGCGAATGATCATGTTCAACAACACTCTTCCTCGAAGTTGCAACCCTCGTGTCATGGATTCTTCCAAATATGACTGTATGCGGGGACCAAAATAACCACGCAAACATGAATCACGGGTCAGCCAACTGCACAGCACTCGGTCAAAACGAGGAAAGCCCCCAGAGTCAAACCTCAACCCCTCTACTTCATGTGGCAGCTTAGCATGAAACGCTTCCATCAACCAAGTGTAGAGAAAATTCTGATCGCTCTTATCTAGGGCTATCAACATGGGTAACACTGCGTTTTTCCAAGAGCGCAATGCACCAGCAGAGTCTGGCAACGGCGGAATTTTGACCGAAGATACATCTTTCCATCTAAGGCACTGATCCTCCATGGACAAAGGATCGTCATCATCGTCCTCAGATTGTTGATTTGACCTTGGTACATGCCTGGCAGATCTGGCAGGGCTAATTGGAGGAACTGGAGGTGGTGGAATTCCTGTGTCGGGGATCAATTCCTCTTCTGGATCACCTACAGCATTAGTATCGTCAAAACCCCAATGTTCCAAGGCAACCAACCTCTGATTCATGTTTACAAGATCGAACTCAAAAGTTCCCATCCTTTCAACCAATTGATCTATCCTAACCATCAGTTCCGCGTCATTATGTCTCAAAGAAGGTGGCGATGTAGCCCTAGCAGAAACCAGTTCTTGTTGCAATTCCAAAATCTGTGCTACCAAGTCTTTCTCCCTTTCTGCAAACTGACTCATCAAGGTTCTTTCGTGATTCATGATTGCCTGGGCTGCATTTGCCTGAGTCTGCGCGACACTGTGCGCAGCTTCAGATGCAGTGTGAGCTGCAAAAGAGGCAGCTTGAGATTGAACCTGAGCAACTTCAACTGCGGCCTTAGTTTGAGCCTCAGTCACCAGTTGTTGTGCCTTAGACTCAAGAGAAGAAACAATTCTCTCGGCCTCGGCCCTGGTCTCAGTCTCTCTTTGGTTTGCAGAAAGGACTTCAACTGCAGCTTGTCTGACAATTTCTGGGTCAAGAGACGGAGCTACATATACTTGATTCAGCACTCTCTGATCTGACGGTCTCTCATTTGGTCCGCTTTGTTCCGTTTCACCTTGGTGAAACCCCGATGAAAACCCTCTTCCTTGGGAAGGTGAGTCAACATTCATGGGTGCCCCCAAGGATTGGGACCTTCTATTTCTACCCTTGGAATGGCCAACCCGCACCACGGCTGAAGATGGCTTTTTAGAAGTGGTACGAACAGACCGAACAGAGGAACTTCTGGAATCACTTGGTGAGTTGTGCAACATCACTGGCATTGCCATTTCATTCTGGTTCCCTGTTGATGAAGATGACAAGTTCAAACTCCCACTCCCTGACATGCTGTCGAGCTTCACTGATAAAAGCCCCGGTGGAACACTCGTGGAACCACAAGACGTGTCACACTCTGGAGTCCTTCTCCGACAGACTGAACACAAGGCCAGCGACCGAATTTGCGGCTAGTGACTTGAATTCCTACCACTTGCCTAGATCTGACGGATTCAATTACCAGAGTTTTGTCGTCCACGTGTGCAGAACAATTACAAGAATCGACGCACCTCTTAGACTGATCAGAAGTGATTTCCAAAATGACCAGACGCTCTTGAGGGATTCCGTGATTGGACAAGTAACTGTTTAAATCGACTACTTCTTGTCTTAGCTCAGCTCGGCGTTCCCGTGATTTATGTCCCTGTTCCCCAATATACGAGCAAATTCCAATGCGGTGAGTCTCACTAGATTGCAAGAAATCTAAAATAGATTCGCGATGGGATGTCCTAATGCCCCGGAAAGTTCGGGAACCAGCCCTGTCAAGATTCAAACAGTTGTGATAATCCAAAGACACACGGACCTCTAAAGGAGGAGGTGGCTTACTCGTCACAATCACAGGTCCACCGTCAGCCTTTCCAAGATTCACCAAGGGAGAACTGAGTGACTGCTTAGGCGGTGCTTTGGGAAGTGTCTTCGGCTGAACAACCGGAACAACAGGAGGACTACTTGCCTTTGAACTCAGGGGAACAGCTAAGCCCTCGGCCTTTGGGATTTCCGTAACAATTTCAGAAGCACCTGGGCCTAGACTTTTTGCCTTTGGAACAGCAGCACAAAAGTCAAAAGAGGTGGTCAAAACAGTAGTAGACTTTGGTGATGGGACACTTAGCTCAAAGGGTCTCAAACCAGAGAACTTTGGCGGTGAGAGGATGGGAGTTGACTGAACTGACTGAGATGAAGCTGCCTTTCCTTCAGCAAAACTTGCCGAAAAGATTGGGTTGATTGGACCTGGTTGCTTTGAAACCGGCAACAAATCCTCTGTGATGACAACTTCAACAGTCTTGGAAGAACCAACAATGGATGAGCTGTTAGTGATACGGTCAGCTGATGAACCTGCACCTGTGCTCAAGAAAGCCTTCGGAACAAACTCACCACGCTCAAACCGTTCTCTAAGCTGTTGCTGTTTCTTTGCCTTTTTACCTCCACGCCTCTTTTTAGCAGGACGTTCGTCGCTAGGATTTCCACTCATGCAACAAAATGCAACCTGAAACCCTGCCAGCCCCTTGCCTCAACCCGCGTCGAACGCGGAAGATGAGGGTGCAGATGAGAGAGACGGATAGTCCCAAGATGCACGGGCAGTGAGCAAGAGCAGCAGCGCGCACAGGAAAAGCAGCAGCTAGGCAACGAAAGCAGCAATGGCGAATGACAAGCGAGGCACGAGAGTATACGGCNCGGGCAGTGAGCAAGAGCAGCAGCGCGCACAGGAAAAGCAGCAGCTAGGCAACGAAAGCAGCAATGGCGAATGACAAGCGAGGCACGAGAGTATACGGCTGATAACCGCGTTGTGCGGTTTCAGTCAGGGCAGCACACCTTTTTGCACTTGAGCCAAAGGTACGTTCGTTCGGTACCCTTGGCAGTGATGGTTCAAACGTAAGGATATCAACAGGCATAGGTCGACATAGAAAGAAACGGAAACAAAATAGCTATTAAAAAAATAGCTATAGATAAAGCTATAGACGTAGATATAAAATAGATCTAGATCTAAGTATAGGAGAAGATCTAGAATGAGATACAGATACATGTTAATATAAAAAGAATACAGATTTAGATTTAGATATGGCTGTGGCTATAGATAGAGAAATGGACATTTACATCCAGATGTGGATAGAGATTGGTAGGGAAATAAGCAGATAAACGCAGAAAGAGATATAGACAGAGATAGATAGAAACAGATTTGGACACATATAGGTAGATACAGGCAGTGAGCTGGCTAGTCAGCTAGCTACTTAGTTAGCCAGCTAGCTACCTAGCTAGCTAGTAGTTTGTTGGTCAATTGGTTAGTTGGTGAGTTAATGAGTTTGTTGGCTAGGGTGTTTGTTAGGCAGACAGATGAGTACATAGATACAAACAGAGAGATCTAAAAAAATGATAGAACATGTAGATAGATATAAATATAGGCAGATCTAAATAAAATAAACGTAAAAAGCAGAAAGATATGGATACATTTAGGTGGCTGTAAATTCATACAAATAGATGTTTGAGCACGTGGCAAATAGAGATAACGTGTAGAAAGATATGAATACATAAATTTAGATGGGTGTAAATCAATATAGATAAGTCTAGATCGATTTCGACAGACAAGGGAGAGTCATGAAGGAGCTGGATGGGTGGCTGGATAGACGGAGTGGTGGATGGATGGATGGATGGATGGATGGGTGGGTGGCTGGGTGGAGTGGCGGATGCAAAAAAAGGAAAGATATAGGATGGGCAGGCATTATATAGATGGATAGATCGGCAGGTCAACAATCAGACATGACAGGATCGCAGAAATAAGCGCGACATGGATAGACAAGCTCACTCAAAGTGACTCAAAGTGGTAAGGAAAGAAGCGGATCGGTTTAGGGACGCTCCAATGAACAGGCGGACAGGTGTCAAAATGGAAAGATTGAAACGCACGAGCAGGACAGAGAAAGGCAACAAGAGACCGGCTTTGCCACTCGACGGCAGATCCATCCTTGCGGTTGGCTGGGCTTCCCAGAACGAAGGCACGATTGCAAGAACAAAGCCCCGCCTCTCCGTCCACGTGATGCCCCCGAATGATCCTGTCCAGAAAAGCCTTCGCACCTGCGAGGAGACACGGTGAGACACGTGGCTGCGATGCGTATGCTTTACAATTTCTGACATGTACCTGTGCCAGTGCTGGCATCCAACGAAAACAAAACACTTTTGTCCCAGCCATACGAGCTCAACAGCTCAGGGCTTGGGCTCAGCACGCGCAATGTCCAGCTTTTTGCAAACCCTCCCAGTCAAAGTGTTTCATACTACAACGTTTCGGCACATGTCGGAACCATGCCTCATGGGCATCCATGTCCATGAGAAACCTTTTGCAACCGGGGCGCTCGCGCTGTGGCTGCTGTATCTGTCCCCCGAGTCCATCGGCTCTCTCATCTCCGTGGGCTCTTGTAGCATCGCTTTTGGCTCTTGTAGCAACGCTTTTGGCTCCAGCGGCGCCTCTTTTTCCTCTTGCAACTCTTTCAACTTGTGGCCTTGGTGTGCCTCCGTCTCCTGCCGCCGCTCCTTCTGCAGGTTCACCTGCAAAAGATTGGGCCTGGCAGCATGCGAAACCACCTCTAAGCTGTCTAAATCATCTTTCAAACACGATATCCCAAACGAGCCATGAGAACGCCGAGGGTCTCAGGCCAAAAGAAACACACTCGAGCACAGATTGGTTGGAGTATAATTCTTGTGGATGCATGTTGCGCAAGCAATGAAAATTGTTGGGCAACAACTCACACTGACTCATGCCCTCAATCCAAGCGGGACTCAGCCAGCGCAAGGATTATAGACTAGCGTCTCAGAGCTTTTTGGCTGCTCAACGATGTTCGTGACCTCTGGTGTCCAGTCCAGATCCTCCTGGCTGAAGTAACAACATAAAGTCAGACCACTTAAGCAAAGCATAGTTTCCGAATGTTTCCGTCGCGAATAAACGCGAATGTCTTGTCCGTGCATCTGTCTATTTCCCTCTGCATGCACAAAGCAACCCACAACTCAAACATTCAAACACTCATGCAAGCAAGCACGTAGCCCAACCATATGTGTATATATATATATATATATAGAAATTCATTCAAGCCGTCTATGTGTTTCGCCCTTTCAGTGCTATTCATCTACCAACTGATCTCTTACAGCTGCGACCCACACTCACATGGCAACAAGTCCCCATTCGCAGTCCATCATGTTGACATATGCTTCCTTGAGATCCACCTATCTATGTCATTCTCCACCGATCTACATCTGTTTATCTATCTCTATCATTCTCTACCTGCATATCCCCTTTATCCGTCTTCCAACCCTATCATTGCCTAGTCATTTGTGTCTGTGCTCGACGACTGTCTACCCTTTTACTTTTCACTGCTTTGCCGGTCTGCGCCTTTCATCATACAAAGCAGCTCTGATTTCTACACAATGGGTGAAGTTGGCCCATCTTTCTTCCCATATATGTATGTTTATTTCTTCCAACCTCCACAGTCCAATCTTGCCTCTTCATCTTTCCCTGTGGTGCTGTTTGACTTGTTTCTGTTCCATCTTTCCTTAATCCCTGCATGTTTCTTTCTTTCCTTCTTCTGTCTTTGTTTTCAAACTTCACTCCGTGTCTTTACTGTTATTCATTTTATTTCGCTTGCGCCCTTTGTCCTGTGCTGCCTCTTCTTTCTTCCTTCCCATTTGTGCTTTCTGTCTTTTTCCTTTCCTTCTCTCTTTCTTTTCTATTCTGTTTCTTGCTATGTTTCTGTGGAATTCTTTTGAATTTCTTTCTTTTTGCTTTTCTCTGCCTTTCTTTTATGTTTCTTTCTGTTTATTTCTTTCTTGCCTTTCTTGTGTGTTTCTTTTTTCTATTTCATTCTTGCCTTTCTTGCACGCTTGTTTGGCCGGAATGCATAGCGAGGGCTTCCGCTTTTGGGAGTGGAGCCTTGTTTTCCGTCTGCTGTCCTCGCGGCTTGTCGCTGGGCTGTCGCGGTGCCGCGCGGGTCTTTGGTGCAGGCCTCTGTTAATCTCATCTAAAAATCAGCTCTTTTGTAGCTGTAACACTTGGAAGTTTGGAGGTCGTAACGTACCGCTTTGTGTGGACAACGTGTCACTTCGTGACATCCAGGTGTGACGGGGTATGCGACAAACATGAAGGCGCAAGGCTTTAGATGTGTGGTGTTCTGCGTCTTTTGCAACTCGGAGTCGAGTTGCTGTGCACAGGGGCGACATGCAAATTCAATGGCAAACGCAAGGCATCATGAGATTGCCAATCTTCCTGGCAGTGTCAAATTTTTTGGAAGATTGGCAAGGTGTGGCAAGAACAAGAGACACCGTCGGTTTGGCAATTTTTGCTTTTTTTGGCTTGGCACGGCTGCCGTTTTGTCTGGATTGCTGCGGAGTGTCCATGGCTTCAAGGAAATCTGCAAAAACTCGCCCGCAGAGTGCGAAATCGAGAGTGGAAGGTGGGGTGCATAGGGATAAGCGTGAAATATGTTGAATATGGAGGGCAGGGCGTGGAAAGATGGAGAGTGCGGAGAGTGCGGATGGCGCTGGGGTCCAGAGAGTTCCGAGAGTGGACAGCGTGGAGGTGTGGAGGCTGTGGAGGCCCTGGAGCGTAGCATTGTGGAGTGTGGAGTGTGAAGCAGGGAAGTGTAGACGGTAGTGTGTAAACTGTGGGATGTGGAGCGTGGAATTTGAAGTGTAAAATTTTTGAACGCAATACAGAATGTAAAATGTTTTCCCAGAGTTTGCAATGCGGAGTGTGAAGTGGTTTAGGGTGTAGAGTTCAGTATGTGGAGTCTGGGATGTGAAGAATAGTGTGTAGAGCATGTAGAGTGTGAAGTATAGAAAGTGGGGTGTAGAAGGTGGTGTGTGGAATGTGAAGTGGCGCAGGGTGTAGACTTTGAAGTATGGAGTGCAAAGTGTGGCGCGCGAAGTGTAAGTGTGAAGTGCACGGTGTGGCTTGGACAGTGGGGAGGGGGTGGTGTGCGGAGTGTGTAGCGTGCATGATTGTTATTGTTGTTTGCTGCTTGTCACGATGCGCTTTCTTTCTGCGGATTTGTTCATGGGATCCAAAAAGAACATGCTATCAATGCTGTGAAATTGTTGGCTTCTTCCCCTTGACCTTGTTCCTCTCCTTTTTCGGAGGGCTCCTTCGTATTCTTTCTTGCCTCTTCCACGTCCTGGTCATTCTTTCTATTGCTTGTGTTTCGGCTCCTCTTTCTGACTCTCTCTTTCCTTGTCATCATGTCCCAATTAAACTACTTTCTTGTCCACCTGCCCTGCTGCTATCCATCCCTCCTTTTTCGTCTTTTTTTCCATACACCAAGCTGCCCCTCACAGTCTTTCTTTGCTTGATTTTCTTTGCTAGTATGCTGCGCTGTCTTTTCTCATGGCCCGCTGGCCATGTTACAAGTTGTTAAGTTCTGACGTCATGGCCTGAGACTCACAAGGCCTATGTCCTGCACAGTTGGCAGCGATGGTCTGTCAGCTGCAGCCGCCGGTGTGTAAAACTCAGGGTTGTCGTCCATATCCGCCGTATCCTTCGTGGGACACTTTTTCTGCGCATGGTGAAAATGCGAAAGGAGATGAAAGAAGTTCTCAAGCACTGGGTTGCAGGCACAATGAGCCACGCGTGATGATAATTTACGGCTTCAGATCACAATGTCTTCTGGATCACTGATGCATCTGACGTTGCATCACTATCAACTCCGCCGTATGGGCATCTTAAATTTTCCATTGAGTGGGGGGTTGGGGCGCTCTTCATGGAGCCGTCAATGGTCCCATGGGACTTGCACGCCGTGCTCATCTCCTACTTGCTGTCCTCATGTTCGCTGAACCCACATACATAGGCTATCACAATTAAACTTGATGCTCCGCTTCGTATGGGTTGGGGTGTGGTGGCGCCGTGACCGCAATCATCTGACCTTTTCTGGGATTTGCAAACAGACCTACCATTCCTTGTCGAAATTTTTGAACGGGTATGTAGCTACAGTTTCCTTGGGTTGGGGCGAGGCGGGGTGACCATGCCACACACTGTCAAGACACATGAAGTCACAAGCTACCCGAATTTGGGTTGCAAGCGCGTCCAAATTTGGCATCACAAGTCGCCCTAATCCCTAGCTGAAAGACCCCTCCTTTGTGAACATACAATACTTGCTGAATCTTTGTGCGCATGGATTTCAATGTGGGCATTGTGAGGCTATGTCTTGGCTAAGGGATTTTACGGGGAGAAAGTAAAATGAAAATCGGGCTGGAATTTCCTGGAATTTCCACCTGCAATGTCTGTCTCTCTGCACCCCTGTGGACACTAAAATGTCAAACGCCTCGGTCTCAATGTCTGGCGGACCGCGTGTGCCCTGATTCTCGCCCGTGGCTTCAGAAGTTGATCCACGGTCAAGCCCCAAGCCACTGCATACAACATCGAGACGTAGAGCCAGTTGAGAAAGTATCCGTATTATTTCCTGCAACCCAGGTCAGTACATGCCTCACCCCTCAAGCTGCCTCTTGTCAAAAAGAACACGACAAGAACAGAAGCGGCCAATGCCGCGCAAAACCCATCTGACTGGACTGAACGTTCGAGAATTTCGCAGGCAATGGGCCGTTCACGAAATACATCAAAGGATTGCATAGATTGTTGCAGAAACTGAGTAGCAAATTCAGCACAGTGTCCTCCTGTGTGTCTAAGGCTTGCAACATGTTGTACTTGATAAATCCTCGGTTTCGCATGGTCGCCTCTAAACAACTGCAGAGCAAAGCGCTGCATTCCACCGCTAGCAAGAAAGAACTATCACATGCATGGATACCAACTCATGCACCAACAATGCAGAGAGGCGAAGCGATCGAGGGAGAATGGGGCGGGCAAACTCGAGAACAAACGCGCCCGGCGCAAGATCCATGCCGAGCAACTTGGAGCTGTCTTGGACTCGCGCACCCATCCTTACATTCCAACCCCTCATCTGCAGGCGGACACTCATGGTCTTTCCACCACCGTTTCCCTCACCACGTTTCGTCTATCACTCACCTGAAGGAATCACCCAGCCTTGTGGCCAAACACGAGACCTTTCTAAACTAACTAGTAGCAGAATGATGTAAAAAAGCATGCGGTTGGCTAAAGTTGCCAGTGTGTGAACGAGAAAAGAGTGCACACGTATCTATGTGCAAAATCTTGCATGCATGCATGTATAATAATGCATGTGTCGCCTGTTTGTACGTGTTTATGAAGGTATGCAGGCATGTTTGCATGTTTGTATGTTTGTGTGTATGTCGGTATGAATGAGTGTATGTATGTGTCTTTGTCTGTTTGCATGTGTTCATGTAGGTATGATGTATGTATGTCTGCCTGCTGGCTGCTTGCCTGTCTGTCTGGATGTACGTACGCAGGCGGGTATCTAAATCTGGTTTTGTACGCACGAATGCAGGCATGTATGTGTATATCTAAGGCTGATGATTGTATGCGTGCATGCAAGCATGCATGCAGGCATGGTTGTATGTTTGTGTGTTTGTGTATTTTTGTTTGTTTGTTTGTTTGTTTGTTTGTTTGTTTGTTTGTTTGTTTGTTTGTTTGTTTGTTTGTTTGTTTCTTTGCTTGCTTGTTTGTTTGTGTTAAGATGCATACACTGACCCACTGCGCACTCCAAGATCGTACTGATCTGACTGTGACTTGCCACTTGGCTCAAGGCTCAAGAACACCACAATGAAAAGGAACTGTAGAGACTGATTTGTCTACTGTTAGTTGCACTGGTGCAAGATCCAGAAGCTTCGCATGGTAGCGGAGCACTGACTCCTGCTGCAACTGTGAAGTAGCACTGTAGCGATGGCGCAACTGGGAGAAAGTGGAACACTAGGTGGAACCGATAAATTGCCACTGCCGGACAAATTCAATGGCAAGATGGAACAGTGGGAAGAATGGAGTTGGTCTGTGAAGACCTATGTAGCACTGTTCAAACCTGACGCTACTGAAGCGATGGAAGGAGCAGAAGCTGCCAGAAATCCGATCACTGGTTGACTGCTTGAGAGAATGCAGCGTGACACTGCACGATTGTAGATGCAGACTTAGTTAAANGATGGAAGGAGCAGAAGCTGCCAGAAATCCGATCACTGGTTGACTGCTTGAGAGAATGCAGCGTGACACTGCACGATTGTAGATGCAGACTTAGTTAAATTCAGCCGTCAACTGCGCTACTTGCTTGCACAACTGACCACAGATAATGCCAGACTGGTAGTACNGACACTGCACGATTGTAGATGCAGACTTAGTTAAATTCAGCCGTCAACTGCGCTACTTGCTTGCACAACTGACCACAGATAATGCCAGACTGGTAGTACGTGGAAACGTTGAACTGAATGGTTTTGAGTCATGGCGCTTACTGAGTACGAGATTTTCTCTACCACGAACTGCACTGGATATNNTACCACGAACTGCACTGGATATCAGTCTACTGACAAAGGTACTGGAGTTTAGGTTTCGCCCTGAACACTTTGAACAAGACTATAGTGAATGGGAAACACGGAAGGCCAGGTATGAAAGCAAACTGGAGCAGCGCTGCCAGATGACATTCTGGTGGCAACACTGCTGAACAGAACGACTGGCCCTTTGCAACAGCACTTGAGACTGAACGTGAGGACAATGGACAATTATGACACGGTGAGAGATGTGATTACTGCATGCTACCAATGACATATTACGAACTGCAGGAGTGTGGACACTGGAGGACCTGCACCCATGGACGTTGGTGCACTGCGGCGCAAAGGTGGACGAGGCAAGCTGGGCCCCCACTGGAAAGGAGGTAAAGGTAAAGGAAAACTGATGAAAGGCAAAGGAAGAGGAAATGGTTCCCCTTTGGAATGAAAGGCAAAGGAAGCGGAAGACTGTCCCCCTCTGACACACTGAAAGGAAAATGCAAGAGTGGAATTGGCAAATCGGCCCCCACTGCAATGAAAGGAAAAGGAAAAGGAAGACCGCGATGTTGGAAATGCGGCCAACATGGACACATGTCGAAGGATTGTAAGAANTGGCAAATCGGCCCCCACTGCAATGAAAGGAAAAGGAAAAGGAAGACCGCGATGTTGGAAATGCGGCCAACATGGACACATGTCGAAGGATTGTAAGAATGTAGCTCCTGTGTATGATGAGACGCAAGAAGAAGAACATGAATATGACGAAGAAGCTGACTGGACTGACTGGACANCACATGTCGAAGGATTGTAAGAATGTAGCTCCTGTGTATGATGAGACGCAAGAAGAAGAACATGAATATGACGAAGAAGCTGACTGGACTGACTGGACAGGAGCTGTGACGTATGACGACTGGAGTTACGGTGATTACTGTGACTACTACCAGGACTCACGCTGGACTGAAGAGTCCGACTGGTGGGATGATGGTTGGTATGACAACTGGACTTGGGAGACTGATGTTGCTCCCACTGTGCCTCCAGCACTGTCACCGCCTCAGCCTGGACCACCGTCCAGCACTGCAACGAGCTCAGCTGGTTTCACTGAAGAAAGAACTCCATCTTCTGCACAGAACACTGCACCGAATGTTTCAACTGTCCACTCGACTGTGAAGGTCATTGATGTTGAGACTGGTGAAACACACTCTCATGTCAGACCCATACCCACAAGCACTGGTTCTGCACGCACTGTGCATAAAGGACCTGGGCTGGTTGGAGCGTTTCTTGCAATTGTAAAGCAGCGTTGAAATTATTTGGTAGACCTCAGGGATTACCACTGATTCCTGAAACTGTTTCACAGCGACTGGATTTTCCAGACTCGACCTGTCACACTGACACGTATCATGACGCACTGAGTGCATACCACGACAAGTGTATCGCAGCCGTACCCCCACATGAACACTGGATACTGTTTGACTCTGGAGCTGCTGCGCACTGTTGTCCTGCTGACTATGCACCTGACTACCCGCTTTTTCCTGTAGGCAAATATCCACCGAAGCTTAGAAGTGTGCCTGGCAAACCACTGAATATACTTGGAAGGAAACTGATCAAATATGATGCTGCTGGTGCATCACTGTTTGTGAACTACTATGTTTGCGATGTTCCTTTCTGTTTGGTTTCTGTTTCCAGAATGCTACTGCAAGGTTTCTGGACTGTTCTTGGTCAAAACTGTATGAAACTGATGGCTCCACAAGAAGAGACGATAAACGTGACCAGACATGGCACACTGTTGTATCACAGACCCGGCACTGATGCTGTTAAACAGCTGAAGACCTGAAGACACTTACCATACAGCCAAAATACTATCACACTGACTCATGGCAATTGGACGAAGCGAACTGCACACTGACGCGAAGCCACAAACGACCGCGTGCGAAGGACAAAGTTTATGCCAGATAGGTCAGACTGCCCTGTCGAAATGGACAGACTCACTGGAACCAGGATCACAACGATGGATTTTGGTGAAGGTAGAATAGAAACTGCCACTGAATACTTCAGACAACTGGCCAACCAAAATGAAAGAACGAAGGAACACTGGAAAGGAAAGACTGTTTTCCAGCTCAAGACTTCTCTTCCACTGCTGAGAAATACAACCAAAGGAAGAGCAAGAAAACCGGACACTGAAGAACTTGTAGGTGATGAAACAGACACTGCAACGCGAGACGCCTTGACAAAGGACACTGAGCGTCTAGGTCACTGCTGCATGCTGCAGATGAAGCTAGGAATATCACTGCTAGACTGCTGTCACATGGAACTTGTGATGATGAGTTTAGAGTGTTTCTGCTTGCACTGTTTCAAACGCCAGACCCTGAAACTGGAAACGTGAGAGCTGCAAACCACTGGTTTCACACACCTGTTTGCCTGGATACGTTTTCATCACACTGCACGGAGAGAACTATACTTTCCTGATGAGGCTGGACCAGACCATACTGACTTGGGACACATGAGAACAACTGTGTTCTTTCGAACAAGTGATGATGACTGGAACGGTAAGGTTCACACTGACATGTGGAGACTGGATGACCAAACTGAACCACCGATGTCACCACCTGTTGTGTGGACTGGAGTTACTGTTTTTCAGCGCTCTGAACCCGAAATCACTGTTGAACAGGAAACGCATGACAAGGCTGCTAGAGAAGCCAAAGCACTGCCTAGACCAAACGAGCCGACTGGAAAGAGACAGGACATGGTGGAAGAAAGATTGTGTTCAATAACTTGTGTGTGACAGTGCTGGGTGTGCCAAGCAAAGTTGTGTGTCAGAGAGTTGTGTGTGACAGAGTTGTGCGTGACGAGGTTGTGTATGAAAGAGACGTGTGTGAAAGTGCTGTGTGTGAGCAGGTTGTGCGTCAAAGAGTTGTGTGTGTGACAAGGTTGTGTGTCAAGGAGTTGTGTGTGACAAGTTCTGTGTGAAAGTGCTGTGTGTGACAACGTTGTGTGTGAAAGTGTTGTGTGTGTGATGTGTGAGAGACTTGTGTGTGGAAGAGTTGTGTGTGACAATGACAATGTTGTATGTGAGAAAATTGCGCGTGGGTGTGTGACAAAGTTGTGTGTGCGTGTGTGTGAGTAAGTCGTGTGTGAGAAGGTTGTGTGAGAGACTTGCGTGTGACAGTGTTGTGTGTGAGAGAGTTGTATGTGAGAAGTGTGTGTGTGAGAGAAAGAGAGAAAAAGTTGTGTGTGACAGAGTTGTGCGCGCCACACAAAAGGCTGCGCCGACCAGGACCGCCACCAGAGCCAGCCCAGTGCCGTAAGTGCCATGCCTGCCACACAAAACGAAAGCAGATGTCACCAAGCGCCACACCTGCCACACAAAACGAAGGCGGAGTGTCGCCAAGTGCATCGCTTGCCACGCAAAAGAGGCGCGGCGCCACACAGGACCAGCGCCGACCAAGGCCGCCACCCGAGCCAGCCCAGTGCCGTAAGTGCCACGCCTGCCACACAAAACGAAGGCAGATGTCACCAAGTGCCACCCCTGCCACACAAAACGAAAGCAGATGTCGCCAAGCGCCACGCCTGCCACGCAAAAGAGGAGCGGCGCCACAGGGGACCAGCGCCGACCCAGGCCGCCACCAGAGCCAGCCCAGTGCCGTAAATGCCACGCCTGCAACACAAAACGAAGACACCTGCCACGCAAAGGCAGAATGTCGCCAAGTCCCTCGCCTGGGATGCAAAAGAGGCGCGGCGCCACAGGGGACCAGCGCCGACCAAGGCCGCCACCAGAGCTAGCCCAGTGCCGTAAGTGCCACGCCTGCCACACAAAACGAAGGCAGATGTCACCAAGCCCCACGCCTGCCACACAAAACGAAAGCAGATGTCGGCAAGTCCCACGCCTGCCACGCAAAAGAGGCGCGGCGCCACACAGGACCAGCGCCGACCAAGGCCGCCACCCGAGCCAGCCCAGTGCCGTGAGTGCCGCGCTTGCCACACAAAGTGAAAGTCCGTGTCGCCAAGTGCCACGCTTGCCACACAAAACAAAGGCAGAATGTCGCCAAGTGCCACGCCTGCCACGCAAAAGAGACGCGGCGCCACAGGGGATCAGCGCCGACCCAGGCCGCCACCAGAGCCAGCCCAGTGCCGTAAGTGCCACACCTGCCACACGAAACAAAGGCAGATGTCGCCAAGTGCCACGCCTGCCACACAAAACGAAGGCTCACATCACTTCCGCCCGCCACGCAAAAGAGGCGCGGCGCCAGGCCACAGGGGACCATCGCCGACCAAGGCCGTCACCAGAGCCAGCCCAATGCCGTAAGTGACACGCCTGCCACACAAAACGAAAGCAGAGAGTTGTGTGTGAGAGAATGTTGTGTGTGACAACGTTGTGTGTGAGAGAGTTGTGTGTGTGTGACAATGTTGTATGTGTGAGAATTGTATGTGACAATGTTGTGTGTGAGAGCGTTGTGTGTGACAATGTTGTGTGTGAGAGAGTTGTGTGTGACAATGTTGTATGTGTGAGAGTTGTGTGTGTGACAATGTTGTATGTGTGAGAATTGTATGTGACAATGTTGTGTGTGGGAGAGTTGTGTGTGACAATGTTGTGTGTGAGAGAGTTGTGTGTGACAATGTTGTATTTGTGAGAGTTGTATGTGACAATGTTGTGTTTAAGAGAGTTGTGTGTGACAATGTTGCGTGTGTGAGAGTTGTATGTGACAATGTTGCGTGTGAGAGAGTTGTGTGTGACAATGTTGTATGTGTGAGAGTTGTGTGTGACAATGTTGTATGTGTGAGAGTTGTGTGTGACAATGTTGTGTGTGAGAGAGTTGTGTGTGACAATGTTGTATGTGTGAGAGTTGTGTGTGACAATGTTGTGTGTGAGAGAGTTGTGTGTGTGACAATGTTGTATGTCTGAGAGTTGTATGTGACAATGTTGTGTGTGAGAGAGTTGTGTGTGACAATGTTGTGTGTGTGAGAGAGTTGTGTGTGTGACAATGTTGTATGTGTGAGAGAGTTGTGTGTGTGTGACAATGTTGTGCGTGAGAGAGTTGTATGTGACAATGTTTTGTGTGAGAGAGTTGTGTGTGACAATGTTGTGTGTGACAATGTTGTATGTGTGAGAGTTGTATGTGACGATGCTGTATGTGTGGGAGTTGTATGTGACAATGTTGTGTGTGAGAGAGTTGTGTGTGACAATGTTGTGTGTGTGAGAGTTGTATGTGACAATGTTTTGTGTGAGAGAGTTGTGTGTGACAATGTTGTATGTGTGTGACAATGTTGTATGTGTGAGAGTTGTGTGTGACAGTGTTGTATGTGTGAGAGTTGTGTGTGACAATGTTGTATGTGTGAGAGTTGTGTGTGACAATGTTGTATGTGTGAGACTTGTATGTGACAATGTTGTGTGTGAGAAGTTGTATGTGACAATGTTGTGTGTGAGAGAGTTGTGTGTGACAATGTTGAGAGGGGAGGACGCGGGAGGAGGAGGCGACGGGAGGTGGGAGGTGTGGAGCAGAAAAACAAGAACGGCACAATGTTGTGGGGAACAACACAGCACAACCTTACGCATCTGCCCTGTAGGGCTTAAAGAGCGACAAAGCAAGCGAAACACTGATACAGGACCTGTCATTCAGATCGACTATTCGTTTGCTACTACTGGAGCTGATGCACAACAAAGAACCATTTTGACTGCCACTGATGTTCAAAGTGGTTTGGCGACATCTGTCGTTGTACTAAGGTAGACATGCCTACGGCATAGCCGAACTGAAGAAGTTCGTCTACGAAACTGGTAGAACCTTCGGCATACTCCAATATGACAAAGAGCCGTCACTGAAAGCACTGGCTATCCTGACAGCATGAAAGAGCTAGGTGGAATGAGCGTGAGAGCTACTCCGAGAGACTGGAGACAGGCACATGGTTCCATATAGGAAGAATGCAACACAGACACTGTTCGGACAAGTGAGGACTCTTCGACTGCAAGAATGACTGGATCTTCCCATGGATTGTCAAACATTCACAGTTTTTACTGAATCAATACATGATACATGAAGATGGTCAAACTTCCTATTTTCGAAGATGGAAAAAAACTAGCAAACTGGACTGTGTGAATTTGGTGAAACTGTTTTGCTTCGAACGCCTGTTAAACTGCGTGACGAAGCTGACACTGCCTGGTATGAAGGCATCTGGTTAGGCAAAGATACTGAAGCGGATGAGTCACTGGTGTTTGGAAATGGTATACAACGCACAAGGTTTGNAAGCTGACACTGCCTGGTATGAAGGCATCTGGTTAGGCAAAGATACTGAAGCGGATGAGTCACTGGTGTTTGGAAATGGTATACAACGCACAAGGTTTGTACTGTGCGACGTGTAGTTCCGTCAAAACAATGGAACAAGACACTGCACAAAGCACTGAACGAGACACCTTCGAGACACCCTGGGATCCAAAAGGAAAAGAAAACACTGACACCACTTGTGTTCTTCCTCCGTCACTGGGGGTTTCCGGGCGAATCCGAGCACCTCCGGGACTTGAAACGGAAGAAANCAAAAGGAAAAGAAAACACTGACACCACTTGTGTTCTTCCTCCGTCACTGGGGGTTTCCGGGCGAATCCGAGCACCTCCGGGACTTGAAACGGAAGAAATTGTGGAACCTGAGCCAATGCCAGAAGCCGACACGGAGCCAAATCTGAAGGCTACAGCCCATCTCATGGAGATGGCGCTGAGTCACTGAAGTCACTCCCGGCCGAAACTGGAGACGTCAGACTGCCTCCAACTGAACGACTGCCACATCCGAAACGGACTGCAACTGGTGAACTGTCGGATGATGACATTCAGGAACACAAACGTCAGACTGTTGGAGCACTGTTTGATGTCACTGTTTTCACTGCCTGCGTTTCTTTTGTGACTGTAGGTGATACTGAGGTTCCTGTAGCTAGAAACGAAGACACTGATGAACTCAGACAAGAACTTGCACTGACAGAACCGTGTTTGAGTCATGTGGAACCAAAGTTCACTGAACAAGAAGTCGAGGAAAGAATGGAAGAAATGAAATCAATGGAATGATTTGAAGTGTATGATGAGATATCAATTGAAAACTGTTCACAGGAGGACATTGACAATGCACTGGACTGCACTTGGGTGAAGCGTAGGAAAACGCCGCGTAAAGTTCGCTGTCGACTGGTTGCACGCGGATGCTTCCAAGAAGACATGGACACTGACGACACTTGCGCGTCTACTCCTACTCCTGTCACTCTTCGCGTCCTTCTTCTCTTGTCACTGTCAAGATGCTGGGCTGTGTTGACCTGCGACATTTCAATTGCCTTTTTGCATGCGCCTATGCTTGAGCGACTGTTTGTGCGACCGCCTGTTGAATTTTACACAGAAAGCAACTGTCTTTGGTCACTGAAGCGAACGATGTATGGACTGAAACAAGCACCTGCACTTTGGCAAACTCACTTCGCGAAAACAATGATTTCACTGGAATTTCACCGTTGTAAGGCTGACCCGAACCTGTACTGTCACTCCTCTAAGGAACTGTATGTACTGTGTTATGTGGATGACCTTCTTGTATGTGGAAACCCTGAACATATCAAAGTTTTCACTGAACAACTGTCAAAGGAGGTTCTGTTGAAGGTTGAAGGTGAACTGAAACCACAGACAACGGTAAACTTTCTAGGTAGGACACTGAGACACATTGGTGATAGCATAGACATCACCATGTCAACTGCGTATGCAAGTGACATGCTGAAACTGTTTGGAATGGAAAACGCAAAACCGTCGCCTACCACTGCAACTGCTACAAAACCAAACTATGTTCCTCAACCACTGAACAACCCGGACCACAAAGCGTATCGCAGGATTGATTGTAGGTAAACTGTTGTGGCTTGCACTGATCAGACCTGACATTTCTTATGCGACCAAGGAACTGTCGAGAGATTTGACAGCACCGACCACTGAAAGTGTCACTAAGGTGAAACACTTACTGAGGTACATTTCTGGTTCAGAGACCACTGTCAACGACTGTGTCCAAGCGTGACAATGTCGGACTCGGACTGTACTTTGGACATTGACTGTTATGTTGACTCTGACTGGGCTGGATGTAGGACCACCCGTAAGAGCACTAGTGGAACTGTGGTGCAACTGTTGAACTCAACTGTTTCTGTTGGGAGCAGACACATGAACAATTGCCCTTAGTTCGGGAGAAGCAAGAACCTGATCACTGAAGCAAAACCGGCAAAGTCAGTGAACATCACTGTTCACACTGACTCTACTGCAGGCAAAAGCATGGCCACTAGGTTTGTAACAAGCAAGAAAACAAAGCACGTAGAACTGAGATTCCTCTACGTGCAGGACCTGGTAGCGAAAGGAATAGCGATACTGAGAAAAGTAGGAAACAAAGTAAACTGCGCTGATGTACTCTGAACTGTTGATATCCCGTTTGAAGAAACTGTATGTTTTCACTTCTTTTGATCATTTCCAACTGTAGCACTGCCAGATGGTTTCACCAAGCCGACTTTTTTAAACACTGGCTCTGGACTGTGGAAATTCAACCCCTGTCAACTGGAGGGGAAGTAGCGCGCGTACACTGCACACACACACACACTGTATAGATATACTGTATAGATAGTTTTACAAATCCTGAATTCGTTTTGTCACTGAACTCTGAAAGCCATTGTTGAGCACTGGATGTTTGAATCGAATTTGAGGAGCCGAGACTGCTCTGTTTGAACTGAATTTTTGCTCAAATTTGCTCAAGGAGCTGTACCGTGGTATCACTGTGACACGCTACTGCCACCTCTGATGATGTGGACTTCACTGCTGTCCTGGGGAACACCGTGACGAGGGATCAAATTGACTGGAGCCTTGTACTGGCACTGCCCCGTTTTCAGGTGGGACAAGTTGTCCGTGGAGAACTGTCGATGGACTGCTTTGTCCATCAGCAGTGCAACCTGTGGCACTGTCCGAGATCTGCTATCTTGCGACTGGCGCACATGTACTGGCAAGGTATGGAACTGAACACTGAGGAGAACATCACACTGTTGGTAATGAACCCCACTGAAGAGCAGATTCAGCCAAGGCACTGTGAAGACTGAGCCTGGCACTGACATGCTCCACACTGTACACTTTCAACCGACCGTGGTTGGACCACGATGACAGTTGGAAGTGTTGAAAGGTTTGCACTGGAACCCACTGAACTGGAAACTGGGATGATCTTCGAGCTCCAAGGCCTGACTCTTGGTGAGTACTGCAGAGGCTTTGTTGGGCACCTCGTGCTCACTGTGTCTCAAGCCAAGATGATTGGACCGAACGCTGATAACATGTCTTATCAAATGCAGTTTGAGACACTGGGAACTGCACCCACTGGAACTGGGAATACTGCTCGTGTGGCAACTGTGCCACTGGCCACTGATGATGATGATGATGATGATGATAATGACACTGATCAATCCAATGTGTATGTGATCTTGGGTTCACTGCCCTTTGGACGTCGCATCATTGTGGAGCTTCGAAAGCGCAAGTGAGAGACTGCACTGAGCCGCCAACTGTAAAGTTTTTNGTTCACTGCCCTTTGGACGTCGCATCATTGTGGAGCTTCGAAAGCGCAAGTGAGAGACTGCACTGAGCCGCCAACTGTAAAGTTTTTCAATGAACTGAAATGATACTGTTTGAATAGATAGTGAGCTGACTGGTCCGTACCACTGTCTTAGGACTATCAACTGTATCGAGTAAGCACTGCGTTTTTTTAAATTCACTGTGAATCATGTCCAACTGATCGAAACTGATTCAAGGGGAAGTGTTAAGATGCATACACTGACCCACTGCGCATTCCAGGATCGTGCTGGTCTGACTGTGAACTGCCCACTGACTGTTGGCTCAAGAACGCCACACTGAAAAAGGATCCAGCTACTGCAGACTGTAGAGACTGATTTGTCTACTTTTAGTTGCACTGGTGAAAGATCCAGAAGCTTCGCAGTTTGCTTGTTTGTTTGTATGTGTTTATGTATGTTTGTGCTTCGCTCTGTGTGTGTGGTTGCCTGTATGTACATACGTGCGCTTGTATGTATGTAGGTATGTATATGTGCATGCACGTGTGCATGCATCTAAAACTGCATGAACATTTGCAAAACTTGTTTGCCCGCAGCATGCGTGCATGTTTGTATGTCTGTGTGTATCTGACCGTACGCATGTATGCGCCTATTTTTGGATGCATGTATGTATGTGTGTTTGTGTGTCTGTGCGTTTGTGTGTGTATGTCTGTATGTGCGCGTGTCTGTGTGTGTGCTTGTATGTGTGTTTATATCTATTGTGTCTGTCGGTATGTATGCATGTATTTATGTATGCTTGTATGCATGTAGATTTGACCAATGTTGTGTAAGTTGGGCTATGCAGATTTTCTGCCATGCAGTTAGGCATCGACTTAGCGGAGCTATAAACTCTTGAGCTTCAATCGCACCACTCGCGTCCACGTCGATCATTTCAAACAGCTGCTGCAGGTCCACCTGCAAGCTACACGGCTTCAATGAATTCAACGTGCTGTAGCCAAACAGATGTTGCGGATTCAACGCCTCTTCAACAAACATTTTCAGTAGTGATGCTGAAGATAAAAAAAAATTGTCAGACTTGCGACGGACACCGCTCCTCTACACTAACCCCTCGTCCAAAAGCCAAAAAGCAATGTGGAATGATGTGGAATGAATGGATCAGGCAGGTCAAGCCGGCCCTGCAACTTGCTACAGCAAGTGCATGACTGAGTGTTCAGAGTCTTTGACAATGAGCCGAACGCAAGTCCCATGCCACAGCCTCATCAATGTCCATGACTCTGAGCCGGCTTTGAAACTCAGGATCCCGACCTGAATCATGCGCCCTGCAGCCCCCTGCTGCACCTTAAAACCAAGGTGATTGGATAAGACCTATGCACAAATATTTTTGCTCGCCCCCCTGGTTTTAAAACTACAAACAAAAAGGGGCCAAATTTGTTTTCCAAACAGCTTCACTTGAAACTCTGCAGCGTGGCATGGTTTTTCTATGGTCTACTGCCTAGAGTCCTAGAGTCACTCAGATTATAGATCGAATTGTTCCACAGCGCTGGACTATGTCCTCGAGGCTCCTGGCGGGCTCCATCCATCAGATCTTGCAGTGTGAGTTCGCCATTTCCGCTTTTGTCCAAGCGGTTAAAGATCTTCTCCAAAAATTTCCTGCGAAACACAACAAAGCGCAACAGCGGCAAGAGGATGCAAGAGGATCTGCCACGTGGAAGGCATACAAATACAAACTGAAAATGCGAAGGCCTACGCACATGGAAAAAACATGCATGCGTTTGTACATAACAAGAAAGAAAGAGAAAGAGAGAGAGAGAGAGAGAGAGAGAGAGACAGAGAGAGAGAGAGATAGAGGAGAGAGAAAGAGAAAGTGAGGGGAAGTGAGAGAGAGAGGAAGTGAGAGAAACAGAAGGGAAAGGAGGGAGAGGGAGAAAGAGAGAGGAGAGGGAGAGACAGAGAGAGAGAGAGGGAGAGAGAGAGAGAGAGAGGAGAGAAAGAGAAAGGGAGAGAGAGAGAGAGAAAGTGAGAGAGAGAAGAAGTGAGAGAGAGAGGAAGTGAGAGAAACAGAAGGGAAAAGAGGGAGAGGGAGAAAGAGGGAGCAGAGGGGGAGACAGAGAGAAAGAGAAAGGGAGAGAGAGAGAGAGAGAGGAGAGAAAGAGAGAGAGAGAGAGGAAGTGAGAGAAACAGAAGGGAAAAGAGGAAAAGAAAGAGAGAGAGAGAGAGAGGAAGTGAGAGAAACAGAAGGGAAAGAGGAAGAGAAAGAGACAGAAAGTAAGAGAAAGTGAGACACAATGAAAGAAAGTGAGAAAATGCGAGAGTGGGGGAAAGTGAGAGAAAGTAAAGGAAGTGAGAAAAAGTGAAGGAAAGTGAGAAAAAGTGAGAGGAAGTGAGAAAAGTGAAGGAAAGTGAGAAAAAGTTAGAGGAAGTGAGAAAAGTGAGAAAAAATGAGAAAAGTGAGAAAAAGTGAGAAAAGTGAGGAAAAGGTGAGAAAAATGGCAAGGGGGAGAGAGACCCAAGAGAGAAGGAGAGAAGAGATGGAGAAAGAGAGAGAGAGAGAGGGGAAAGAAAGAGAGAGACAGAGAGAGGGGAAAGAAAGAGAGAGACAGAGAGAGAGAGAGAAAAAAAAACAAAAGAGAGAAAGAGAGAGAGAGAGAAAGAGAGAGAGAGAGAGGGAGAAAGCAAAAAAAAAACGGAACGGGGTAGAGAGACCCAAGTGAGAAAGAGAGAAGAGAGAAAGACAGGAAAAGAGAAAGAAAGAAAGAAAGGAAGAAAGAAAGAAAAAAGGAAGAAAGGAAGAAAGAAAGAAAGAGAGGAAGAGAAAAAGAGAGGGAGAGAGTGACAGACAGAGAGAAAGACCGAGGAGAGAGGGACCTGGCCAGGGGAGCGAGCGGGAAGGGTCAAGAGGGTGCACATCAGCTGCTGGCCGCCAGAAATTATTGGACGTATTCCGGATCTTCTGCATATCATTCATGCATTGTGCTTACGTATGTAGATTGCATTGCCTTGCGTTGCATTGCGTTGTGTACACGACACCGAACTACACTACAAAAAATTGAGTACAGGCGCACGCAAAGAATACATACATTACACGCAATACAAAAATGCACGTGCATCCAAATACATACATGGCCTACATTAGATACGGGGTACATTACACGGCATTACCTTGCACTGCATACGTTGCATACACTACATTACACTAACCTGCATTGTATTGCACTACGTTGCACTGCATTGCGATGCAATACATCCCACTACCTGCCCAGAAACATACGCATACATGCATCATCATGCATCCATGCATGCATGCAAACATGCGTGCATATCTGCACGCAGGATGATCGTCTTCAACAACAAACAAGATAATTTACCATCACCGGCAGCAGCACCATGTATGTTCCATGTACGAATGTGTACGCCATTTGCATTGCTGCACTGGTGCTTCTGGAGCTACAGTAATTAAATTGTTTTGGCCTACTCTTGAACCAACATCCACGCACAGGGTTCAGCATTGCCTTGGAGCACAAACTGCTGCAAATGGCAGCAAGATGTCTCACTGCGGCGCTTTTGTCTACAGCCCTCCCTCGCCTTGCCTGTCTTTCTTAAGATTGTGATCCAACCTGGCAAAGATGATGATCAGTGACACCGAAGCAATCGCACAGGAGGCTGTCACAGTGTCACACATCCAACAAAAACAGCCTAAAGCAAGAAACTTGCGTCGTCGGATCTTTCAAACTTGTCCGCACCAAGCGGTTTCAAAGGCGAGCAACATACGCAAACATACGCAAACATGGTACACAAACATGGACACATGTAAGGCGAAAGGGAAGGAGGAAGGGAGAGAGAGGGAGAGGCGGAGACGGGGAGGGAGACGGAGAGACGGAGAAACGGAGAAATGGAGAGACAGAGAAGAGAGGAAGAGATCGAGAGACAGAGTGAAAGACAGAGAGAAAGACAGAGAGAAAGACATAAACGACAGAGAGAGAGAGAGAGAGAGAGTGCCTGGGATTGGAACAGTCACTGTGCGCTTTTGTACCATGACGGAAATACAAAGGCGCACCATTTCCTGAAGCTCAAGGGGAAAGTTGCGCAGTACCGTCGCTAATTGCCACAGCAGCGGTCGTGACAGGAATGCAAAGCGGGGACATGCGCAGCACGGAATGTCTGGATTAAATCCGCGTGTGCTAACCGAAAATCTGCGCGTACCACACGTGCGAATCGCGCGCCTGCCCGCAAGTTGGCAAGTTCCCCTGAGATACTTCAACATGACCAGCGCAACCTACTTTCAAATCAAACCGCTCTCTTGCACCTGCGCCGAGGCAGAAGCAGGAAGTGGTATCTTGGCGGGGTGTTGCATAGTTCTGCATGATTACTTGCTGCCGCGTTGCTCTTCTGCCAAATTCATCACGTCGCTTTCCCTCACTTCTGCGAACCTGGGCTTTCCCAATTGGATTTTCTTGGGGAATTTTGGGGAATGTTTATTTGATGCTTCTTACCCTGTATATTTTTTTGTTTTCATTGCTGGATTCTTTTTGGTTTTCTCCTTCCTCTTGCCTGGGACATTGATCTCTTAAGTCTTATGGTTGAATAAAACCGTTTTAGCCAGAGACCGTACATGTCAGATCATGTCTTGCTATTGGTTGGACCATCCGCTTGTAACACCGTCACACCACTCGGCACAGCACATATGAATATATTTTTGGACATATTAAAAGCATCCAAAAGCAATTTCAGATCCTCGTGCTGCAGTGATGGCTTCGCAGCTTCGAGGCGAAGCTGCTCCCGCTACCCTCGCTTAGCGTAAGAAAGTTTCAAGGCAAAGCTGTTCCGGCTTTCCTTGGAACTGCGTAGATGTCAGACAGCCCTGCCTGGAACACATGCATGCATGGAAGAAGCTGGAAGCAAAATGCTGGAGAGGCACTTTGGTGGTTGCAAAGCTTGTCGGTCAGCAGGGTGCCCTGGCAATCTAGCTCACTTTTGTTAACGCTGGAATCTGGCTTGCAGAAAGAAAATCCTATCACGCACGGCAAATAACAAAAACAAAGCTGAGCAAGGGCGGGTTGGTCATCAGCAGTGGCCTGCAGTGCGCCAGACGCGGCGCAGAGCAGTTCAAGCAATGTTTGGAGATGGTGAAGAAAGGGTGGGAAGCAATGAAATTAAATCCGTTGACCAAAAACTTTTCCCAGCTGCTGAGATTATGTTTTTCCCACGTGAACGCAAAGTCGAAAAGCCAAAAAGCGTGGCTGGGAGATTACTTTTGGCCGCTTAGGCCATGTTGTCGCTGTCACCGTCACCATGGCATTGGCCGTTAAAAAAAGGCACTGCGGTAAAAAAACTCGTAGTTTTCCAGATTCCTCTTTAAAAAATAAGGCCATACTCAAAAGGGGTTCTTTTGATTCGCAGACACGATTCTTAAAAGCAAGGTTTGCTTGATCGCCCTTTCCCCTCCAGCCTTGCAGGCAGGCAGGCAGGCCATTGCTCAAAGATTTGACATTTGC
>BGPT01000228.1:132477-147564 GCA_003297045.1 Symbiodinium sp. clade C Y103
AAAGTTGCCTTTCAGAGGGTTGCTCCGGGAAGCACTTACTGTAGCCGAGAGAAGCAACCCCCTGAAAGCCATCTTTCCCTAGAAAGATGCCTTTCAGAGCCTAGAGAAGCAACCCCCTGAAAGCCATCTTTCCCTAGAAGGATGCCTTTCAGAGGGTTGCTCGGGAAGCACCTACTGTAGCCGAGAGAAGCAAGCCCCTGAAAGCCATCTTTTCCTAGAAAGTTGCCGTTCAGAGGGTTGCTCCGGGAAGCAGCGACTGTAGCCTAGAGAAGCAACCCCCTGAAAGTCATCTTTCCCTAGAAAGTTGCCTTTCACAGGGTTGCTCCGGGAAGCACTTACTGTAGCTTAGAAAAGCAACCCCCTGAAAGCCATCTTTCCCTAGCATGCCACCTTTCAGAGGGTTGCTCCGGGAAGCACCTACTGTAGCCTAGAGAAGCAACCCCCTGAAAGCCATCTTTCCCTAGCATGCCACCTTTCAGAGGGTTGCTCCGGGAAGCACCTACTGTAGCCGAGAGAAGCAACCCCCTGAAAGCCATCTTTCCCTAGAAAGTTGCCTTTCAGAGGGTTGCTNGGTTGCTCCGGGAAGCACCTACTGTAGCCGAGAGAAGCAACCCCCTGAAAGCCATCTTTCCCTAGAAAGTTGCCTTTCAGAGGGTTGCTCCGGGAAGCACTTACTGTAGCCGAGAGAAGCAACCCCCTGAAAGCCATCTTTCCCTAGAAAGATGCCTTTCAACGGGTTGCTCCGGGAAGCACCTACTGTAGCCTAGAGAAGCAACCCCCTGAAAGCCATCTTTCCCTAGAAAGATGCCTTTCAGAGGGTTGCTCCAGGAAGCAGTTCTTGATGTACTGTAGCCTGGAAAAGGAACCGTTGACCCATCAGCATTTCTCTCCCACGAACCGAACCGAACCGACCGGCCGCGTGTTACGAACCGAATGGAACCGAACCGCCATAGCTGGCGAACCGAAACGAACCGGCCAAAAAATGAACCGAACCGCACCCCTTTGCAGTTTGCAGGAACCGAAACGAACCTAAACGAACCGGAGCCTTGCTGAATAAGCTAGCATTGGCTGCTCCGGCAATGCCTGCGCGCAAAAGCAACTTTGCGCCGACACTGTGTTGGACATGCAACTTCCAGCCACAGGAACAAAAATGCTGCCAAGTCCAACGGCACTTGTTGGCGAGGGTGCCGCCCAACACGATGATGAAAATAAGGACCGTTATCTAATTAAGGAAAACCGTTTGAAGCAGCTTGGAAACTGGCTTTTCAAACTTCGCGAAGAGCTGATCCAACGCAAAAGAGTTCGATGTTGTATAGACAAAAATGACGTACTTTCATTAACTATTGACCTATCAAACATGTGGCATCATGAGTGAAACAACCCTTCTCTTGAGTGGAAGGGCCGAAAGCAAAAGGCTGAACCAGCTGGAAAAGGATAGGGGGCGCGAGTCAATCCGCACGCTCTACAGGCCGAAGCACTGCAGAGACAACCTCCGAAAAAGGGAAAAGCCGAAGGTAAAGAGGAACAAAATTGGAATCCGAGCAGCCAATTCATCCTGCAATCCCCGGCACAAAAAAGAAAAGAAGTGAAACTAGTGTTTTTTAGAATCGATTCAGAAGTGCTTGCCAAAGAAGAAGAACGATGTGGAACTGGAGCTATTGCCTGGGATCAGTAGACAAGAGTGTTCATGTCCGTGATGGCTTGGATGGGAAGCTCCCGCCAGGGTGCAAGGCCTGCTAGGCCCTAGCCATGCGCCAGATTTCCGTGGCCACACCGTTTGGCCTGATTTCACCTTGCCCTGCCCCATGAGCCCAACAGCTTGAGCATTGAGTTCACAGCGCCGGCGGAGAGCCACACGGGCGCAATGACGTACCGACGTCAGATGAAGAAGGGTTTTGGGCCCCTACGTTCCTGAGCTAATTAAACTTTACTCACGCCGGCTCTTTCAATTCTACTGGCTGCTCTAGCCAAAAAGACTTGGAAACAGCATTGACAATTGATTTGTGAAATTTTGTGCGTGCTAATTCGCTTGTGGGTCCAGAAAAGAGCTGCCACGTGAATTGTTGTTTCTCGTTTGTGGTCTTGTGCTTTCTCGCGGGCACTCAGCCACGGAGATTTTGACATAACATATTTTAACATCATAAGGGTTTGCAAAAACAAAATATTTCCACATTTGACAATATCATGTCAAAGGTTGAAAGAACAAGTTCCAAGCACAACTTCCAATGAAGATATTTCAAAAACTCGTTTGGACAAGTAACAAGTATTTCTTGTTGAAAGCATGACTAACTCAAGACAAAAAAAAAAAAAACTTACAAATTTCATTGGGATCATTGAGCAAAGCTAAGGAACGTGTCGACAACCACAGCCACCTCAGCGATGCCAGCCGCAATCCAACACGCATGTTTCTTGCATGATGAAAATACATCAAACAAAATTGAAGGACCAAATAACCCCACATGCAATAAAAGCCTTCCGCTTATTCCGAGGAGAACGTTAATGAGTTGGGATGGCCGGAGTGGATGATGACCGGATGGAGAAGAGGGGAAGATGAAGCAAATGGGTTTGCAGATAGACCCTTCGAGAAATAGATTAAGAGACAGAAAGACAGACAAATAGATAGATGGATGGAAAGATAGGTGGAAAACTAGATAAATAAATAGATAGATAGATAGATTGATAGATGGATGGATAGATAGGTAGACAGATAGATAGATAGATAGCTAGCTAGCTAGCAAGAGAGATAGAGACATAGATAGATAGATAGAGACATAGATAGATAGATAGATAGATAGATAGATAGATAGATAGATAGATAGATAGATAGATAGATAGATAGATAATTAGATAGATTAGATAGATTAGATAGATTAGATAGATTAGATAGATTAGATAGATTAGATAGATTAGATAGATTAGATAGATTAGATAGATTAGATAGATAAGATAGATAAGATAGATAAGATAGATAAGATAGATAAGATAGATAGATAGATAGATAGATAGATAGATAGATAGATAGATAGATAGGTAGATAGGTAGATAGATAATTAGATAGATAGATAGATAGATAGACAGATAGATAGATAGACAGATAGACAGATAGACAGATAGACAGATAGACAGATAGACAGACAGACAGACAGATAGATAGATAGATAGATAAATAGACAGATGGACAGATAGATAGATAGATAGATAGATAGATAGATAGATGGATAGGTAGATAGATAGGTAGATAGGTAGGTAGGTAGATAGACAGACAGATAGGTAGGTAGATAGATAGATAGGTAGAGAAAGATATACAGATAGAAAGAATGACAAATAGATAGATAGGTAGATAGATCGATAGATAGATACATGGATGAATCGGTGTATAGATGGATAGATGGATGGATTAGATTGGTCAGATAGATGAGATGGACGGATAGATGGACAGATTAGATAGATCAGACAAATGAGCAAGAGGAGATGAGATAGAGTAGGTTACATAGCTTGATGTATCAGAGTAAAATTCAAACAGATCAGCCTCTCAAAGAGTAGATTTGAGTAGATTTTGCTAGAATAGCTTAGGCTGGAGCAAATTAGAATATACTAGGCTGAGATGACTTAGGCTTTAGAGCCTCTGATGACATAGGACATATAATAGATATGAATCAACTAGATACCCATAGATCTGAGATCCCTTTTGTTACACAGAGCAACTTTTTACACCGAGCAGCTCTTACAAACCGAGGCTTTTACACAGAGAAGCCTCTTGCACGGAGAAGCGCTTACACACACAGGCCTTAAGATACAAAGCAGCATGTACACAAAAAAGCGTTTCCACAAGTTTACACAGAGAAACCGTTGACACAGAGCAGCTTCTACACACAGATGCCTGTACACACAGAAGCATTTACGCAGAGCCGCTTTATACAAGGCAACTTTTACACAGAGAACTGTTTACACACAGACACCTTTAAACGCAGACGTCTCTCTACACACACACAAGAAGACTTCACGCAGACAGCCTTTTACACAGAACAGCTTTTGAGAGATGTTTACACACAGAAGCTTTTACGCAAAGCACTTTTGCACAGAGCAGCTTTTACACACAGAAGCTTTTGCACAAACAAGCCTTGACAGAGAGTAGCCGTTCCACAGATTCCACAAAGAAACCCTAACACAGAGCAACTTTTACACAAGCTTTGGCACAGAGCAGCTTTTACACATAAAAGCCGTTACACAGAGCAGCTTTGACACACAGAGGGCGCTTTTACACATAGAACCTTTTAGGCAGAGAAGCTTTTACACAGAGCAGCTTTTACACACAGAGGCCTGTACACATGGAAACTTTTACGCGCAAACGCTTTTACACACAGAAGCTTTTACACAGAGCAGCTTGTACACAAAGGGGGCACTTTTACGCACAGGTGCTTTTGCACAGAGAAGCCTTTACACAGAGCAGCTGTTCCCTACAGACGCTTTTGCGCACAAATGCTTTTACACAGATAAGGGTTGACACGGAACATCTTTTTTGACACAGAAGCTTTTACACAAAGAAGCCTTCACACAGAGCAGCTTTTACACACAACCGCTTTTACACAGAACATCTTACACACAAACGCCTTTAGACACAGAAGCCTTTACACAAGTTTTTGACCAGAGAACTTTTACACAAAAAAGCCTTTACACAAAGCAGCTTTTACACAAAGCAGCTTTTACACAAAGCAGCTTTTACACACAAGCCTTGACAAACAGAGAGCAGCTTTTTTTCACACAGCTTTTTTTCACACAGAGCAGCGGTTACATAGAACGCCTTCACACGAAGCAGCTTTTGGACACAGGCACCCTTACAAACAGATGCTTTGACACACGACAGCCTTTACACAGGGCAGCTTTTACACACAGAAGCTTTTGCACAGAGAATCCTTTACACAGAGAAGCTTTACGCACTGAAATTCTCTACACAGAGAAGCTTTTACAGAGAGCAGTTTATGCACAAAGGATTTTTTTACACGCAAACACTTTTACACATGGAAGCTTTTAGACAGAGCAGCTGTTGCCTACTGATGTTTTACACGCAGAAGCTTTTACACAGAGAAGCCTTTACCCATAGCATCTTTTGCACACAGACGCTTTCACACAGAAGCATTTACACACAGCAGCTTTTGCACACAAACGCTTTTACACAACAGTTTGAATCCATAAACGCCGGTACACAGAGCAGCTTTTGCACACAGAGGCCCGTACATATGGAAACTTTTACGCGCAAAGGCTTTTACACACAGAAGCTTTTACACAGAGCAGCTTGTACACAAGGGGGCCACTTTTACACACACAGATGCTTTTACACAGAGAAGCCGGTACACTGAGAAGCTTTTGGACACAAACGCCGCTTTTACAAACAGAAGCTTTTGCACAGAGAAGCCTCTATACACAGAACAGCATGAAGGCCTTTACACGCGGAAAATTTTACACACAGACGCTTTTACACGGAGCAGCTTTTACACACAGACGCTTTCTACACAGAATCTTTTAGACAGAGCAGCTTTGGCACACCAAGTGCCACGCCTGCTACACGCAACAGCCGCGGCGACCGAAGCGGCCACCCCCACAGCCAGACAGTCTAGAGGTCACCAAGCGCCGCGCATGCCACACGAAACAGCCGTCTCCCGCCACACAGTTGATAGAGATCAATGTGATGGAGACAAGTTGACAGAGAGAAGTTGGTGGAGATGAATGTGATGGAGACAAGTTGATAGGAGGAGGAGCAGGAGGAGGGAGACGGTGGGATGCGGAACAAAAAACAAAACCCCTCACAAAGGCTCTATGTGGGGAATTAACGGATTTCTTGAGCACCCTATGCCCTTCACTCCGCGCAGCTTACAAGAGCCAGAGAAATGCCACAAGAATGGGCCCCTTTCGAACAACCCTATCCGGGACAGGTGGCGATCATGTTGAGAACACCAAAGACCAAGGTCAATAAAGACCCGCAAAAGATCACAGCAGTCAGCGGATACGCTTCAATGACCTGGGCTAGGCAAAATTGTGGTGAAGTGCAAAAAGTTTCTGCGTTACTGTGTCCAAGTGAACTCTCATAGCAGCTTTGGTGTATGGAAATACCATGGCACCTGTGATTCCAATCTGCTTCATTGCGTAGTTTTTCTCAACAAAAAGTGAAACCTACGAGTATATGAAGCCTCAAATGGCTGGTAGCTGGAGCCTGAGCATCATAGTTTATGCTGAGGATGGAGCTGGTACGGCAATGAGACCCCAGCTGTCGCCAGCAATAACAGTCTTGAAGAGCAACAAGTTTGCATCCATCACCTGGCGCTCTGAGAAAATGCTGGCAGAACTGAGAGGCTACCCATGGGCCATTCCGTGCTTTCGTGAGTTGCATGACGTTGAAGAAGTTTCAATGGCAGGTTGCATTGTGTGTGCAGACAGGTCCCGTGATAGCACCGGCGACCAACACAATTCACCACGCAATGCCACACGCTGCTACAGCAAAGGCGCTGAACCAGTGGCCCGCTGGCATTGCACACAGTCCTCGCAGAGGCAGAAGCACCACACAAACAGCAGACTATTCGGACGCCCCGCTTTAACGGTGCGAAATGAGCATACTCTTGAAAGCGGTCTCGTTACGTCTTGTTTGCCCTAAACTTGGCGTCCCGGCCTCAAATCCATCCCTGTCGTAAATCTCCTGAACAATTGGATGGACTATTTCCTGGCACAGACACGGGGGGGACCGAAACGGTTCGACTCAATCGCTTCGCTCATGTCACATGTCCTAAGACTTCATGTCCCCCAAAATCCTCAATTGAAAAGGTGTACACAAAACGCACCCGCAGTGTGCATCCCCCTGCAGCAGCGCTGCAGTGAGAAGTGGGAACAATGAAAAGCCTTGCTTTCAAGCTGTGACTTTTGGGTGCGATGTGTCACCTTAGCTGTTTTGCCATTCCTGTGGTTGCTGCTCTTGCTGCTCTTGCTATTGCTGTTGCTATTGCTGTTGCTGCTGGTGGCGCTGCTTCTGGTGGCGCCGCCGCTGCTGCTGCTCTGGATCTTGCTGTGGCTGTCGCTGTTGCTATGGTGGTGGTGGGTGGTGGGTGGTGGGTGGTGTGGGCGGCAGCGGTGGTGGGGTAGTGATGGGTGGGCGGTGAGTGGTGGGTGATGGGGGGGGGGCGGTGCTGCTGTTATTGGTAGCGTTCCTGTTTGCAGAGTTGCTCTAGTTGATGATAGTGGGCCGCACCGATATATGGTTGCAATGGTCGGGTGATGGTTGATCTCCACTCTTCTGGCATCACTCCGGCGCTCAGCAAAATTCAAAAATATTCAAAACAAGCTGCCACCAAAAGCATCGCCCAAATAGTCATGACCACGAAGCAAAACCTTCGCACAGTGATGGTTGTGGCATGACAGTCCGGTTGTCTTCTTACATGAAGTCGACCATCAAAGGCAAATTCTCCTGTGCGAAACCACACTGATGCTGAATCGATTCAGGCATCGATATCAAATGACTGTCAAAGCACCGGCCGGCTGAAGCCATGACAGCTTTGCTGTGAAACGCCGTAAGCATGGAGGTGAAAGCATGGAGGTGAAAGCATGGCCGCGAAAGCATGGAGACAAACGCCCTTTCAAACGTCATGCCAAGTTGCAAAAAGCACCAAAGCAGCGCCTGGCTATTGAAAGAGCAGCGGGGTGTTAAGTGAAACCCTTCTGGCCAAAGGCGGTTTAGCGGAGAAACATCCAAGTTACCCAAAAATTGCAACAAACAAGTTTCGCCCACCATATATCCACCATCTCGACCATGCAAAAAAGAATTGGAGAGCGATTTGACCCGATGGGCAAGCCGACTCTCTTGCGAGTTGACTTCCCAGCTCCTGGGTTCATTAGATTCAGGTAATAATGAGCAAGTGTGCAAAACAGTTTGGGGGTGATGCTCAGGTACTTCTACTGTACCTAGTCTGAAGCGCAAGGCTTAGGCGGGGCATGCTTGAGTCGTGAGAATATTGCTGCATGCCTGCTGCTAGTGCGGAATGTGACGGTAGGATGCTAAGCATAATACTGTTCTGGGATGTTCTGGGTGCTCAAACACTAGAAATAGGTCAGCTCGGACGAGATGGAAGATGATAGAAGGGGGCAGCGCCGAGAGCATCTAGCTCGGAAAGAAGAAGCTTGGCCTCAGGATAGAATAGGAAATTCTAGCTCAGAGGAAAAGCGGTCCAGAGCAGCGTTAACTTAGAGAAGGAATGGCTCAAAGCAGGATTGGCTGCGGCTCAATCAATTCTTCAGCAATTCTTCATTTAGCTGCCTTCAATCTTTCAATTTCAATCATTGAGTCACGAAATCATCAGTCAAATACACGTTGTCCTTGAGGGTCCAAGGATCAAAGCCGACATTCTGGACCACTTAAGCCGACCATTTACGGGTGGGGGCTCGGGACCGGGGACAGTGAGGACAATAGGGCACAGGGGACTTAGAGGACTAAAGACTCTAGGAATGAAGGACGATATTCGAACCCATTGGGTTGCACACCTTGCCTTTATAATCCTTTGTAATTGTAGTATAGGGTTTATCTTTAGGGATTTAGGGGTGGGGACAGGAGACAGGGGACAGCGGGGACAACATGGGCACAAGAGACCCTGGAGACTTTCGCGGTGAACCACGATCACTCGACCCAGTGGATACACACCTATAAGATCCTATAAGCTTTTTGGGGTTTACCACTAGGCTGTGGTGTTCAAAGTTGCAGTCGGCCTAATCCCAATCCCTAATCCGTCCAATCCGCGTTTGCCACGGTAATCCGTTCAATCCGCAATCCCGTGAAATTGGTGGAATGTTACGCGCCAGGTTATTGAGCTCAAAGTCTTTGGTGCTTTTATTCTGATTCACATGTGGGGACTAGAAACTTACCCAAATGCGGTTTGGAATCTGAAGATGCTGCTTCGGTGGTTTGTTCCATGTGAACAAAAATAACTCCAAAAAGGCCCTTTGGGATCGAACATGCTGTTTTGGGCTTATTTTTCGTTTGGGATGATATTCCTGCTTATTAGCAAAAATATTTCCTAAAAAGGTACTTTGGAGTATGAAAATGTTAATTCGGAGTTGGTACTCGTTAGTGATGACCCATTGGTGGCAGCTAAAATAAACCCAAAAAGGCACTTTGAGATCGAACATGCTGTTTTGGGCTTATTTTTTTTATATATTAATTTTTGAGCTGGCATGCCATTTGGAGAGATTCGTTGTTAAACTGATTGTTGCACCTCAAGAAAAATAAGCCCAAAAAGGCACTTTGAGATCGAACACGCTGTTTTGGGCTTATTTTTTTTATATATTAATTTTTGAGCTGGCATGCCATTTGGAGAGATTCGTTGTTAAACTGATTATTGCACGTCAGGAAAAATAAGCCCAAAAAGGCACGTTGAGATCGAACATGCTGTTTTGTTTTTTTTTTTATATATGAATTTTTGAGTTGGCATGCCATTTGGAGAGATTCGTTGTTAAACTGATTATTGCACCTCAGGAAAAATAAGCCCAAAAAGGCACTTTGAGATCGAACATGCTTTTTTTTTTATATATTAATTTTTGAGCTGGCACGCCATTTGGAGAGATTCGTTGTTAAACTGATTATTGCACGTCAGGAAAAATAAGCCCAAAAAGGCACGTTGAGATCGAACATGCTGTTTTATTTTTTTTATATATGAATTTTTGAGCTGGCATGCCATTTGGAGAGATTCGTTGTTAAACTGATTGTTGCACCTCAAGAAAAATAAGCCCAAAAAGGCACTTTGAGATCGAACACNAATTTTTGAGCTGGCATGCCATTTGGAGAGATTCGTTGTTAAACTGATTGTTGCACCTCAAGAAAAATAAGCCCAAAAAGGCACTTTGAGATCGAACACGCTGTTTTGGGCTTATTTTTTTTATATATTAATTTTTGAGCTGGCATGCCATTTGGAGAGATTCGTTNTAAGCCCAAAAAGGCACTTTGAGATCGAACACGCTGTTTTGGGCTTATTTTTTTTATATATTAATTTTTGAGCTGGCATGCCATTTGGAGAGATTCGTTCTTAAACTGGTTATTTCATTCTCCCCAAACCTCCCGCAAGGAGCCGCAGAATAAGTCCAAACGAGCACTTTGCAGCCAAAGTGGCCGTTTGGGCTTATTTCATTCTCCCCAAACCTCGCGGAAGGAGCCGCAGAATAAGTCCAAACAAGCACTTTGAAGCCAAAGTGGCCGTTTCGGCTTATTTCATTCTCCCCAAACCTCCCGGAAGAAGCCACAGAATAAGTTCAAACAAACAAGCACTTTGCAGCCAAAGCGGCCGTTTGGGCTTATTTCATTCTCCCCAAACCTCGCGGAAGGAGCCGCAGAATAAGTCCAAACAAGCACTTTGAAGCCAAAGTGGCCGTTTGGGCTTATTTCATTCTCCCCAAACCGCCCGGAAGGAGCCGCAGAATAAGTCCAAACAAGCACTTTGAAGCCAAAGTGGCCGTTTGGGCTTATTTCATTCTCCCCAAACCTCCAAACAAGCACTTTGAAGCCAAAGTGGCCCTTTGGGCTTATTTCATTCTCCCCAAACCTCCAAACAAGCACTTTGAAGCCAAAGTGGCCCTTTGGGCTTATTTCATTCTCCCCAAACCTCCCGGAAGGAGCCGCAGAATAAGTCCAAACGAGCACTTTGAAGCCAAAGTGGCCGTTTGGGCTTATTTCATTCTCCCCAAACCTCCCGGAAGGAGCCGCAGAATAAGTCCAAACAAGCACTTTGAAGCCAAAGTGGCAGTTTGGGCTTTTTTCATTCTCCCCAAACCTCCCGGAAGGAGCCACAGAATAAGTCCAAACAAGCACTTTGAAGCCAAAGTGGCCGTTTTGGCTTATTTCATTCTCCCCAAACCTCCCGAAAGGAGCCGCAAAAAAACCTCAAGAACAGCACTTGGAAGCCAAAAACGCTTTTGCTGGAGGTCTTTTCGAAAAGGTGCAAAGATTTAGGTGCGGCAAACACTTTAACTTTGCAGTTTGTGAAGAAAGAATCTCATTGAGAAACCTTGCGGCTTTGCCAATTTAAGGAAAGTGATCTATGCTAAAGCCACCGCATAAGGTAACCAGGCGAATCGCAACAGGCGCAGGGATACCACCTGCAATCCGTAAACCGTCTAATCCGCAATCCCCCGGGGGATTAGGATTGCCTTTGAACAGCCCAGCTAGGGGTCGGGACAGTGGGGACAACGGGGAACAACAGGGGCACAAGGGACATTGGGGACGTTGGGGATACAGAATGATCTAAATCTAGAATAATCTAGAGCATACTTTGACCCATTGCGTGCACACGATTGGCTTCCATCTTGGGACAAGCAATTTATTCTGCAACATGGAACTGATGAGTCATTGATGAGGGACAAACCTTGAAGGTTCATGTTCAGTGATAGAGGGTCAGAATTCAAAACTTTTTCGGGACCTCGGAGGGGAAGAATGATCTAGGGTTGGGGACAGAGACGGGGGAAAGCATAAGAGAATGCGGGCCGACCCGTGTTCGGAACACGCCTTTCGGCCTTGGGGCATACTCACCATTGCGAAAGCCACCACAAACTGCAAGTAAACATTCCTCCATCCACAACACCAGGCTCACGAACCTTCCTTTGCGTCCACTTGATAACTACTATTCATTTCCATGGGCAGCTCTCTTCATCTACAGTATCGCGCAGGTGTAAGCCGGCCAAAAAGTAGGCTTAAGCGAGGGCCTGACCTGTCATTGAGGCAAACTTTGACAATCACCAGCCGCCCTTCCTTTTCTATCCCACTATTTGCTATGGTGTTTATAAATGTGCTTAATACATCTTAATATATTGCTTAATTCTTTTGCAGCATGGGTCTTCACAAACACGAAGCAGCTGACATTTGCCGATGTCACTGGCACTGGCTTGTCTTTTCTTGGCGTCTACATGTCATGCTTGGTTCTTCAACATCTTACTAATACATACTAATACCATCCATGACTGCCATGCACAGGGTGTCCATCTCAATTCACCACCACGGTGTCGTTTAATTCAATGTAGATGGCCTTCAAACAGGTTGCCAACATTGTCACCAGCTTCTGCAACTCCTGGCAACCAGGTCACAGCAGCGAGCCTCAAATCTTGAGAGTTACGACCAGTTGCGTCAAGCAATCTGGGCATGGGCATTGACTGTCCTTCAGGGATCTGGACCTTCGTAGCAGTTGCATAAGTCGAACAATCCCTCGGAGCAGCGCGTGGTCTGTCATTGGCACAGTTTCTTCTGCATCAAATTTGCCCCACCCTTTGTCCAAGTTCAGTCATGAACTTACCTGCAATGACAAACATTCGAAAGAATTTTAGAAGTCAAACTTTCGACTTATGGACAGATGCGGCAATAGTGGTGGGAAGAGTCAAAGAAGAGAGCCGAAAGAAGATTATAGCGCGCGAAAGGGTAGAAAAGTCGCGAAACACTGTGTTTTTCCAATGTTTTGCGGCTCTGGAGGGTCAAAAAGTAGGCTCACTAAAGCGGCGGGTGCGGAGCCATCTGCCGAGATGAGTGATTAACAGTTCGATGCGGTTGTGGCGCGAAGCACATTTCCAAGTCAAAATGTCGAAAGCACCTCAGAGTAGGAGTGGTATTGGAAGGTGAGCTGTTGAAAAAGCGGAAACGGCTCCAGCGCCAAGCGCGTTTCCAAGTCAAAATGTGGGGCATTTGAGGGTCTGCAAAGATGGATTTCGCGTGGCAGGCGCAATACAAAAGACATCTTCAACATGTCGGAGGTCAGGGCTCTGATTTCCTCGGGTTGCATTTCGAAGCATGAGATCCTCAGCTCAGATGAGTTTGCGTGACAGGTGCAGCACTTCGTATGGCCTGGCCTCACTTTCTGTGGCGCAGTGCTTTAGAAAGATGGGATGGAAAAATCTCAAAACGCATTGGTGCGAGGCTGTCAGTTCTGAACTCAACTTCTCACATTTGAAGGAAGTCTCGCAGCTTTGCTTCGTTTTGATGTTGTCAAAATGGAAAAAGAGCTGCGAACTTTCATCTGTGGATTGCTTCGTTTTGGACCTGTCAATTTCCACTCTTGACCGGATTCTCGCATAATTGCCTCCTTTCCGGTAGATAGATAGCTAGAAAGATAGATAGATGGATGGATAGATGGATTGAGGGATAGATAGATAGGTAGGTAGGTAGATGGATAGATAGATAGGTAGGTAGGTAGATAGGTAGATAGATAGATAGGTGTGTAGGTAGGTAGATAGGTAGATAGATAGATAGATAGTATGTAGATAGATAGGTAGATAGATGGATAGTATGTAGATAGATAGAACGGTATATATGGATAGATGATGATAGATGGATAGATGCATCGATAAAGAAAGAGATAGAGATCGAGATGGAGACAGAAACAGAGATAGTGATATATTAACTAATAGAGCTGGAGAGATGGAGAGATAGCTAGATAGACAGGCAAACAGACAGATAGATAGGTAGAGAGATAGAGAGAGATAGAGAAAGAAAACAAGAGAGATACAGAGATTGGGAGAGATTGGGAGAGATTGACAGAGAGACAGATAAATGGATAGAGAATTAGATACAGGTGTGGGGGAAAGAGAGGGCGATAGATACATCGATAGATAGATAGATAGATCGATAGATCGATAGATCGATAGATCGATAGATCGATAGATCGATAGATCGATAGACAGACAGACAGACAAATACTTGAGGCCCAGGGGTAAGGGACGAAAGCTAGCTCGGCAGGGAGCTAGACTTAAAAATAAAGTGGGCAAGTACAGTGGCGCATTTTTTGACATAGATACACCGATACATAAATACATAGATAGCTAGATAGATAGCTAGGTAGATAGATAGATAGAGAGACAGATACATAGATAAATAGATAGAGAGAGAGAGAGACAGATAGATAGATAGGATGGATGGATGGATGCATGGATGCATGGATGGATAGATAGGTAGATAGCTAGATAGCTAGATAGCTAGNACAGATAGATAGATAGGATGGATGGATGGATGCATGGATGCATGGATGGATAGATAGGTAGATAGCTAGATAGCTAGATAGCTAGATAGCTGGATAGCTAGATAGCTAGATAGCTAGATAGCTAGATAGCTGGATAGCTGGATAGCTAGATAGCTAGATAGTTGGATAGATAGTTAGCTAGATTGCTTGAAAGAAAGAAAGATAGATAGATAGATAGATAGATAGATAAAAAGATAAATAGATAGAGAGATATATAGCTGGATAGAGAGAGAGAGAGAGAAAGAGAGAAGTAGATAGATATATAGATAGAAAGATGAGTAGATGGATGGATGGAAAGATAGAGAGACAGAGAGGGAGGCATAGCTAGATAGGTAGATAGCTAGATAGATAGATCGATAGATAGATGGATAGATAGATNCAGAGAGGGAGGCATAGCTAGATAGGTAGATAGCTAGATAGATAGATCGATAGATAGATGGATAGATAGATAGATACATCGATACATAGATACGTACATAGATAGATAGATAGATAGATAGACAGACAGACAGACAGACAGATAGATAGATAGCTCGATAGCTAGATAGCTACATAGCTAGTTTTTAGATAGATAGATAGATAGATAGATAGATAGATAGATAGGTAAATAGATAGACAAACAGATAGATAGATAGATAGCTAGATAGACAGATAGATCGATAGATAGATAGATATAGATAGATATAGATAGATAGATAGATAGGTAGGTAGGTAGATAGATAGATAGATGGATAGATAGGTAGATAGATAGATAGATAGAGAGACAGATAGATGGATGGATGGATGGATGGATGGATGGATGGATGGATAGNTAGATAGATAGATGGATAGATAGGTAGATAGATAGATAGATAGAGAGACAGATAGATGGATGGATGGATGGATGGATGGATGGATGGATGGATAGATAGGCAGATAGATCGAGAGAATAGATAGGATAGATAGGCTAGATAGGCTAGATAGGCTAGATAAGTAGATAATTAGATAGGATAGAGAGGATAGGTAGGAGACTCCTTAAACCATGCCCTATGAAGGATGCCAATGATGCAGAGGATGAGGAAATTCG
>BGPT01000228.1:147619-168197 GCA_003297045.1 Symbiodinium sp. clade C Y103
GGGTATAACTCATGAAGTTTCATGGGATTGGAGATTCCAGCCCCCCCAATACCTTGCTAAAGCAAGAGGGACTTCAGCTAGCAAAAGCTAGCTTTCGTGGTATCATATATCAATAAAATTCAATAAATAGGGAAATAGGCAATAGGGAGGGACAGGGAGATAGACAGAGAGGAAGCGAGATAGAGAGAGAGAGAGAGATACAGAGAGATCGAGATAGATAGTCAGCGAGATAAATAAACAAATAGACAGGCACAGAGAGATAAAGACAAAGAGAGAAAGAGAGAGAGAGGGAGACTCAGAGCCTCAGCCACCTTTCGGTCCATCAGTGGAAATCAGTGAGTGCGCTCTGCCATCCCTGCATCACAACAACGCACCTCTCCTGTAGGTTTCCTATCTGTGAAACTTCCGCCATCCCCTTGTGCGGCACTACCGGTATGGATTAATTATGGATGATTATGGTAATGTTGTCTAATCCTGGGCAAGTAGACTGCCAAAATGTTGGGCTCAGATGGCTGGGAGAGAGCTGGCACACATGGACGCCATTGCTCTATCTTCGCTCAAGTTGAAAGCACCGCTATCTGAACACTGACGAGATGCGCGCAAGTCGGAGCACACGCAGCACGTTGATTTTGGCAATGAGATCGTCTGAGCTGGCTCCATCCGTGGAATCAATTAGGTTCACAAGTATCTCCACGTACCCACACAGGATGATCGCCTAAGAACTGAAGCATGACCGCTGGATGATCTGATAATCCTAGCTTAAAGTCAGAACCTCGGCAAACTTTCGGAAAAGCCTTGAATGCCGCAGTTCACTTTAGGGAATCTCGAAACTACATGAACATATTATGAAAATATTTTATTTCCAAATTTCACGTTCATTGGAACACGTAGAACCCTTTTGCAATGCTATAGAGGGTTCTCAAGGTGATGCTCAAGGTCCTTTTAATGGGCGAAAGCTGGTGAAGTACGAAAGGTACTAAAAAGATTTGAAAGGCAAGGCTCTATGTCCAAGATCACCATCCAGTCTTTCAACAATCGCTTGCCACGGACCAAGAACAGCAAAGGCAGCTCAGATGTGTACAAAAATAAGCAAATGTCTGAGCAAATCCTCAGCCGGGCGTGGGCGTGGCCAAATGACATGTGTCTCATTTCGGCCATTTGGCGTCTCATTTCGGCCATGCCACCTCCACGGGGCCTAGGTATACCTATATAGGCGGTCTATCAATTGCGATTCTGCCACAAACTATGCCGCATAGACTATGGAATATCTGAGAGTATTTACAGCAAGACATGTTAAGAATTAAGAATATGTATGCGCAAATCCAAGCAGCAAAACAGTAGATGAGGTTTGATCTCCTCTGGCTCTGCTATCAATGTCATTGGCTGTCAAGTACGCGTCAAGGAGAACTACAATCCCCAGAAAGTTTGCGGTGTAGTTGCCTGCACCGCAGCAAAAGGTTGCATTGTGTGAATGACGCAACCACAAAGTGAAAAACGCACTTCAGGCAACCATCCCCAATCCTCGTTTGATGAAGAGGCAGGGAAACACAAGCACTGGTTGCACAGCTCAGTCTAAGGAGACATTTTAAGGAGACATTCTGCTTTCATTGTAAGTCTCAAAGATCACACAATTCGCAGGAAAAGAATTGGGCATGTTGGAGCGATTTGAAACATGGTGGAGTTGGAAGTCTGTTTGCAGGGGATGAGCTGCGCCAGCAAAGCGCGTGCACTTGTTGCAGCAACTAAGGTCAAGCTGAAGCTGCCAAAATAATGTTGATTCATGATTCTACTGGGTCAACTACCCACTGGGGCGACAAAATCAGGTTCAATCAGGAAGGCTGGCCTTCCACCAAAATAGAAGCATATTTCTTTACCTTTCCAAGCCAATGATCATCGTGCTCGACTACCTCGCAAACAGAGCTCACCGCAAAATTTAAACCTCATCTTGAACAATCAATTCAAACCAAATATTGATCAATCCTGTCCAGTCTGCTCATTTCAAGAACACAACCAGCAATATAATCAAATGGGTGTGTCATGGTGTGTCCGCATCAGCTGCAAGGAGCGGAAAAAAAGATGGAAAACCATTTGCCAAGTTTGTGACGCCTCTTCAACGCTGCAAGTCCAGTTCACCAGTGAAAGACTGCCAAAAACAAGGCTCATCACTCTACATGCTGCAAGCTAGGATACTGCGCCCGAACAGGCCGAGAGCGTGCAAATCAAGAAATTAAAAAACGCACTGGTTGCCGCATTCATGATCGAGCAGAGCACCCTATCGTGCATGGGTTACCTGGTTGTGGCCCGTCCGCCAGTGCCCTAAAATCCTCACATCAGCAAATCCCCGTTGAAAACATTCACGAGCTGGTATAGACCCCTGCGCCATCCTGCGCCATAAGGCCGCAAACTCCGGCCCAAATATCAAATACTATATAATATATCATAGTATTATTAAGCCTGGGGCCTAAGTCTTCTAAGTGTCTGGTTGCTTCTAGTTGGCAAGCAGCCCCACCCCACCCCATCTCATAGAGTAGCGAGGCATCTTGTACTTCAACTGAATATCAACACACGCCAACCCAACTCGACCCAAACCCTGCATAGCATCATCTGCAGCACCGAACCAACAATCACAAACAGCGTGCTTTGATGCGAGCACTTGTTAATACCAGAGCACGCCACTGATTTCTTTGATGTCTTGCCTTTTTGAAAGTACGTGTAGAATAGAAGAAAGAGATTGGCTCCTCCAAACACTCAGTCCCTGACTGTTTCTTGGCTACGTCGTTTTGAACATTTTGTGGGTTTCCATGGAAACAAGACGTGCACCCGGATATAATGTTGATGTTTCCACCTGTCGAAATAGCACCTGTCATTTCTTCAATGACACGACATTTGAAAGGACACGACTTCCCAGGATTATCATTATCCGATCCGCCATCATTCATTATCATAATCTTTATCACCACAATTACTACTGTTACCACCACCATCATCATCACCAGCATGACCAGCCGCCTCTCCCCTGAAACTCTGAGTCAAAGCAACCAAGAATAGGGCAGTGTCCCCAAGGCATCCCCACGCTGCATCTCGACATGTATTGACTCGTTTTTAATATTTTTTCTGTGCTTCTTCGTGAGCACAATTGTTGCTGTGCAATTACCCGCATGGCAAAAATTCAATGTCCCTTGTTGAGTTCGCACCCGGAGTCTGGCTGGCACGAATGATACAATGACGACAAATAAATAGAGGACCAATGGACAAATAGTAAAATAGTAACAATGGTGGGTGCTTGGTGCAACATTCTATTTGGACCTGTCCAACCACCTTGGACCGCTGAATTAGCAAAGCAGCCTTCTCCTCTCTGGTGATGAGCTTCCCCATCATGACGCTCGGAGATCTCTTTCTGATTGACTGCGCATTGGAAGGACTGGAAGGACTGCGAAGCCTGCTGCATAGCTGACGCAATGCCGCAGCTTTTACCCTGATCGTTTTGAAGTGAGTCGCATGAGTCGTGAGATTCTAGAAGATTCACGGCCGCCATCCTCTTGTGTCTTTTGTCCTTTTGAATCCTTTTGATGCGTGTGAAAAAGAAGAAAAAATCAGGGGGCAGCTGCACGAGTTCCAGGCCTCCCCAAGGACAAGCTTCTGGATCCACTCGGCTCCCATGTCGTGGGAACAGCCTGAACAAGACGATACAAGACGCATCAAGACGCCCAAAGATGCTGCCATGGACCTCCCATGGACCTCCTTTATTCATCTTAATTCGACGATGTTCGGTGATGTTCTGTGTATGCTTATGAACAGCCACCGTATTTCACTGCATTCCACCCAGAACCTTCCACCCAGCCTCCAAGCTCACCCTCGATGGATCCGATGGTTGGCTGTCTGTGGAAATTTGACGACCCTCAGTTTCCTCCATGATCCAATGAATGCTCTTGGTCAGGAGCCAGGAGGCTGCGAGCGGTGTACTACCCGTGTCAGTTTGAAGCTTCAACACCTAGAGGTTGCGACACCGATCTATGACCTTCCATGTCATGCTGCATATGCATGTGTGACTATTTATGCATGTTTCGTAAACAATACATTATGAGATTGCACAATAACCCAACACCATCCAACACCCGTATGCATATAGAAGCTCAACAAGGCATGCCAAATTGCAAACAAAGCATGCCCAAATTCTGTTGGTCACGCCAACATAGGGGATGGGTCAAAACCCTGCTGTTCATATCAACAGCTGGTGGATGCTGGTGGTAAGAATGGCTGCTCAAGCATGCCCATCTCGGATGATCCCGAATGCGATCTGCCCTTGCCAAAGGAAGAGCTACCGGAACCAACGAATCCCAGGGCACGGGTCCTTCGGATTAAGCGCATTCTGCTTCTCGACCTCAATGCAAACGCGAGCCTTCTTCAATCTACACAGCTGCCCAAAAAACTTTGACACTTGGAATGACTTGGAGCTGAAGCATGCTCAAAAACCATCAAAAACCATGAGCTTTTGCACTGCCTTGCCATCTTGGGAGACTTGTTCCTCAATATTCTCAGGAATGAGGAAACTGGATGTCTTGGCCTGCTGAATCCAAGCTGCGCTGGAGGTACCGATATCACCCTGTGCATTCAGTCTCGACTCAGCGCCCTTGCCCGGCTCACCCTGGCAAAAAGCATCACCAAACGATTGTAAAATGCTGACATATGCTGACTTATGACTAACTTATTGTGTCAGATTATGTCTGAGCTTGAAAACAATCTCCGCGCCTAGACCTGCTCAATAGCTTTCACCGGATCAAGTAAGGGCGTGTTCTTCTATGTTCCCCACCAATTCAACACAAGATTTTCAAAATCTCTACAAGTCGTTACTGTATAAATCTGTTGGCCCTACGATTCTGCCTGGCTGGTAGCTACAGGATGGGCTTGGCTGTCGCTGTATGCCTGCGATGCCAAGTCAAGCTGTTGCTCCGCAAATCCCGGTGCAAAAGGTCAGCGATGAGCACAACACAGACAAAACAGCTACAGTATCATCAGCTAGAACAAATCACAAGATGAAACAATCAAAGCATAAAGATAGCACAAAGGTACACAACTGACCTACGGCCCTGCGGCCCTACGGCCCTGCCCATGCTTCACGCCACACATCACATTCAACCCTACCCTCCAACTAAATTAGCACACCTCCGAGCAAGATGAACACCTTCTACTGTACTTCTCACATTCGACTCTACTTCACAACGCGGCCCCAGTGCCTGGTACTTATCAAACATTTTCGGTTACTGCGGGGTGTGGTTGGGTGGGGTGGGGCGGGATGGGATGGTATCGTTCACTCACTGCAGGGGGCGGTGGGGTCGGGTGGTAACGCCCACTCAAGGGTGCACACGCAGTTGCTGATGGTAGCGCTAAGTGACAATTGATGTGGAACCACTGATGAAGGGGTGGTGCTGGGACGTGGGGTGGCATGGTAACCCCCACCGATGCTGGGAATAAGAAGTGCTTGTACTCATATGCTTATCAATCAGGAAAGCATAATCTCCACTCTAAACATTTCGAAACATTCGAGATATATCCCTAATCTTTGTGCCCGCAGCAAGACCGCCTATTGGGTCTGTTATGGTCTGTTATAAAGTCGAAACCTTTGCACCTGACACCGCCTGTTTTCCACATTCGGCCCTACCCAAAGACAGGGGTAGGGTCAAATGAGAGGCGCCTGCACTAAGAAACAGCATCACGTAGAGCACAACACTTGGAACACTTCGCAATGTTAGTTATGTTATCATCTCGTATAGCAACCCTCGTTCGTAAAAAAACATTTTTTTATCCGTTCTCAGATCTCCCCGGGGAGCATACTATGTAGATCCGCATTCCCTGCAAATATTAATTACATACGTCTGGGCGGAGGCCGTGGTTTTGTAGTATAAAATGGTTTTTGGACCTAGTCTTCACTATAGATTCCCGTTTGCACACCGCAGTGTCTCGGAAAATGCATAAAAATGCTGCATAGAAACCATCGCACGCCCCCTTGTTTGAATTTCAAGAACCCCTTCGAAATCAACGGACACAGGATCTTGAGCTCAAATTTTGATTCCTTATTCCTTCATGGAAACCAATTCTTGCTGCTCTCCCAATTTTATAGTCTTCACTTCAATCGATGTTGTCTGGAGTCCATGGATTTTATAAAAATGTCTGCTCAGCTCTGCCTGGGTGCGGATGGGGTGGTGCATTCTACAGAGGGGCAATTTTATAGAGGTGTGATGGTTCAACCGGGGCGTGCGTTCTGATTTTGGTGATGTCGTGTGCTGTGAATAGAAAGCAGCCTGGACAGCTTAAGAGGGAGGAACACAATGGGAGGTAACCTTCATAAAACATCAAAAAGGAACGCCCCCTCTCCCCCTCCCGAGAGATGGACTGCTAGGAACTATGCGACAAAGGCCTTTGACAAAAGCATCCCGAAGAGATAACATACAGTACAAGTATTCCAAGGTTAGTTCATCTTGCAACAATTTTTTAAAACCATGCAATCATGATTTGAGGCCAAAGGGAAGGGGACGAAAGCTAGTTGGGCAAGGAAAGATGTGTATTGAGAGAATATGTGGCCTGCCACTCGATGTTGCTGACACGCGTGTGTCATGATGCGAGCTCGCATGCATCATAATCATTCCACAACCCTCCCCCTGACATCCTAGCACACCAGCGTTAACATTACCCTCCTAGCATCCTACTTGCCAAATACAAAGTACCATCTGATTGAATCTCTTTCCCTCAGCCTTTCCTTCCTTGTTCCTGTCCATGAAATATTCTATATATTATATGTTTATGTGACTATGATGAGTATATCTAATTATCTCCATCTGCCTAGCGACATATCGATACAAATAACATCAAATAACCCAGCCTTAGAATGTTGTAACCTAAGTGCATACACCCATCGAACAAGAAATGTGTGGGAATCTTAAGATGTGCATCTTCTATTCCTCGCCAAGACCGGGTCATGAGTCATGTTTTCACGCAGACCTCTTGAGGAAAAGGAATGCAAGATCCAAGTGGTTGTTCTCTCATTACTCATTACATTACATTTCATTATGTAAGTTTGCACTCCATGCAACCTGTGATATCTTGCCACCTGCCGAGTCTTGATTCAACTTGTTTCCTTCATATGGCCATGACGGCGCGAATTGCCCAATGCCCCACTGGGCACTATTTAGCCAGCACTTGGCTACGCTGCGCGCCATATCAAAAAGGCGCTGCCGACTTTGAGGTGAAGGACCTCGTGTGCCTTTGCTGGAGTTGAAACGTTGAGACGTTGCCAAACTCACATTGGTAGCGGAGAGCGTCAAGATCTCTGGGCTTTGGACTTTTGCTTCTAGCTCTACCGGATCTTGGACAGAGAGCGCTTCGGTGAGAACTCTTGGCTGAGCTCTTCCTTTTGATCGACCCTAAGGGCATAGACCAGCTCCCCTATTTTGAGTTCTTCTTGGAATTTTTGCAGAATGGCTTCGGGATCTGCTAAGCAGTCAGATAGCTCTGATGCAATCACTCGGAACAGTTTCATCCCTTTGTTTTCTGGCCAGCCGGCTGACTACCAGGAGTGGCGCAAAAGGATCCGCATCTACTACCGGAAGATGGGCCTGACAAAACGTGCAGGCGAAGCTGTGCTGCACATCGTTGGAAGTCTGCAGGGATCAGCATGGCGACTGGTTGAGGACTTCAATCTGGATGACTGTGAAAAACCTGCTGCTTTCGAATCCATCATCAAGCTCCTGGGATGGTCACTTCGAGTATGACAATCATGTGCAAGTGCCCAGTGACTTCGATGGCGACTTTGGTCTTCAGAGAAAGCCTGGACACCCTTTTGGCCTACATCACTGACCATGCTGACTTGCACCGGAGACTCGAGAAACAAGGGGTCAGTCTTCCTACAGCTGTGCAAGGCTGGCACCTTTTGAGGAAGTGTGGATTGACCAAGGAGCAACGGCAAGTTGTCAATTTGAGGGCACCAACACTTGAGTTGACAAAGGTCCTCGAGGCCGTCTACCTGCTGCTTGGGCAGGATCACGACTACAAATATGCTGCTGCCCACGCCCATCACGGGGCTGACCGCCGCTGGAACCGTGGAAAGGGCGGCAGAGTGTGCTTTGGTGGCGATGACGTTGCCAAGAATGTGGAAGAGAACAGCTGGGACTGGGATCCGCAGTCCAAATACGATGCCTACTGGGAATGGGATGACTATGATAACCCTGAGGACTATGGCTTCGATGATGATGCCGCCTACTACCAGCAGACTGGTGAATGGGATGGCGAGTCAACCATCCCTGAGGACAGCACTTCAGTCTTCGATGTGGATACGTGGGATGATGCCTACGCGGCATACCTTGATGCCCGGAAGAGATTCAATGATCTCAGACTCAGCCGCGGCTACTTGCCCATCGTTGCCTTGCAGGATTCCAACATCCAGCCTGGGACATCATCGCCGTCGAGAAGTTCCGGTGGTGGGTCGCCAAGGGCAAGAAGGGAAATCGACAGGGAAACCCAACAACTTCAAGTATGACAAGGCTTCCATGAAGCCTGCACAACCTCAACAACGAGCCCAAGCTGCCTTGCAAGGTCTTCGCTCTGGACAGAAAAGGCACTTTGCTGCCAACTGCCCTGTGAACAACCAGAAGACTAGCCCTAACAAGCGGCCAGCTCCTTTGACCACGGAATCAATGGCAAAGCATTCCGAAGGTGCCTTGGTGACTTTTATGGACAAGCATGGTCATGAGCACACCGATGTGGCGATGCTGGACGCTGGGGCATCGGCATTTCTCTGCGGATATGGCGCGATGAGCCGCTACCTGTACCCCGTGGACTCGATCCATCCTCTTTTACAGGTGTGATCGAAAATTTCACTATTTGGAGGTGATGCTGAAAGAAAGTGTGGCAAAGTGGGCTTTGCACAGGTCTTCATGGTTCTTGGTGAGACGCCAATGCTGTGTGGACGACCGATCATCCAGCAGGTTGGCATTGCTTTGGATTTTTCAGCTGAGAAGATCAAGTTCGGTGATGGTCATGCAGTGGATGCCTGCGTTGATGGGTCTGCATGGTGAATATCTTCTACCAGTCTCCATGGACTTTGATTTTTGTCATGCAGCCCTTGAACCTCACTTCGACTTGCCTGGCCACACCTGGTGAAGTGGGCTTGAATCCCCGAACGTTTCTGGAGCTCAATGGCGAAGAGATGATCTTCAAAGCTGAGGACGAGACCGAAGCTGTGATCCTCCCTGGCACGGTCAAGTGCCAACGGCATCTTTTCCAAACCATGGATGCCCGCCTGACTGAAGATCTGAATGATCTGCATGGCTACATCACAGCCGAGTTGCACCCTGGTTTTCAAGGACGGGTTGCAGAGCCGCTTGGAGCTTCAAGCCGGGTCTTCTCACGTTGGGACTTTGACCTGCCATCGCACCAACGCGCATTCCTTGAGCTGCAGGAGAAGGAGGTCCCTGATGAGATCTACATGGCTCCAACATGTGGCCCATGGTCAGTCATGCAGTCCTTGGCCGCCAGAACCCCAGAGCAACAGCAGAATCTTCGAGAGCTTCGTGAATGGCACCATAGCTGTGCTTTTGCAAAAAGATCTACCTCAAACAGATTCGCCAAGGTGGACACGCTCACTTGGAGCAACCAGCATGTGCGAAATCTTGGAAGACCAATGCACTTTCAAATATGCCTGGACTTCTCTGCAGATTCGATCAATGTCAGTATGGATGTACTTGCCAGGATGTCGATCTGGAGTGGAAACTGGTGCAAAAGCCAACTGGTCTTCAGACCACCAAGATGGCTGTTTTCAAGGAGTTCAACAAACGACGCGCTGGTGATCATCAACACTGTCGGCTTGAAGGGAGCGGCCCTGGTGTTGGTCGTCGAACCCGCTACTATCAGCCTTCTTTGGCCTCCACACTGGCTGCCTGCTTGATGGTGGAGGAGGTCCCTGCCATTTGTGAATTTGCTGGGGGCCGCTGATGATGACAAGAAGCATGGTGGCCGCATCATGCAACTGCTGACCAACAACCGGCAAGAGGCTGTTCGATGTGTGCAACGTCTTCATCGAAATCTTGGACACCCATCCACCTGGAAGATTTGAGGTTAGGTTAAAAAGGTGCTTTTAGGTTATAGACTATTTTCTGCCCAATAAATTGAAATTAACTATTTGTCAGGACCCTGTAGGTTATCCAATCAAATAACCTAACCTATTTTGAAGGCTATTCAGAATTATTCATACCATTTACCTTTTTTTCAAAGGTTGTTCATACAAGTTACCTTTTTGTTTAAAGGTTATTCGTACAACTTACCTTTTATCCCAAGGTTATTTATAGAGAGGGGGGTGTTGTGAGCGCCAAATTTTTGCATTTTTGGAATCTAATTTCTGAAAAAAGATACTAAACCCTCTTCTTTCCAAAACCAAACATTGTTGNGAGAGGGGGGTGTTGTGAGCGCCAAATTTTTGCATTTTTGGAATCTAATTTCTGAAAAAAGATACTAAACCCTCTTCTTTCCAAAACCAAACATTGTTGCTTCTGCAAAAAAAACAACCATTGTGCATCCTCAATAGCTCTCCCAGGTCATACATAGATACATAGATTTGACCAAAACGGACATGAATAATAGATGAAGACAACAAAACAAACAAGTGCCAAAGGCCTTTGCAAAGAGTGCAGCATTGCTTTAAGAATGTATAAACTCTACATCTCTACAGGATTTTCCCTCAACATATGCCATGCAATAGTTCTTTAAAAATGTGCACTGTAAACTGGAAACATGCACCAATTCATGCAATATGTTCTCTATAAATAATGAAGGACAAATTTCATTATCAAACATCACTTGTAAAATGCCTTTGCACAAAGAGCACTGATCCTCAATGTATGCAACAGCCCTTTGCAAAAAAATGTGGCATTCTTTGAAAGATGTGTAGCATTGTTTCCCAATTTCAGGGAGAACCCTCCTATATAAGTAATGAATCAGTTCAGAAATCATAGCATNAGATGTGTAGCATTGTTTCCCAATTTCAGGGAGAACCCTCCTATATAAGTAATGAATCAGTTCAGAAATCATAGCATTCCTGTAGGAAAATGTAGCATGTTGTTTTGCAAGATTGATCCTTTTTTAAAATTATTGCAGCCTGGTTTTGAAAAGAGTGTAAACTTACGGTCAAAGGGCCCTTCAAACCTGGCAAAACCTTTGTCGATAAAGTGGCACATTCATTGAAACATGTGTTTTACATTTGAAAGAGCAGGTTCTTGTTTGTAAAGTGTGCAGCATTCCTGTAAGAAAGTGTAGCAAGAGCCTACTGTAGATTCCATTGATGATGCAAAAACCATTGAAAAAATATGATTNAAAAAGTGCAGCACCAACTTTTGCAATATGTCCTTTCAAAGGGTACAGCTATTCTATGGAAATGGTGTTTTGTTTTGAAAGCAATGTGACTTTCAAAAGGTCCCTCAAAAGGTGCAATGTCTCTGTAAACNTATGCAACATGTTTTTCAAAGAGCACAGCAATTCTGCAACAAAAGTGTTTTTGAGAGTGCAACATTGTTCTCAAGGCCCTTCAACATGTGCAAAAACCTTTGTGAATACAGCAGACCATTCCTTTGAAAAATGCATGTGTTTGTCTAAGAAGATCATGCAGTATATACAGTGGCGCTATGAAAACCAATGGCATTTCTATATTACAAGAAAATGTTATATTGCCATATCTCTCAGGATTAATCTGGATTAATCCAACACTACAAAACACCAAAACCAAAAGAACCCAAAAAAACAAAAAACAAAAAAAACAAAGGTTGGCAAGTAGTCCAGAGACCAGAGTAGTTGGGAAAACATTGTTTTTTTTTTTTGTTTTTTTGTTTTTTTTTGTTTTTTTGGTTCTGTGACCATCGAAGTAGACAAAAGGCAGACAAATGCCCATAGTGTAGGCAATTCTTGAGACAATCGAAGCAGGCAAAAACCCAAATTGTAGGCAATTCACAAATTTTAAACACCCAAAGTGGTTCATCTTCCTTACAAAGGGTGTTGTGAACACAAAAAACAATACATAACATTCAAAAAATATCATCAAAATGTTGCTTTTTTAGCGCTCACAACACCCCTTTCTGTATTTATATCATTTACCTTCCAGCTTCACTGGGTACTTTGCAAAAACTCTCACAAATATCACTCAAATATTTCTGAACTCTTTGGTTTGATTCTTTGGCCCTTCCACTCTCGTAGGTATTAAAACTGCGTATTAAAACTGTACATCGCTTTTCCTCCTTGGTTGACCTCTGTGATGTCACCACTGGCCAGCGCCTGGTTGAAGGCATCNCGTATTAAAACTGTACATCGCTTTTCCTCCTTGGTTGACCTCTGTGATGTCACCACTGGCCAGCGCCTGGTTGAAGGCATCAGCATCGCCATGGAAGTAATGATGGAGCATGATTGCACGTGGAAAAGTGGTCTGGGCATCTTTGCCATAGCTCTTGTCAGAGGTCTTCAGCCAGCTTCTGAAGCTGGGATTGTCTGCCTGCATTTCCCAGCAGCCTGTCTTGGATTTCTTCTCGAACATGCGGTTCACCAACATGGTTTTTTCTCCCATGGTTTCACATTTTTCCCAAATCTCCTTGATCTGTGCTGGAACTTTTCCTGCTTTGAGCAGCCTCTTGAACTTGCCACCAGCACCTTTGGAACGCTTCTCATTGTGACCATCCGGATCCACGCTTTCCACTTCTTCTTCTTCTCCCTCAACCTTCTCAACCTCTTCTTTCGCTTCTGGCACCCCAGACTGGAGCTTGGAGACTTGGTCTCTAAAGGTACCACCTTTGGCAGCAGGCCTTTTGNCTCAACCTTCTCAACCTCTTCTTTCGCTTCTGGCACCCCAGACTGGAGCTTGGAGACTTGGTCTCTAAAGGTACCACCTTTGGCAGCAGGCCTTTTGAATGGTGCAAAAGTGTCTTCCTTTTTGTTCTTCTTTTCTTTCTTCTCCTTCTGTTTCTTCTCCTTCTTTGTCTTCCTTTGGCTTTGGCCTTTGGCTCTGGATTTTTCCCTTTGGGGGTCTTTGGTGGTGTCTTTGGCACCTTGGGTTTGCTTCCTGCCTTTGCCTTGGCTTTGGAAGCTGATTTTTTCAAAACTTTGGCAGCTGTTTTTTCAAGCGGTTGCTGTTCTTCCTCCGCTTGCTCCTCTCATTCTCTTCATTTTCCTTCTCTCCGTTATTCTCATTCTCTTCATCTTCCTTCTTTTCGGGTTCCATGGCCACCTCAGAAGCCTGGCTGTAGCAAGGGCTCCTAGGTAAATACCTGGCAATGGTTTTCACTGGGCTGTTGTACCTGGATCGACAAAAAGTGTGTAATTAGAAACCTGGTATCCACTTTATATATATATATATATACACATGTTAATTTGTTGGAGTGTTACTTGAAGGTTATTAGAAAGATTTTTACAGTGTGAATAACTTGTTGGAGTGGTATTTAAAGGTTATTAGAGCTTGGGAGTGGTGGTGCTTGAAAGCACCACACACTGTGTGTGTGTGTATCTAGTCTCTACTATTTGTTGCTACTGACAAAGATTTTAGATTTCAACCATGTTAGCGTTGCTGCTGTTGGCTTTGAGCCTGGAAAGAAAGAAACAGAAAAATGCCATGCAAGCACTGGTTCAATGAACACCGGCCAAGTCACTGCATGCAGGACTTCTGCTTTTGGTTCTGGTTTTGATGACAACGGTCTTTTTGATTTGGAAAAAGAGAAGAAACTCTTGTCAAAGCCACAGCCAAAAAAATATTTTTTTTAGAACTTTTGCAACGCAGTGCCAACATGCCTTAGCAGTTTGCTTAAAAGTTTCTAAGCAAAGTGCTAAGGGACCTTAGCAGTTTGCTTGGATGTTTCTAAGCAAACTGCTAAGCTGCCTTGGAAGTTTCCAAGCAAACTGCTAAGCTGCCTTGGAAGTTTCTAAGCAAACTGCTGAGCTGCCTTAGAAGTTTCTAAGCAAACTACTAAGCTGCCTTAGCAGTTTGCTTAGAAACTTCTAAGGCCCTTAGCAGTTTGCTTAGAATCTTCTAAGTCAGCTTAGCAGTTTGCTTAGAAACTTCTTTAAGGCAGCTTAGCAGTTTGCTTGGAAACTTCCAAGGCAGCTTAGCAGTTTGCTTAGAAACTTCCAAGGCAGCTTAGCAGTTTGCTTGGAAACTTTTAAGCAAACTGCTGAGGCCCCTTAGCACTTTGCTTAGAAACTTCTAAGCAAACGGCTAAGGCACCTTGGCACTGTGTTGCAAAAGTTCTGAAAAGTATCATTTTTTGGCTGGGGCTTTTGCAAAAATTCCCTGTCTCCAAATCAAAAAGATCGTTGTCATCAAAACCAACACCAAAAACAGAAGTCTTGTAGGTGCTCGCATGGCATTTTTCTGTTTCATTCTTTCCAGGCTCAAAGCCAACAGCAGCAACGCTCTCAAGCACCATCACTTCCAAGGTTTTGTTGGCAACATGAACACTGTAGAGATATCTCTCTAAGAACTCTCAAATACCATTCCAACAAGTGATCCACAATGTAAAAAATACCTCTCTAATAATCTTCAAGTAACACTCCAACAAATTAACATGTGTATATATATATATATTTAAAAAAAATGTGGGAGCTTGATTAGTGTGGGTGGTCGGTATTGTGACAAGTTTTCTCCACATTATTCAGAATCCTGGCCATTTGAGGGGGGTCGGTATTTTGTCAAATTTTTTTGTCAAGTCAAGATTTTTTTGAAAATAAATAAATAAATATATATATATATATGATTTTTTTGAATAATGTTTCAGAAAAAATCAATAATTAACTAATTATTGAATATATTTTTCATTAATATTCAAAGAAGCTCAGATCTTCAATACTGTGATTTGTTTCAAGGGTCTTCTATTGTGTCCTACTTTCTTTTATATAGTTTTGCTTTTTTAGAAAAGTATTGTTTTCATTTGCTTGCAATTCTTGATAAGATTTCATCAGTTAATTCATTTATTAAAACATGTCATTTTATAAAACTTGGAGCAGCTCAGATCTTCAATTATGTGTTTGTTTCAGGGGTCTTCTATTGTGTCCAGCCATCACATTCCTACCAACGACCTTGAGCTTCAATAGTACGTTTGATGCTAAGGTCTTCTATTGTGTCCAACCTTTTTTGGGGTTGCACTTTTCATAGTGTCCTTTTTCATTTTAATATTTAATTGTAAAGCTATTGCAACTCATTTAGTTTTCCTCTTGAATCATGAAACTTCATGGTTTCCTAAAATATTAGACCCCNTTTTCATTTTAATATTTAATTGTAAAGCTATTGCAACTCATTTAGTTTTCCTCTTGAATCATGAAACTTCATGGTTTCCTAAAATATTAGACCCCTTATTAAAACCACAAAACCAGCAATTTTTCAAGGTGGTAGTCCATGAGCAGCTCAGATCTTGAATTCTGTGTTTGTTTCAGGGGTCTGCTATTGTGTCCCACTTTTTTTGGGTGGTGAATTTATCAATCAATTCTTTTATTCTTTTCTGCAGCTGAGATGATTCACTTAGCTTTGATCTTGAATCCTGAGAATTGGCGGCTTCCCAAANTTATCAATCAATTCTTTTATTCTTTTCTGCAGCTGAGATGATTCACTTAGCTTTGATCTTGAATCCTGAGAATTGGCGGCTTCCCAAAATATTTGACACCTTATTAAAACCTTTTCAAAAAACAGCACCCCAGCAATTTTTCAAGGTGGTAGTCCATGAGCACCCAGATCTTCAAGTATGTGTTTGTTTCAGGGATCTTCTATTGTGTCCCACTTTTTTGGGGGTGGTGAATTTTATCAATCAATTCTTTTTTTTCTTTTCTGCAGCTGAGATGATTCACTTAGCTTTGATCTTTAATCCTGAGAATTTATGGTTTCCCAATTAAACCCCTTTTTGAAACCTTTTTAAAAAACAGCACCCCAGCAATTTTTCAAGGTGGTAGTCCATGAGCAGCTCAGATCTTGAATTATGTGTTTGTTTCAGGGGTCTGCTATTTTATCAATCAATTCTTTTATTCTTTTCTGCAGCTGAGATGATTCACTTAGCTTTGATCTTGAATCCTGAGAATTGGCGGCTTCCCAAAATATTTGACACTTTATTAAAACCTTTTTAAAAAACAGCACCCCAACAATTTTTCAAGGGGGTAGTCCACGAGCAGCTCAGATCTTGAATTATGCGTTTGTTTCACTTGTCTTCTATTGTGTGCAGCCCTCACATTCCTACCAATGACCTTGAGCTTCAATAGTACGTTTGATGCTAAGGTCTTCTATTGTGTCCAGCCCTCACATTCCTATCAATGACCCTGAGCTTCAATTGTATGTTTGATGATAGGGTCTTCTATTGTGTCCAGCCCTCACATTCCTATCAATGACCCTGAGCTTCAATTGTATGTTTGGTGATAGGGGCTTCTATTGTGTCCAACCTTTTTTGGGGTTGCACTTTTCATAGTTTCCTTTTTCATTTTAATATTTAATTGTAAAGCTATTGCAACTCATTTAGTTTTCCTCTTGAATCATGAAACTTCATGGTTTCCTAAAATATTAGACCCCNTTTTCATTTTAATATTTAATTGTAAAGCTATTGCAACTCATTTAGTTTTCCTCTTGAATCATGAAACTTCATGGTTTCCTAAAATATTAGACCCCTTATGAAACCTTACCTTAAAAAAAAAAACAGCACCCCAGCAATCTTTCAAGGGGGTAGTCCATGAGCAGCTCAGATCTTGAATAATGTGTTTGTTTCAGGGGTCTTCTATTGTGTCCCAGTTTTTTTGTGTGGTGAAGGAAAAGCAATTGAAAGCAAATTGACTTCAATTGAAACCCTTGTCTTGTCCATTGAGTTTAAAAGGAAAACCAATTGAAAGTAAATTGATTTCAATTGAAATCCTTTTTTGTCCATTGAGTTTAAAAAGGAAAAGCAATTGAAAGCAAACTGATTTCAATTGAAATTCTTGTCCATTGAGTTTAAAAGGAAAAGCAATTGAAAGCAAATTGATTTCAATTGAAATCTGTTTCTTGTCCATTGAGTCTAAAAGGAAAAGCAAGTGAAAGCAAATTGATTTCAATTGAAACCCTTTTCTTGTCCATTGAGTTTAAAAGGAAAAGCAATTGAAAGTAAATTGATTTCAATTGAAACCCTTTTCTTGTCCAATGAGTTTAAAAGGAAAAGCAATTGAAAGCAAATTGATTTCAATTGAAATCATTTTCTTGTCCATCGAGTTTAAAAGGAAAAGCAATTGAAAGTAAATTGAAATTGAAATCCTGACCTGACAAATAATTCAGACCCGGTTTTTCATTTTTTTCTGCCCCTGAATTGTTTGGGGGGGGGGCGTGCAATGGACACTCCAGCTTTTCCAATGAGCTATTTCTTCCATCTTCATATCCAATCATCACGTGTTTATCTTCTCTCCTTTTAATAAAAATTTTATGTGAATGAATTTGTTCTTCTTTCTTCCTTTGCAAGCTAACTGCCACATAGACCCGAACTGTCCAGCGTACGGGGGAGGGCCCCCCACACTAATCAAGATCGCACATTAATGAGTAATATTTGGTATCTAATTACACACTTTTTTCGATCCAGGTACAACAGCCCAGTGAAAACCACTGCCAGGTATTTACCTAGGAGCCCTTGCTACAGCCAGGCTTCTGAGGTGGCCATGGAACCCGAAAAGAAGGAAGATGAAGAGAATGAGAATAACGGGGAGAAGGAAAATGAAGAGAATGAAGCTAAGGAAGAGGAGCAGGCGGAGGAAGAAGAGCAACCGCTTGAAAAAACAGTTTCCAAAGTCTTGAAAAACCAGCTTCCAAAGCAGAGGCAAAGGCAGGAAGCAAACCCAAGGTGCCAAAGACACCACCAAAGAGCTGCAAAGGGAAAAATCCGGAGCCAAAGGCCGAAGCCAAAGGAAGACAAAGAAGGAGAAGAAACATAAGGAGAAGAAAGAAAAGAAGAACAAAAAGGAAGACACTTTTGCACCATTCAAAAGATTTCAAAAGGCTTGCTGCCAAAGGTGGTACCTTTAGAGATCCAGTCATGGTGCCAGAAGCGAAAGAAGAGGTTGAGAAGGTTGAGGGAGAAGAAGAAGAAGAAGAAGAAGTGAGAGAACAGGATTAAAGCGTGGATCCTGATGGTCACAATGAGAAGCGTTCCAAAGGTGCTGGTGGCAAGTTCAAGAGGCTGCTCAAAGCAGGAAAAGTTCCAGCAGAGATCAAGGAGATTGGGGAAAAATGTGAAACCATGGGAGAAAAAACCATGTTGGTGAACCGCTTGTTCAAGAAGAACTCCAAGACAGGCTGCTGGGAAATGCAGGCAGACAATCCCAGCTTCAGAAGCTGGCTGAGACCTTTGACAAGAGCTATAGCAAAGATGCCCAGACCACTTTTCCACGTGCAATCATGCTCTATCACTACTTCCATGGCGATGCTGATGCCTTCAACCAGGCGCTGGCCAGTGGTGACATCACAGAGGTCAACCAAGGAGGAAAAGCGATGTACAGTTTTAATACGNGATGCCTTCAACCAGGCGCTGGCCAGTGGTGACATCACAGAGGTCAACCAAGGAGGAAAAGCGATGTACAGTTTTAATACGCAGTTTTAATACCTACGAAAGTGGAAGGGCCAAAGAATCAGACCAAAGAATCAACAAATGGGTGAAAACATGTTTCCTTGCTGAAGCAAAGAAACTCAAACCAATACATGTGTACTGTCACAGTGGCTGCTGTAAAAGCACACCCATTACAACGGGAAGGTAAATGATATAAATCCTTGGGGAAAAAAAGGTACGTTCTGTGAATAACCTTGAAAACAAAAAAGGTAACTTGTATGAATAACCTTGAAAATAGTTCAAAGTTATTTGGTCAAATAGCCTTTTCAAGGTTAAACATGATTTACCTAGTAGGCCGGAAGTTAACTATTTTTGAAGAATAACCTACAAGCACCTTTTTAGCCTAACCTCATCTTCCAGGCAAAGAGGCCTCGCTGGGAACTTTAAAAAAGCCGTGGTGCGAGCGATGTGGTCTTGGAATGTGCTCGTCAGTTCTCGTGCGCCTCCTGTGAACGGTACAAGAAGCCTGACGGTCTGCCGCCAGGTGTCCTGAATAATGTCAAGGAGTTCAACCATCTGCTTCAAGCAGACGTTCTCTGGGTGAAGGTCAATGACCGCAAGTATCCCATCTTGAGTTTGCTGGATCAATCCACCAAGTTTCAGGCCGCTGCCTTACTGCATCGAGAACGATCGGAGCACCTCATCTCTGTGCTTGAACGACATTGGTGAGGTACTTTGGCTGCCCTCGCACACTTCTCACTGACGAAGGGCGGGGCTGGGCATCAGATGAATTCCAGGAATGGGTCAGTGCCCACATGATCGAGCACTTGATTGCCCCTGCCAGGTGAAGCTCACACTCGCCTTGCTCTGGTCGAAAGGCGTTGGCAAGCTGTGGAAGTTTACATGGTGGACTTGGGTCTGATCGACCGTGATGGAATCCGCCAAGCCTTAGCTCCACCACAGTGGCTGGGTTCTCTCCGAATCAGTGGCTCCTTGGCTACCAGCCCAAGCTGGCAGGTGAACTCTTGGCCGATGCACTTGGACCAGCGCATCTGGAGGGGCACCAATCCTTCGAAGGTGTCCTGAGGCAACGAGCTGCTGCTCGAAATGCCATCACTGCCGCTGAGGTTGACCACAAGCTTCGAAGATCCCTCTTGCGGAAGTACCAGAGGCAACAAGGGCCACTGACTTTGGGTCAAAGCTGCTTCCATACTGGCGTGACAGCCGGCCTCTGACCCCAAGAAGATTCGATGGCATGGACCTGCACGTGTTGTGATGGTCGAGCAGGATGATCAAGGGCGACCGAGACTTTTCTGGATTGCCCATCGCACTCAGCTTCTTCGAGCTGCACCCCATCATGTGCGAGCCAACTTCATGGACTTCTAGGTTGGCATCGATGGACTTCAAGCTGCACTGCCGGTCTGAAATCAAGGGGGGTGACACGCTTCTTGGACTTGGGACGGCTGAATCGCCGCAACATCGACAATGTGGAGAATGATGAGGAAGGGATGCAAGATGATGCTCCCGATGATGGTGACGATGGTGGTGACTTTCCTGAGCCGCCTTCGACTCGCCGCCGCGCGGATGATCATCCTGGGTTGGACTTGGACTTGCACCCTCGTGATCAATCTGGCATGGATTTGATGCCGGTGCCTCCTCATGACCCGGCTGACGTGGACTTGCAGTCAGCTGGAGGCAGAAGTGTTGGCTACTCGCCATCGGTTGCACTGGACGATGATGCTGGTGCACCACCTCCACAAGTCATCCAAGTTCCTGATGACGATGATCCTCCAATGCTGATCGACGCTGATGAGTCGGAGCCCAGTGATGGGCCACCACATCCAGATACACCAATGGTGAACACAAGGCCACCATCAACTACTGGAGAACCTTCTCAATTTCCAAAGGTTGAATAGTTTTTGGATTTTTTTGGGGCAAGGTTTTGGATTTTTTTTTGGGTTTCTGCTCTGGTACCATTTGCCTTGTATTTGCAACAGTTTGGAACTTGAACCTGTCATTTTGCA
>BGPT01000228.1:168270-218215 GCA_003297045.1 Symbiodinium sp. clade C Y103
TTTATTGCATCTTTAGGGTTTCTTAGGGTTTCATTTATCATACCTTTAGGGTTTCTTTATGGTTTAAATAGGGTTTCATTTAGGGTTTCTTTTAGGGTGCTGGGGTGTCTTTAGGCTTTCAGTCTGCCATTTTGCATGGTATTTGCTGCATTTTGGCACTTGAACCTCTCATTTTACATGATATTTGCTACATGTTGGTACTTCAAACGTTCATGTGGGTTTCTTTAGGGTTTCATTTAGGGGTTCTTTAGGGTTTATTTTAGGGTGTCATTCATTGTATCTTTAGGGTTTTATGTAGGATTTCATTTATTGTATCTTTAGGGTTTTTTTGCTTTCATTTAAGGGTTCCTTAGGGTTGCATTTTAGGTTTCATTTAGGGTTTCATTTAGGGTTTCTTTAGGGTATTTTTAGGGTTCATTCAGGATGTCTNAGGTTCTTATCAGGATTTCTTATCAGGATTTCTTTAGGGTTTCTTTAGGGTTTATTTAGGGTTTCATTTAGGGTTTCATTTAGGGTTTCTTTAGGGTTTATTTAGGGTTCATTTAGGGTTTCTTTAGGGTTTCTTTAGGGTTCATTTAGGGTTTCATTTTGGGTTTCTTTAGGGTTTATTTAGGGTTTCATTTGGGGTGTCATTTATTGTATCTTTAGGGTTTCTTTAGGGTCTCATTTATTGTATTTTTAGGCTTTCTTTAGGTTTCATTTATTGTATCAATCTTTAGCGTTTCTTTAAAGTTTTATTTGGGGGGTACTTAGGGTTGCTTTGAGGTTTCAAAGCAGAGAAGCAGAAAAGAAAAAGGCACAGAAGCAGAGAAGCAGAAAAGCAGGAAAAGCAAAAAGCGGAAAAGCAAAGAAGCAGAAAAGCAGAGAAGCAGGAAAAGCAAAAAGCGGAACAGCAAAGAAGCAGGAAAAACAGAAAAGCACAAAGGCCAAAAAGCAAAGAAGCAGAAAAGCAGAGAAGCAGAAAAGCACAAAAGCAGAAAAGCAGAGAAGNGCAGAAAAGCACAAAAGCAGAGAAGCGGAGAACCAGGAGACCCAAAAAAAAATCCAAAACCTGTCCCAAAAAAAAATCCAAAAATAAATGACCCTCCATTTCCAAACCCTGGACATTCCTCGTTGCCACCCAGTGCAATATCGACAGCACCTGAGATGCCAGATATGAGACATTCTTCATTGCCAAATCCAACACATGCTTCACTGCCACTTAACACAACATCAAGAATGAGACACTCTTCATTGCCACCTGATGCAACATCCACCAATCCAACATCAACCAACTTGGATCTCTATGAACCTGCCAGCGAGTTCCAAAATTGGATCGAGCTGAGACCTCCATCTTTGGTCCGATGAGACGCCATCGACAACAACAGTCTCAGCCCTACAACCCTGAGGATCAGAAGAACCAGAATGCCAGCGACCGTGAGGTCGGAGAGCACTACATGCAATCCTATATGACATCTTGGGCGTTTACACCAGCCAGGTTCACTTGACCGACTACTGCAAAGCGGGGTGTGTCATTCGACACCATGTGCGACCTCGCCGGGGTCTTTTCAAGATCAAGGACATCACTGACGTCCCCATTGACTCTGAGCTGCTGGATGCGAACCGCACCACTGTGGTCAGAACTGCCGATGGAAAACTTCAGGTCATCAATGACCTTGGCGCTGAGCAGCGCTTCTTGGAGTCCGAGTGGAGTGGCTGCACAATCTTTCAGATTTCTGGAAAAGCCCACCGAGAACTTGGTATGTATGCAAGTTTGCCCTCCAAAAGAGTCGGAAAGGATGTCAAGGTGAAGATAGCCAAACAACACAAGAAGATTGCCAACAATGCCATCAACGAGAGGACTCTCACTCCTGATCAACGCGCTCAGTTCCAGGAAGCCAAATGTAAAGAATTCCAACCCTTCTTCGAGAACCAGGTCTGGGAGTTCGATACTGAGGCCAACGCGGTGCCGGAGCGGACATTGACCGCCAGGGCCCCGACCAAACGGGCCAAGAACCAAGATGGGACCCCCCGTGCGAAGGCACGACTCATCGTCCGAGGCTACCTGGATGTCGATGCCTTGGACAAGCTTAGGGCCTTCAAACCAGAAGTCCAACTACTTCCAGGACATCGAGAAACTTTCTGATGAGCCTGACGGCACTGCTCACAGACTCGGAAGTTGTGGGTCAAGCTACTACCTGAATGCATTCGGTTGCTTGGAGCCCCAGACTCATGCCGAATGTTGCTGCTGAAGCCGGTGTACGGCCAACTTGATGCACTGAGACGATGGTATCAAGAGGCGACATCAAGGCGCGTGAAAGAGCTAGGTCTACGACCTCACTATCTAGATTCTTGCTGCTTCCTGGCCTTTGAACCTGACGTCAATGATGGTGAGTCGACTACTGGTGTTCTTGGACCGAACCGCCTCTGCGGAATGGTGTGTCTTCATGTAGATGACCTTTTGGGGTCTGGGAATGCTGCTTCTCCAACATGGCAGCGAATCCTCAAGGAGCTCAAGGATGTGTTCAAGTTTCGTGAATGGAAAGATGGTGATACTCTGCAGTACTGCGGCTGCTCTATTGAGAAGCTGCCTGGCGGCCTGAAGCTCTATACCAGCAGTCCTATGTGGACAAGATCCATCCAATGACCATCCCTCGGTCACATGGACCGGAAGTTGAGCTGACCTCGAAGGAGATCACCGCTCTTCGTGGACTTCGCGGTGCACTTCAATGGCCAAGTGTGCAGAATTCTCCACACCTCCAGGCTTCTGTTTTTGTAGCTGCAGGCCAGGTCAACCAGGCCAAAGTGAGCACAGCCCAGGAACTCAACAGAACCCTCAAATTTGCAAAGCAGAATGGCGATGTGGGACTAGTCTTCAAAGCACTAGGCCCTGTGGAACAGTTGAGAATAATAGTCACTTTGTTTGATGCTTCGTTTTCTTCGAGACCTGATGGCACCTCTCAGGGAGGTTACATGATTTTGCTGGTGCCCGAGCACACTCTTGTCAACCAGGAGGACCACTTCCATCTGCTTGAATGGCAATCGATGAAGCTTCCGAGAGTTGCTTGAAGCTCGCTTGCTGCCGAGACACAAGCTGCTGCCCAAGCCGCTGATGCCACTGACATTCATCTTTGCCGCCCTGATTTGCAGTTGGTGCTGAGACCTGTTTTGATCACAGATGCCAAAGCTTTGTATGGTTCCTATCACAGGGAGACCGTGACCGCCAATGTGACGGATCGTCGAACTGTTTTGGAGATCAGGGTGATCAAGGAGCTTCTACAAGATCTATCTGAAGAACTGAGATGGGTCTCTTCGGCTTCTTGCCGACCGGTTGCGACATGGCCGCATTGGATTCTAGTGGGATCCCAACTATGTGGCTGCCAAGAAGAAAACTGCTGTGGAGTGACAGGTGAACATGGAAGAGCATGCTGCTCCACCACCACCTCAACGACTACGAGTCATCAATGAGGATGAGATGGGCGAGAACGAACTTGGAGAAGATGAAGCTGGAATGGAAGAATCGAGTGAGCATCCAACAGATGCTGAACCTGCTGCTGCAACCTCTGGTGTCTATATGGTGCACACCGACGAGGTGATTGAGTATTTCGATGCTGTCCTTCCGAACTTCGAGGACACAAATGTGTCTGACAAAGCGCTCCAGGAGAAGATGCGCTATGGTATGAGTTTCACACATGGCATTTTGCCGACCTTTGAGCCTGGCTGGATTTTCATGATCTTTTTCACGGTGCTTTGCATTGTGGCTGCTGTGGCCTATGTGAAGCGAAAGCTCAAACAAGCCCTCGAAACTGGATATCACGCTGCCTGGAACCTTGTCCAGGGTGAGCTGGCTCAGTTGCAAGCCTTTGCAATCCTTTTTGCCAGGATGAACTATGAGCAGGAGCACATAGCTCGTGAGTACAGGAACTTCGCTCGGAACCGAGACTTCCTCGAAGACGCTGACAGACAGCGTGATGCTGGTGTACATGTCATGCGCCGAGCTTTGATCGAGTCGTTTCAACATGCTGACCTGCGCCCCTTCAGCGGCATGATTTGGGTCACTGAAGATGACGTCCGGCATGCTCAACCGCACTGCCAAGACTTGCCGACTGGAAGATTGACTGAGGCGAATGGTGTGAGACGATTTCGACCGTGTCCTACCTGCTCCTCCGGAGAGATCACTCCGAATGTCCCTGACGGTCAAGGTGTTCAACTTTTGACACAGTTAGAGACGTGGATCACTGACCAAGGGGCAGAAGCATGGCCAGTACATATGCATGGATGAGTGCTGAATGTACAGTTAGCACTTTCTCCCCGTGTAAGTTTGCACTCCATGCAACCTGTGAAATCTCGCCACCTGCCACGTCTTGATTCAACTTGTTTCCTTCATATTGCCATGACGGCCCGAATTCCCCAATGTCCCACTTAGGGTGGGCACTATTTAGCCAGCACTTGGCTACGCTGTGCGCCATATCGAAAATGGTGCTGCCGACTTTGAGGTGAACCTCGTGTGCCTTTGCTGGAGTTGAAACGTTGAGACGTTGCCAAACTCACACATTACATTAAAGTTCCATTTGCATTTACATTACATTACATTTACATTACATTACATTACATTTTAATGTGATAGTGTAAATATTAGATTAGATGAAATTAGATTGCATTAAATTATATAGATTAGATTACACTGGATTAGATCCCGTTACATTAGATTGCATTGGATTGGCTTACAATAGATTGCATTACATTGCGGCGCATTGCATTCACAACACTGACGGTGAATATTATGTGTGTGGGCATGCGAACGCGTGGTCACAGATGAAAAGGGGGGGGTACAGGTTCGACATGATTAATCATGTGCAACCAGGTGGCCCCAAAACCAGTTCGTCATGAAAATCATGCGAGCTGCATCCAGTCTCCCCCCAAATACATTGCTAAAGCAAATCCAATTCCAGCTAGCAAGCTAGCTTTCCTGATAACAGAAGATCACGCAAACACTAATCAACTTAAGACCTATTCTGCAATATTTCTCTGGAGTCTAGAGAATGCCCCCTCTATAGAATGCACACCAGATTTTACACAAGCCACCTCCCCCTGGTGTTATATAAGACATATTTAGAGGGATGATCGATATGTATGCTATATCATACTCTATAATACGCAGGTGTGCTTGCATTACACCACGGCAAATCACATCACATTGTGTTCATAATTTAATGAAAGTTGCGGACGCACTTGCAGCTACAATGCGGTACTGTACATTGCACTGCCATGAAAAACAGTCAAACATACATTGCCTGTGTAATATAAATACACATGCGCGTTCGCGTTCGGCAAATGGAAGGGACAAGATAAGCTAAGGTTAGGAAAGATAAGATAATATAAAGCAAGATTGATGGATCAGAAAGAAAAGATCGCGTGGGGTTAAATAGGTTAGATTAGAAAGGGTAAGATATATAGATTCATAGATCAATTCATGGTAGTTCTGACCCAACTACAAAAAAATTGATCAGACTGGATTGGACAAGGCAGATGTAAGAAAGCTGGATGGATAGAGTCGACAGGGTAGGCTGACTAGATAAATTGCATAGACAGGATTGGTTGGATAAGTCCCATGGATAAGATATGTTCACTGGACTGCTAAATAGCCAGGTCGGTTAGGCACCTTACATAGTTGGTAGACGCTAGATAGTCAGAAAAATGGATGGACGAATGCATCGATGGATATAAATAAACAGGGTAAGATGTATTAAGTAAGATGGAAAAGATCCGTTACTAGGAAAATTTATAGAATCCTAGTTTTAGTATGTTTTAGTTTGTAATATAGATGACATGGATGGCAAAGATGAAATCTATAAGGTATCATACGGAGGTTAAAGAGATTCGGGTATTAGATAGGCATGCAAATACATTAAATACATGCATGCATTCATCCATACACGTGTGTGCAAACAAAAACGTATTGCAACACAGACACACACGCACATATCTATATATATATATATATGTATTATATATATATATATACACACACACGTTTTTCCACTATGCATGACCACCCACATCCCCCAGTATAGCCCTCTCTCGCCGTGCTTCCCTGATCGCCTCTGGCAATTGAGAAATGCGAGTGGGAGTCCTAGGTGGCAAAATGCAAAATCATTGCCATTGCCTCTGCAGAGCATCCTGCTTTCTCATCAAGGTTCACGTTTCCCATTTTTCCTTTTTCGTTTCAATCTGTTCTAATGTTTTCCCCGAAGCACCTGCAAAGGGTTCCTTCCAAAGAGGAGCTGCGAGTCTACAGTTTCGACATCGTCATCCACGTCATCATCCACCTCATCACATCATCATCTTCGTCATCATAATCAACATCTTCATCACCATCATGTATTAGATCTACAAACGCTTTTGCAAATTGACAACCTGCACGTGTATAGATGTAGCTGGAAGCATCTATGCATTTGCAGCTGTATGGATACACATGTACAGTACAACCTAAAGGTGCGTAGATGATTTTTCTAATGAAGGTGTATAGACAGATGTAGGGGAGTACATCTGCACATCTGCAAGTGCAAATATTCAGGTTCACAAATCCGCCGGCCTGCCAGCGTGTCTAATTGGAAGGTGTTGTTCCTTGGCTTGTACTTGTTCCCCCTTGCCTATGTACAAGTATGCAAGTCTAAGTCTAAGTCTAAGTACTAGTACTGCTACTATGGTAGTACTACCACTCCTACTACTCCTACTCCCCCTCCTCCTCCTACCTACTCCTCGTACCTACTCCTCCTATACCCCTTCCTTCTTCCCCACGTTCTATACTGTGAGTGCTTCTACACTGGTAGTGCCGGTAGCTAGTGACACCGTCTACAGCACTACAGTTGTCCACCGGTACTGGTGCTAAACTGAACGACTGGTGCTCATTTGGCCTGCGGTCCGTAGGGTGCTCAAGCACGCACTTGCAAGCTGCATCTGATCTACGGCACTGTCTTCGTCTCTTCTTCTTCCTCTCCTCTCCTCTTCTCTTCTCGCTTCGTCTCGTCTCTTCTCTTCTGCTCCTCTCTCCGGCTTCCACCTAGAGTGCGCATCAAATTCCCTTGGGGGCCACCTCTCTATGGCCGGCAGCCTTGCCGAAGGCAATTAAATACAAGTGAAAACAACTACACACCTACAACTTTATATACATGCAGGTGTACAGATGCAGGTGCAGTGATAATAGTGATACAGGTGAAAACGTCTACGTACACATTTACACCTAAAGAGATACAGGTGTACAGGTGTAGGTGAAAATTATCTACGCCTACGCATCTACAACTGCATCTGCAGGTGCGTAGATGCAGGTGTATAGATACAGGTGAACATATTTGCACATATACACTGTACAACTGAATATACGCAACTGATCGCATCAGATGTATACCCGCAGGCACGAAAATCTTCCAGAAGACACCTGCCTATCTCGAATCTTATAAACTTTCTCCTTTTCGGCGGCAATGCTGCGCAGATCGATTCTTACGAAATGCAATGATCCATCGCGCGAAAAGTGTGTTGTTATTCAAAGCTGAAATTTGGCTTGTGCGCAATGAACCATTCCCACATGCACATGAAACCCGCATCGGTCGTCAAAAGCAATGGCAAAATTTGGCTTTGGCTTGTGCGCAACGAGCCCTTCCCGCACGAAACGCGGGCCAATCGTCAAAGCCTGACGAAAAACTGCGATGTGGCTGGTGCACGGGAAACCCTTCCCAGACCAAGCCCTCGCAGAGCTTCCATAACTGAGGCGAAATAACTGTAGCAAAAACAGGCTCATTCGAGAAATACGCGGAAACAGCTTGGAACGGGCCTGCCACGGAAAATGTTTTTCCTCGATTGAGCCTGTTTTCGTGACTTTGCGTCCTGAAAGTAGCAAAAGTAGGCTCATTCGAGAAATACACGGAAGCACCTTCGAATGCGCCTGCCACGGAAAATTTTCTAGCGCACGGAGGGTCTTTCACACAGGAGCCTGACACCGAGCGAAATGTTCTTGCATAATCCGCAACCCATTTAATCCGCAATCCGCCTAATGATTAGGAATAAACTTTGATCACACCAGAATATCAAACTAAATTTGTTTTCGTGTGCCGAAACTCAGTCGCCAAGTAGCTGTGTGTAAAAATTCGTGCGCATAAAAGACTTGACTAAGAAACATGATATTTGTAACATTGCAGCGTAACATTTTTAGGCAAAATTGCTGAACATTGTTGAGTCAGATTACGTGGCAGTCAACATGCGAAGTCCCATTTCTAAGTAACATGCAGCACTTGCACTTTTGGCGGCATTCTTAAGTGACACTACATATCATCTCGGAACAACGCTATTATTGAGCAAATTCTCAGCCACTGGTTTTTGAAATGGCAAGTAAAATTGCTAAGTAAAATTTTGCGGTAGCATTGGTAAGCAACATGAGGCAAAATGCTCAGGATTCAGTAATATGTCTATGTAACATTTCAATCCAGAACATTATTTTCCAAGCTTTGGAAGGAAGATCAATCGACATGTTGAGCAACACTAGTAAGTAACATGTTGAGAAACTTTGCGAAGTAACATGGCAAGTCAATCACAACTAAGCAACACTCCGGGCCTACAGTTTGACTGGCATTTTGTGTAATTTTGAATGGCATTTAGTCCGAATGACAGCTGCTGTGAAACTCTTGCGGACAGCAGCAAAGAGACTTTTGAAGGAATGTTTGTTGTCGATTTGCCAAAGCGTGTCTGTAGCCTTGCATGTTCGGGCACTCTCGATGTTTGTGGTTGCACAATTCTACATGCCACCGCAACTCGTGATGTTTTGCGTGCGCGCTGCCGTTGAAAGACACGATGGCTCCAAATGGTTCCCAAAGCTAGAAGCGATATGAAATTAGATGTCATTGATATTCCCAGGCATGGCAAACAATTTCGTTCAAGTGATTGAAGACATTACGATTGAACGTGGCGGACTGTGAGCGGGAATTGCCCGAGCCCCTCACACTGTGAAATGGCACATGTACACATCTAAGTAACCTCTGTATATACTGGAATTTTGAGAAGATTGCTTGAAATTGCGTGGAATTTTTGAACCATGGGCAATAAATATGCTGGTATCCTCCGGTACCATTGCATCAATGTATTTGCAACGCTTCAATGAAGCCTCACCCGCGAAAGCAAGACAACGCCTCGCTGTAGGCATCGTGTGAACGAGATTTGTGCGAAGCATGTGTGCCGCGCATGGCTATATTTTGTCCAACGACAGCGGCTGCTTTAGATGATTTCACGTGGAAACGTCGGCACTACTACGACAGTTGCTGAACAGTCACGGCGATCTGTGTCACAGGTGCAAACCAATCAAATCCTCTTGAAAATGACACCGCCACCTTTGAATGCCGTGTTGGATTCAACCCAGGACTGTTGAAGCTATGGAGGGCTCAGTGGGGGCCACCCCTCAAGCTTGTCATTTGTTTCATGTGACATTGAGATCCCGATTCATTTCATTTCGTTCCATTTCATGGTACCAAAGCCTGAGAGAATACTAAAGAGATCCCTTCACGCGCATTTGCAGTGCCATTGCGTATGTCGAAAACTCTTCCTGTCTGTCTGTTTGGTGGCTGGTAGTTGTCTTGAGTACTTGGTGGGGGCCCGCACCTGGAAGCAATGACGCCAGTTGAATGGTTGATATGCGATGCAACGTGATGGAAGGTTTCATCACTTTTTCGAAGCAGTCCGCAGGATGGGGCCAAGATTGTGGTTCAATGCCGGTGACGCGCTTTAGAATAGTTTCATGGAGTGTGAATCGAATTTGTCCGAAACACTTCTATCGCAACCACAAACTTGATGGCCCGGAGGGGGAGGTGGACGAAACTATAGTTTCTGCGTATACGCAATGGGGTGATGGCAATGTTTCTGGGTTCAAGAAGCGGGATGTCTGTGGAAAGTGATGGCACATGATGAGAGAGAATAAAATATGATATGATGCGATAGGATGGGATGCAATTGAAGGGATTCGGATAGGACGAGATCTCATGAGATATGATGAGATACCTTGCGATAAGATGCAATGAGATGCGATGACATCAGATTTGTTTCACGCTCCTTTTTAGATCAGGTTGCGCAGGGCGATTTGCATCATGGCATTTGTTGCCACAACGGCCTCTTGATCAGAGGTCTTTGGACCAAAAGCGTAGCATCTGAGGGCAACTCCACTGACGTATGCACAGAAGAGGGTTTTCCAGCCAGTTTCCCAACGTGAATTCCTTGCTCACATGAATAAGGTGACATCAGGTATCCAGAAGATTGAAGACACTTGGTAGCCAGAGCAGGTGGCATATGGCCTGGTCAAAATGCCACGCAACAGCTGGTGTGTAGTCAAGCATTCACCAAATCAAGCTCGGCAAGGATTGCACACGCAGTGTGTTGGGCCGCAATGCCAGGCACAAATGGAAAAACTTCATAGATACCCTTTGAAAGCAAAGGAGAACATCTGCGGAGTCAGATCGCATCAAAACCGCTGAGCATGGTGTCAAGGGACACCTTGACATGCGCAGCAAAAAAAAAAACGTCAGCCCTTGCTCACATCAGGTATCCCAGAGGCACTTCCATGCAAATGCGGCCACTGTGGCCAAAAGCATTCTGGAGAAATGAATGACTGTAAAAGTCTGGAGAAAGAAAACAAGGCATGGTGAAGTACTTCAGAGATCAAAACACCGTCACATCAAGTGGCATGTTTGTGTGAAGTATTGGTTGCATGCATCAGGCGCATGAGACTGGCCATGGAATCATCTGTGTCAACTCGCTCACCTGGCTGTGGTGCATCAAACTCTGAACTCATGACCTGACTGGTGGTTGTAACGTCCACACTAGCTGGAATCACCTCGGGAGGCCAACACGTTGTCGAAGCACTTGAAGGCGCATCGATCCCTCTCCAGGTACCCTCAAAGGGCGATAGATATCAGCAGTATCAAGCCTGACCAAAAAAACCAGTGTGATGTTGCAACAAAACCACTCAAGAAGACCAGGCAGTTGAAGGATTTGGGCTGCTTCAGTCAAAGCCCAAAATGTGTTTTGGGTGCTCAGGGCTGCAGCCCCCTCTGCAACGGTTAGCCGCAGAACAGCACGGTAATGGCCGCCTGTGACATCTCCCAAATGCGCAACCATTGAGAGCGGGACATATTCATGGTTGACCTGACAGCCATCAGCAGTCCAAGTTGGTAACGTGCACACTGTATCAGCATGAAGCCACAACTTGAGCTTGTCAACGGAGCCATCAATGCTGTGGGCAGTTCTGTCAACATGACAAATGAGAATATGTGGGGCATCAAGCAGCGCAGTCTGCATTCCATACTCCTGAGTCCAGCCATTCAACAGGTCAGAAGGTGCAATGGTCGTGACAGTAGTGTGCGGTACTTGCAAGAAAAGCGGAGCAAACACATCGCCCACATCATGATGGTGCCGCATGTTTTCAATGATGTAGGAACGTTCCCAACGGTGAGAAAAGCAGGGAGATTTCATCCAGCGCAAAACACAAAAGGCAAACTCTGCGGCATCAGCCGGCAGTGTGCCATTGTCCCACAGTGGGAAAAGGGCTGCAAATGCTGTTGGCACACTCACTAATGAGTCATCCATCCGACTGAAGAACTGTTGCATGATGGTTTGGCTGTCTCCCCAGTCCCCAATGCTGTAGGCATGACGACTCAGTAGAGCCCACCAGAGTGCAAACATGGTGGCACTGCAGTAGCAAAAATTTGCTACGTTCTGCAACTTCATTTGAGTCATCATGAGTAGCATGTCGCCTGTGGAAAGGAAGGTGATCACCTCAACGTCCTCAGCTGCATCTCGAGCTGCTGGGTCAGTGCACTGGGCTTCATGGAGGCCGGCTTGTAGCGCATGCCCAGCGGGTCCAGGGCCAAGCGCCAGGGGTACACTTGGACATCCTTGTGGTTGGACGGAATCTGATCTCTGGGCAGCGGCTTCATAGTGTGGAAGCTCAGGACAAGCTGGCTGTCCCTGCTGCTCTCCTCCAAGGCTTGCAGGCACTTCAGCATGGCATCCATCTTTTTGGGCATTTGGCTGGTCTGCACCATCTGCTGCTTGTGGCTGTTCCACTCCTGAAAGGGCCAGGAGCGATCGGTCAGGAGAAGGCCAACTTTCTGCGCCTGGGCAATCATCGCGTCCTGCTCCTTGGCCTCTGCCAGCAATTGGACCCGCTGGTTCAAGCAGCTCATCATCGTCTCCCACAAGGCACTGCGTAGGCTCTTCGTGGCATGATGTTGCTCTGCAAGAGTCTTCCACTGGGCCGTTGTTGCTATCAGATTCTGCAAGATGCTTTCTTCGCGATTGTTGATGAAACAGATCAGGCAAAAGCTGAGACTTTGTTGTCGAAGCTGGAGATCCAGTCGCAGGGCCAGTTTTCCCAAGGTGTGGACGACTGCCGCCAGATCCGCTTCTTCGTCTTTTGCTTTCCCCTTTCCCCGCCCCTTGGTCTTGCCTTTTCCATTGGGTCCCTTGGCCCTTTTGGCTGGCTGAGCCATCTTCACGGCCAAGATCTTCTGGGTGGTTTTGTCCAGGAGCGGTCCCTTTTGACGGAAGACATCGCCCAGCTGGGGCCAGAGATGCCTCCATTTCGGCCACCATGTCGGCCATGGCACGGATTGCTCAGTAGCCAGGCAAGCTGGTGGAGTATCGGGCAAATCTCCAGGTGCTGTTGCACCGTCACTTCAGCACACGTGGCAGCGCAGATGGGACAAGTCAATTGCGAGGCACAGCATTGGAAGAAGCCAAACATCATGGCTGCCAAGTTGGCATGCAGCATCATTGCACTGTTGAGTGCCAGGCTGTGCTCCGTAGTCAGGTGTGCTGAAAGCTCCTGGTCTGAAGCCTCATGACCGCAAATCACACATTTCTGGCAAAGCAAGGACAACAAGGGAGAAGACCACAACAGAGCCATCTGGTGGGTGCGGATCACTTCAGTGAGCAAAGTACAGAACTCAGCTGGTGCAAATTGACCTGCATCACGAGCACGGACATATTGCATGGCAATCTGGCGAAGAACCAGGCACTGATGTTCAGGTCTCATTGCAGACACATCTGTGGATGGTGTGCACATAGGCGCTGAGAAATGAAGTGCATGTGGATGCTGAGTGCCACAAATCCGAGTGAGCCATCTGCAAGTGATTGGACAGCTGGGCAGCACCTGTGTATCGCACTCCAGGCGTCTTGCAGTGGCATGTCCATTGCATCCTGCGATGAGCATCAGCAAGCCACAGCATCAAAGTGCCATCCCGAAGGTGTTACTGTTGCAAGACAACTTCATCAGGCAGGATTGGAGTGCGGCTTCTGGTGATGTCAAACTGTGGACACAGAGCGAGAGAGATGTGCATCTTCAATCCATTCACTGTTCCAAACTGGCGGCGACAATGGCTACATTGGGGTTTGCCTTCAATGCTATCACGTGCAAGCACAAAATTGTTCACAACAAGGCGCCTGGCGCGCATGGAGTCCAGTGAGGCATCTGCAGCTGGCAGCTCCGGGCCATCAGCCAGTGGCAACTCATGAATCAGAACCATGATGGCCGGACATAGATGTTCAACCTGAAATTCCTTCTGACAGAGTTCACACGCAGAGGCCGTGCCACACCTTTTCAGGACAGTGCCGGCAGTCCGGCAGAGCCCGTCTATCAAGGATTGATGATGCTGTCTCACATGCATGTTCATGCGTTTGAGGCCGCCGACAACCACATAGCATACAGCACAGTGTGTGCTTAGCCACTGCTTGACTGCATCATCCGCCTTGATGGCAGACCAATCGTGTGCATGGATCAATCTGAAGGCACGTGCTCCAACCTCAGAAGCCCTGGCTTTGTCAAAGAGATCGGACTGCTGATACTGTGCAGGGGCAAAAGGCCCAGCAGGATTCACTTGCGGAGGCGGGTGCACATCCACATCTGGATCAGTCTGAGCTACGCAGCTACAGCAGGCACGGATGCTGAAGTCGGAGTGGCAGCCAGCTGGTTGGCAAGCTCCGCAGATGTCGCCTGAGGCATCACTTGAGCAACATGCAGGGCCATGTGTTGTTGAAAAAGTGTAGGGGCAGAGGGCCCAGCTGGGCTCACATTCATAGGTTGGTGCATATCAACATCTGGATCAGTTGCAGCAGGCACGGATGCTGAAGACATAGTGGCAGCCAGCTGGTTGGCAAGCTCCGCAGATGTCGCCTGAGTCACCACTTGACCAACATGCAGGGCCATGTGTTTTTGAAAAAGCTTCCAAGTTGTAAATTCCAGGTCACAATGCTGACAATATGGCATACCATTGGAAGAGCCCTGTGCAATGGTTACTGGACGAAAGTGCTTCAAACTGTATCCATGTTCAAGCCACATATGCATCTTACGGGCACGGACAGTGCTGAAGGCACAGGTGCAAAAGAAGCAGGCATGAAATTCTACTGGATTAAGTGCTGAGTGGAGCGCCTTGGCAATGGGCTCAACATGCAGCCATGGCGCCATGGCCTGTCGCAACATCTGTGCAGTTTCTTGCAGATGCGACCAATCATGTTGAAGCAAAATGTCATCCCAGGCAAGATTACAGAACCGCTTGCTATAGCGTGAAATCATACCTTCAACTCGATTCAGCAAAAGGCGTGCAGGGGCATGCCAGCTACGAGCGTGCAGGAACTCAAAATGGGACATCTCGGTGATTAGTGAAAAATTGCCAGCAACTAGACGCAATTGACGCATGATTTCACTTTGGATGGTCTGGAATCCCTGTGGTGGCAGGCCAACTGTGAAGATGCCATAAGTCATGGCTGCAAAAACTGTTGTCTGCCAAAGCTGAAGTCTTTTGTCAACTGGAATGCGTGAAGAGCAGCTGAGCCAAATCTTGAGTCGCTGAAAAATGTGGCAGCTTGCTGCAATGCGGTGAGCAACTGTGGCTTTCTGCAGGTTCTGATACGTGATGCAAGCACCAAGGTATGTGGCTGAAGCTTTCAGTGGGACGTGTGCAACTTGATTTCTGCCATATGGAACACGCAGAAAAAAACCCTGCTCTGTGCGTTGCACATGGGAATGAAAGTGTCCCGCAAGCCGCAACAGAATCTCAGTTTTCTGAAAGGTAATCTTCAGCCCAAGGTCATGTGCACAAGTGATGAAGTGCCCAAAACGATCTATGGCGGTTTGAAGGCCTGTCTCTGTCTGAATTACTTGACAGAGATGCACATCATCTGCAAAGATAGTGGGTTGTTTGAGCATCCATTCCATGGGGACCCGCTCACTGTAGCGCTGCATTAACAGATACATCAGGCAGCTCCTAAGCTGTGGGGCTGTGATGCAGCCTTGTCTAACCCCACGGTTGGTGGGCTGAAGATCCTCCATATCATGATGGTTGATCACATAGCTGGTGCACGTATGCCAGGCTGCAAAGAGGCTGATGAGAGCCTGTGGGACTGCAAGCTGCACCAAAAAGCGGATCACCTCTGCCCTTGGAGCCATACCAAATGCTTTCTCAAGATCAATAAACATCTGAATACCACCAAAACAGCTCAGTTTGGAGGATCCACTCAAGTGATTGCGCAGTGAGGCAGTGTTTGTACGCATCAAAGCCTTCACCTGGTGTACTACTCTGATCGATGCATCTTGAGTGCCACGGGCACGCGTGTAGGCCATCTGCGAAAATTTGGACAGGGTCCCAAAAGTGGCCTCCTGCAGCTGTGAAGTCAGGATCTTCAAGATCGCCTTTCCAACTGGCTCTTGCATAGCTAATGCCCGCAAGTTCTGCGGGGCATTTGGTGGCTTATCAGGCTTACTGATGAACACCAGCCATCCGCGCTGCCAAACTTCTGGAATGTGTGGCGGCCATTGGTTCTGCCAACATTGCAGATCTTGATATGCAATGTCTGAGATGGCTATAGCAGTGCAGCGCCACATCAAATTCGGAGGGTACGGAGCAGCAACAGCTTTGACAATGGGAGCGCGCCTCAGGGCAGTGGGCAGATCCTGCTGAGTTAAAAGCACTCCAGGAGGGTGTGGCTGACAAAAGCGCAATGCTGGCAAGGCATCAACGTCAAACCAAATCCGTTTCACATATGCACTGAATATGGCAAGCTCTTCAATGGGAGATGCAATCAATCCAGAGGTGGTTCTGAGCTGGATTCTGCTCTTCTTCTGCTTGGGCGTGAATCCATTGACGAGGTGATACAACCTAAATAGGTCATTTCGCTGTGCTGCAAGTCCAGCTTGATGAGTCAACTGCTGAATAACTTTGTGCTGTCGGGCAACATCTTTCTGGTGTCTGTCAAGTTGGTGGAATCTGGTCCAACAACGCCACGCATGAAAAAGATTGGATTGCGTAGGAACTTCAAAGGCCTTCAACTGCTTCCAGAAGAACCGCTTGCTTTCAACAGTAGCATGAAACAGAGCAGCATCAGAAATGCTTTGTCATGAACAAACTCATGGAAGGTGTCAGACAAGACCGCATGCATACGAGTGAGAGAGCTTTCATCGGAAGCAGCAGTGGTGTGTGCTACCTGCATGAGCTGCTCAGTTTGAATGCGCTGAAGCTGGGCATTTGCACTGGAAATCATGTTCAGCCAGGCTTCATCACGAGTCACATGAAAATGTCTACTGAGCAGCCTATGCCGAAAGGTGAACTTACGATCAACTGCAGCTGTCTTGTATGGAATCCAACATCGGAGCAAAGTTGCAATCACTGGGATGTGGCCATTACAATTTGGGATCATGGGCATGTCTCGATGCAAGCTCGTTGATTTTGCAAGTCCATCAGTCTGACGCTGCTTGCAGATGACATAATCAATACGAGAAGTAGCCGCATTACCCTGAAAAGTAGGGCCATCTCGTTCGTTCCAGGCATTGAGTGCACAAAGCTCGTGTTGCTGCAATAGCTGCTCGAATGCACCTGAGTCGGCATGTTGTGCTCTATATACTGAGAAGTTCCAGCAACCCCACCAAAAGCATGTACTGAAGTGCTGAAATCACCCATCAAAGCAAGAAGATTTCTGTTGGGTAAATGATGCAGCAGGCTGTCAAGACTTTGGAGAAAGGACTGGCGTTTCTGTCGATTGGCATGGGTATGGGGTCACTGGTAAACGCCAACAAGGTCATACGGTCTGAGCCCCATATGCAATCTAACATGAAGGATCCGTCCTGGTTGGACAATCTGCCAGGAGAGTCTGGGTGCAGGACAAAGGCGTCGTGTTATCAGAAGCAGCACACCAGAATCTCCGGTGTGCACGCATGTCCATTTCTTGGTGAGCCACTCGTCTTCCATCTGGTCTCTGACAAGCAGACTACGTCAAAGGCTTGATTGGTGAGCCAATGGAGAAGTTCCTGGTATCTTGCACTGCTAAGACCACTGCGGTTCCACTCAAGGACCTTCAGCCTTCTTTTGGGTGCCTGCACATGATTGGGATAATCATCCAACCTCGGGCCAGAACCGGTGTCCTGTGGCTGTGACAACTGGCGCTGTTGTAGCTGCAGTCTGACAGAATGACACATACCTGGTGGGAAATCTGCTGCTGTGTGACAGTGTCCACGGTACCATGCATGACCATGTACAATGGATCGTTTACAGGCTCTCCTGAATGCACGCTTCGTCCTGTTGCCCCAAACCATGTAAATTCGCACCAGATTGGTGCATGCTATGGAGCACATTGGTCAGTGCTTCTCTGCGCCCCATGGTTGGCACAGAACTCACCCCAGCACCCAGGTTGATGAAAATGGGTCATGGCAAGGCAGGCTGACAACAGCAAGAAGCCTCGCCACCAGGTGAATCTCAATTGGGTGCCCCTGGAATTGGGACCAGGCTGGCAATGTGTTTGGAAAGTCAGGAAGTGCACTCGCCCCAAGAAAAAGATTGGAAATCAGGAAATCTAATAAGAAATCGCCCCGTTGCCAAAATGAATTGAATGAGTTGTTGAATCCACAGTGTGCGCCAAAACTCAAGGGCCCAACTTTGTGCCAGCAGGGGTGTGCAGCGCTGTCTGTGTGCAGTCTTGCAAGAGCGTTGAAAAAGTCGTCCTGTTGTCCAGAGAAGGAGGCACAAGCAGGAACAGCAAAGTCGAAATGTCAAATCGAGGGCCAGTGAGGCAAAGAAAAGAGAGCCCCCCCCAAACCAGAAAGTGCTGAAAGCCAAAGGAGACTTGTTGCAATCAACCTCAATCATAAGCAAAATTGTGGCAATCAAGAGGCCAAGGAGAGGGAGAAGAGCAATGCGCTGATCCAAAACTGTTGTCAAATCGTCTGTAAAAGTTGCACCGCTCGCTGTAAAGGGCCAGAGTGGCCAGCAACCGGAAAACACTGAGAGGCCACACCAGTACTGATCCTGAAGTGCAAGGGTGAGCTTTGATCTGAAAAAGTCAGAGAACACCAGGCCAGGCAGAAAAAGGGAGCCAACCCCTTCAAGTGGTGTCATCAGTGAAAGCCACGCTTGTTGCAAAAGCGCGGAGAGCTCCAAGTGAATCTCGCTGAAAGAGGCAAGCTCGCTATGTGCAATCTGTTGCAAATAAGTTGTCAATGAATGTATCTGCTGTACAAAGTCCAGGGCCAAAAATTTGGAACAATCAGCTGGGGAGTCCACTCCCTGTAGCGCAATGTCACTTGAAGTGGTGTACCAAACTGGGCCAGCCAGAATATCAAATGAGGAGCCCACCCTCAGCGCACCTGCGCAAGTCACTGTAATATCAAAACCGAATTTAGGATCTGCCGTCCCAAGGCCAGTCAGTTGTTGGGAGCCAACCCCACCGTGTGGGGACGACAGTGCAAGTCTGGCGTAGTGAGATTTAAATCTGTCTGAAGAGTCTTGTTCTCGTTGCACAAAAGCGTCGGGAAATCTGTGCTGATTCGGGCTTTGCAGAAAGTCAATAGAGTAGTCCACCTTCAACTCACCGTCGATGGAGGAATGTTGCTCAAAGGCTGCCGTCACAAGGCCAGACAGTTGTTGGGAGCCAACCCCACAGTTGAGGGACGACAGGTGTATATAGGGCAGAGGAACGCTGAGATCAGGTCCTGTGCAATGCTGCGAATGGATCTCTGTAGAGCAATCCGGATGTAGAGCAATCCGGAGTTGTCTCCACCAGGTGTCTGTGACAATCTGCTCAAGGTCCAAAGATGCCAAAGAAGATGCAGGACCAAAATGTGCATCAAATGGGGTCACTCCCCAAGTCCAAGCTCAAGGCAGCACAGCAAAATCAAATGGGCAAAGCGGGTACGTGTTCTAAACTATCGTGGGGGGCTTGAGTGCAGTTAGTGTGACTGCCGGGGGCTTATGACATCAGATACATTGAGAAGAGATATGATGAGACAGAATGAGACACAATGAGACATAATGAGACATGAGGAGAAATGATGACACGTGATGAGACATGATGAGACCTGATGAGACATGGTGAGACATGATGAATCATAATGAGACACGATGAGTCGATGAGACCTGGTGAGACAGGATAAGGAACGATGAGACATGGTGAGACGGGATGAGAATGGATGAGACGTGATGAGATATGATGGCACATGATGAGACATGATGAGACATGACCTGATGAGATATGACAAGGCATGATAAGACATGATGAGCCTTGGATTCCATCTGAGGAACCAGGATTTTGAGCGCTGACTTGTCCAAGAGCGGCCCCATGTGCCTGAAGACTGCACCTATTTGCGCCAACGGCAAGGTCTGCCATGGCAAGGTTTGCTCAGGATCCAAGCTAATTGGTGAAGAATGGGGCAAGTAACCAAATGCAATTGCACCGTTTCTTCAGCACAAGGGGCAGCGCCGCAGCGCAAATGGAACAAGTTGGTTGTTGGGTAGGGCACTGAAAGAAGCCCAAAACCAGTGCGGCAAGGTTTGCTTGAAGCATCATGGCACCATTGAGAGACAAGCTGTGGTTTTAATCAGATGAGTCTGCAGGAGTGAGCCCGTGGCCTCATGTCCACAAATCAAGCATTTCTGACTGAGCACTTGCATGAATGAGGACGTCCATGGACGTCCACAAGGGTGCCATGTGTTGACTGCATGTCACTTCATGAAGAAGAGTGCAGAAGTCAGCAGGAGCACAAGGCACAAAAGCTCGAAGTTTTTTAATTTGAAATGCATATGGCAAGAACAGCCCTGGAAAATCCCCAGCATCTCTGGCCCGAACATACTGCATAGCCACCTGTCGAAGAATGATGCATTGATGTTCCGTACGCATGGTGCCTGGTGAAGGATTGCATATACAAGGTTGGATGGTGTTCACAAATTCACAAAGGAAAGATGTGCAAGCTGTTGCAGAATGCCACAGAGCTGAATGGGAAATCTGCATGTGATTTGCCAATTGGGGGTGCGCCTGTAAAACGTAGGCCACAAGTCTGACAGCAACACGTCCACAGCATCCGTCGATGCGCATCACTCAACCACACCGTCAGCTGACCCTGTTTGATCAACATCTGGCTCAACTGGCGTTTGGCTGCGGTTGATATCAAAGCGTGAGCACTTTCCCAAGACAATGTGCATTTTCAGGCCATTCACTGTGTCAAACTTCCTGTGGCAATGGCTACACTGCGGGCTGCCCTGCATACTGTCCCTAGCCAGCACAAAATCATGCACCACCAAACGTCGAGTGCGCTTGGAAGACAGCTGAGAATTCGCATCAGCCTGGGATGGACCAGCAGCGATGGGAAGCTCATGAATCAACGCCATTGAGGCCTGGATAAGAGTTGGACATAAATGTTCACACTGAAAGACCTTGTTGCATTCACATGGGGACGCAGTGCCACATCGTTTGAGCACCGTTCTAGCAGTTTGATAAAGCCCATCAATTTGTTCCTGGTGGTGTTGTCTCATGTGCATGATCATGCGCTTGAGGTTCCCAACATAGATATTGCAGACCACGCAGTGGGCGCAAAGCCACATTCTCACTTCCTCATCAGCCTTGATGCCCTGCCAATTTTGAGAAACTATCAAGTTCCAGGCACGACGGCCTACAGGAGTTGCTCTGGCAATGTCAAAGAGCTCAGATGGCCGATGTGCCACTGGAAAAGCATGTTCCACAGGCATGTCACTTCCAGAGGCAACAGATGCCGCTGCAGACGGTGGCGGCAAAACTGGTGGCTCAGAGGGCTGGACTGGATCTGGACGCAGCTGTCGACCAAGCTCATCCAGAGCATCCTGGGTAGTGACATGCTCAACATGCAGAGCCGTATGTCTGTGAAACAAGCGCCATGTTGAAAAGGTGATATCACAATGTCGGCATCCCTTCCAGTGGTTCTAGTGCAGGATTCACCGCTTTGAAAGTGCGCAAACCAAAACCATGTTCAAGTCGCATGTGCAGCTTCTGAGCTCTGACTGTACTGAAAGTGCGGGGACAGAAGAAACAATCATGAAGATCACTAGGTTGAAGCACTGAGTGAAGCGCCTGATTGGTAGGGGCAGCATCCATGACCTGTCGCAGCAATCGTTCTGTGTCTGAAAGGTGATGCCAGTCACATTGCAACACAATGTCGTTCGACGCAAGTGTTTGTGCTCTGTGAGTATATCTGGAAATCAAGCCTTCCAATCGTGTCAGCAAGAGCCGCGCAGGTGTGGGCCAGCCGTGTCGTTGCAAAAAATCAAGATGTGTAATGGATGTGATCTGTGCAAAGTTTCCTGCCATGAGACGTAATTGCCGCATGATTTCTGTCTGCAAAGTGATGAAACCTTGTTGCATAAGCCCAACCGTGAAAAATTCCATAGGTCATGGCCGCAAAAACAGTAGAACGCCAAAGTTGAAAACGTTTCTGAATGGATATCTTGGATGAAGGACCGAGCCATACTTTCAGGCGCTGAAAGATATGCTTGCCCGCAGCAATTCTGTGTGCAACTGCGGCTTTCTGTGGATTCTGGTAGTTGATGCAGGTGCCCAAATACGTGACATGTGTCCGCAAAGGTAAATATGCAACCTGAGCCTGTCAATAAGGAATTTTCAAAAACACTCCATCTGCAGTTCGTTTGATATGCTTGGATTGTGCATGAATGTGAAAATGGCCTGCAAGGCGCATCAGCACTTCAGTCTTTTTAAAATTGATCTTCAGTCCCAAAGCATGTGCACATTGAAAGAAAAGGCCAAACCTTTGGATGGCTTGGTTCAGATCTTCCTCACAAGTGATCAATTGACAAAGGTGAATGTCATCGGCCAAGATTGTGAGGTGTCGTTTGAGCCACTCAACGGGCACCTGAGCACCAAAGTTGTGCATCAACAAGTACATCAGGCACGTCCATAGTGCTGGCGCGGCCACACAGCCTTGCCTGACCCCACGAGTAGTGGGTTGAATGTCTTCAAGTTCATGATGTTGGATCACATAACTGGTTTGACTGCGCCAGGCTCAAATAGACTGATCAAGGAAGAGGGAGCATCAAGAAGGACAAGCGCCTTGATTACTTCAGCACGAGGAGCCATGTCGAAAGCCTTCTCCAGGTCAATGAAGATCTGAAGACCTCCATAGCACTGTAGCTTGGCAGGTGGGGAGCCAGAGGCACGCAACAACTGTTTGACTTTGACGACAGTGCTTCATCACCCTAGCAACTGCATCTTGTGTGTCTCTTGCATGCATGTAGGCCATCTGAGGAAATTGACAAAACACAGGGAAAAACCGCTGTCTGCAATTGCTTGGTGAGTATTTGCAGGATGGATTTTCCAACAGGTTCCTGCATAGCCAATGCTCGCAAGTTGTCAGGGCAGTTTGGCTGCTTGTTTGGCTTGCCTATAAAGACAAGCCAGCCCCGGTGCCATTCAGATGGCACATGGGGGGGGCCACTTGTTCCACCATCGCAACAAGTCAGAGTAGACAATGTCCGCAATGGGAGCTGCATTTGAGCGCCACATCAAATTCAGAGGGAAAGGTGAGGCAACCGCCTTAACTATTGGTGCTCCCTCAAGGGCTTGGATCAGATCCTGCTTCGAAAAGGGAACACCTGGTGGAATCTGTGGACAATGCAGCATGGCAGATGGCGCCACAGGGTCCATCCAAATTTTGCGCACATACGTTCGCAGAATCGCGATTTCCTCAACAGGAGAGGCAATAGTTTCTGTGGCTGTTCTAAGTTGAATCCTGCTGCGCCGTTGTGCGGGGGTGAACTTGTTGATCAGGTGATACAATCTGAAAAGATCATTACGCTGAGCAGCATGGTCAGCTTGGCAAGTCAGTGCAATGACCCTGTCTCGCTTACGCTGTTTTGCAGCTGCTGCTTGTGTTCGCGTCAGTCCTGAGAACTTGGCCCAACAATGCCATGCCGTGAACAAGTTCTGAAGTGCAGGTTGACAAAGACCTCGGAGGCGCTTCCAGTACATCCATTTGCATTCAACCACAGCGTGAAAAGGGTCGGGGTCAGCCCTGGGCTGCATTAATCCACAAGCACCTTGAGCAGAGAGACTCTGAAAAGAATTCGAGAGAATCAAGTGCATCTGGCGCAACTAGACATCATCCGGCTCATCATGAGCAGGCTGATCAGCCAAGGAGTGGGGCATCTCACCAGTCTGCACGGCATGAAGTTGTTGAAGTTGAGAGTGTGCACAAGAGAGCATACGAAGCCAATGTGGATCTCGGTCAATGTGTAATTGTCTGCTCAACAGGCGATGTCGAAAGGTGAACTTGTAATCAATGGCAGTGGACTTGCAGGGAATCCAGCATCGAAGATGAGTAGCAATCAAAGGAATGTGTCCACCGCTCATTGGAATCATTGGCATATCACGCAATTGGGTGGTGGCCTTTGCGGCTCCATCAAGCTGTCTCTGCCGGCAGATGATATAGTCAATGCGGGAAGTGGCCAAGGGTCCCACAAATGCGGGACCATCTTTCTGATTCCAGGAGTTAAGGACACATAACTCATGTTGTTGCAGCAAGTGTTCAAGTGCACCAGAGTCTGTGTGTTGTGCCCCCTGCGTACAACTATGATTCCAAGTGTAATTGGAAGTGCCCACAACACCACCAAAGGCATGCACTGCAGTGTTAAAGTCACCCAAGATTGCAAGCAAGTTGCATCGTGGCAGTTGCCAAAGCAGTCTGTCCAGTTGATTCAAGAGATTCGGGCGGAGGGTGAAGTTTTTCGCACTGTGTGTCCACTGATAGACACCAAGGATGTCATAGTTCCGGAGGCCAAGGTGCAAGCGCACATGCAAAAGTCTCCCTTCCATAAAGGTCTGCCATGCAACCTTTTGAGCAGGACACAATTTACGAGATATCATCAGCAAAACGCCTGAATTGCCCTTAGTGTCCCCAGTGTGAACGGTCCGGTCTGCGGTTAACCACTCCAAGTCACTCCGCCAGCGGGTCTCAGAAAGGCAAATCACATCAAAGGACTGTTGTGGGATCCAGAGCAGAAATTCATTGTATCTGGCACTGCTGGGCCCACTCAGGTTCCAATGGAAAAGTTTGAGTCGATGGCGCGGTGAGTGCACCTTGTTGGGGAGTCGTCCAACATGCCGTCCAGTCAGCTGGGCACGAGAAGATGGCAGTCCATCAGCCACCGAAGCACGAGGGGGTGCCGCATGTGAGAAGGTGCCGGTAGGCTGACTCAAGGCAGCACGGCGAGGCTGGAAATTGCGCAGCTGTAAAACATTGTCCTCTGTACCATGTATGCCCATGAGCCTAAGCTCTGCGGCAGGCACGTCGATAGCTGCGTTTGCCAGTTCTGGACAGGCTGGCGCCATCCTGCGGCCCCATTCCATGTGGTTTCGCACACTGCTGGTGCATGTGGTGAAGCATCTGCTGTATAGCTCCTCGGTGTCCCCTTGAAGACACCGAACCCTCACCCCAGCGCCCATCATCATGAAGGTGTGACATGGCAAGGCAGCAAAACAAAAGTAGAAAACCACGCCACCAAAAGGAGGATAGTCTGGCGCTCCTGGAATTGGGACCAGGCTTGCAGTTGCCCCACAATTTGTAGAAACCCGCGCAAAGAGGAATTAAAACCTGCTTTCTCAAAGTGAATCCCTGTGCCAAAAAGAATTTGAAGGCTTGTAAATATCGATGGAGCTGTCTCCTCTCCTCACAAGGGCCAATCGCTGTGCCAGCAGGCAAAAGAGACAAGCTCGTGCAGTCCAAATATTGTGCCACGCCAAATGTGAATATGCACGCAACGCGCTCAAGCACCCAAAAAGGAGTGCAAAATGGAGGATCCAATCAAGGGCCAATGAAATGGTGTGAAGGGAGCCCACCCCAGAAGAAATTAAAAGATCACAAATAGTATCAAAGCCGACTAATGTGATGCAGCGCAAGAACCAGCTCTTCTGTTGATCTGAGATATCCAAAATCTGAGCAAACGCACCAGGTAGTGTCCGGGAGCCAACCCCGACGTAATGGGTCCACAGGTCAGTCCGCAAGAGCTTAGACAAAGTGCAAAAGGGCACAGCGGCCAGGTGTGCACGTGACGCCGGAAAGACAAAATCACAAGAATCAATGTTGCCGCACGACGCACCCCAACTGCAAAAAGGAATGTTGCACCAGCAGGAATAAATCTCAATGGCTGAGCTGAAGCAGGCAGGGAAAAGGGCAAACCTGGAAGTGTGCAGTGCCATGTCCTGCAGCAATGGCCAATACGGAGAAATAATATAGTCTGAAGTTCCCCGGCCAGACAGCTGTTAGGAGCCGACCCCACTGTGCGGGAACAACAGAAGCTCTGGGCAAGTAGATCCGCCAATTTGTGGCTGTGTCCGCTCAAATGCCAAAACAGGAAAAGTCAAGTGTCGCCTGTCGTTCCAAACCAAGTCGGATCCACTTGCTGTTGATGGAAGGTCTGTGGTGATCTCTGCAGCTTTGCCCAAAAGTAGCTGAATAAAAATCAAAATGAGAAATCGCATCAAAGGGGGACAGTCCCCTCACCAGTAAAAGCGCAGCACCAAAGCAAATGGCACAAGAGAATCAAAACAATCTAACGTGGGGGGTTTGACCGCAAAGGGGCTTATGAGATATGATAAAGCATGATAAGACATGATGAGACACGATGAGACATGATAAATCATGATAAGACATGATAAGACATGATGAGACATGATGAGACATGATGAGACATGATGAGACATGATGAGACATGATGGGACATGATGAGACATGATAAGACTAAATTAGACATGATGAGCCATGACGAGATATGATCGGATGATATGAGATGCCTTGAGTCACCAAGATTAATAAGTACCCCAGATCAGCTGGGTTTAGATCAGCTGGGTTTGTGAACCCCAAAGCGCATAAATGTGTGAAAAAATGTGTTTTTATATTTTTAAACTATAAAAACACACTTTTTCTCATATTTATGCATTTTATCCCATTAAAACGCATTTATTTTCTTTTTATCCCACTTTTTATGTGGTGAGGTTAAAACTAAATTGGTGGAGTATATAATATATTGTACAGTATGAGGGACACATGAGTGACAAATGATGGACAATGAACCCATGATGAACCAGGTTCAGCCAATGAAACCGGCAGTGTAAAACTCTTGAAATTAAATCCTTTGGAAATAAATTGTCAATCATATGTCGATCATCCACTAGTAATTAACTAGCCAATCGACGATTCATGTGTCAATCTTTCGTTGACTTGTCAATCAAATGTTTCAATCACTTGTCAATCAATTGTCCACCATCCACAACTCAAAGGAATAGAAACTGNCAATCAAATGTTTCAATCACTTGTCAATCAATTGTCCACCATCCACAACTCAAAGGAATAGAAACTGAACAAATGAGATTGGATTTTTGTTCCTCCGCGGTTCAGCGTGAGATTTGAGCTAAAATGTGATTAGGTTTCAAATTGTGTTTTGAATTTTGAATTAATTCCAAACATTTTGGAATACTCGGACCACTGACAGCCTTTCCAAATGAGTTGTGCGCTTTTCAGGCTTACACACGTCTACCTGAGATTGAGTTTGGATGTTGTCACAGCTCTCAAAACATAAATAAGCATAGTAAAACATGGTTAAATCATGAAGCAATCACAAGAAAGAAATCAAAATAAAAAATCTCAGTTGCTTGCCCTGGTCAAACTCAAGGAAGACATGGCAGGGACAAGTGATGCCAAAGGCAATTGCGGGGGAAAATCAGACCGATACCCTGAAAGACAAATGACTGCAGCCACAAATTCAACAATCAAATGCAATCNTGCCAAAGGCAATTGCGGGGGAAAATCAGACCGATACCCTGAAAGACAAATGACTGCAGCCACAAATTCAACAATCAAATGCAATCTGTAATCAAAAAACAAGAAAAAACTTTGTCTTTTTTTTGGTTTTGCAGCTGGGTTTTTTCATGCTCTCATCAAATTTGATGTTTTTTGAGATTTTTTGAGATTTTTTATATTGTCTAATTTGTTTGTTTAATAGTTTTTTGATTTTTTTTAGATTTTTTGAACTTTTTTTTTAGATTTTTTGAGATTTTTTAAACTTTTTTTGAGATTTTTTGAGATTTTTCGAGATTCTTTGGGATTTTTTGAGTTTTTTTTTAATGTTAACTAATTTACTGTGTTGTTATTTTTTTAAAGATTTTTTGAAGTTTTTTGAGATGTTTTGAAATTTTTCATGTTCATTTTGATTTCTTTCTTGTGATTGTTTCATGAATTAACCATATTTTGCTATGTTTATCTATGTTTTGACAGCTGTGACAACATCCAAACTCAATCTCAGGTCCACGTGTGTAAATCTGAAAAGCGCACATCTCAAACCTGGATTCCAAGGTTCAGGCCAAACCTCTGGCATCTCAAATCTGAAAGTTGAGAGACATGTGACTAACATCGAAAAACGAAGTCAAGGAGCAAAACACCAGTATTGCTTGAATTTGATTTGGTTCCAACAATACCCACAGAAGCAGCAACATTTTTTAAAAATCTTAGTCAACCAAAGCCCCTCTTCATCAAATCCCAAATTCATTTCAAAGCAGCCATTAGGATCAAATCATGTCAAAACAGCCCCCCCCGCAGAGACGAAAAAATAATAGGCTATGATAGGGTATATCCAAAGCTGACATGCTCCCACATATTTCGAAACACAACAGTTCATTTATGTTGAAATATGTTATGACAATGACCATGTGCATATGGTTTTAGACGANTATTTCGAAACACAACAGTTCATTTATGTTGAAATATGTTATGACAATGACCATGTGCATATGGTTTTAGACGATAAAACTCGATTTTCTTCGTTTTTTCATTTTTTGTCATTTTATTTCATTTTTGTTCGGCTTTGTTCGTTTTTATCATCTTACTGTTGGTTTGGGATTTGTTTCCGACCTAAACCCCTCCGATTGAAGGTACTTACTAATGTTAGTGATTGAGAGGAGATAAGACGAGGTGAAATGAGATGAGGCATGACCAGACACGATGGGAAGAGGTATGATGAGATGAGATGGAATGACACGAGACAAGATGTGATGAAAGATGAATAGGACATAAAGAAATAGAAAATGGGTTGAGATGATACGACAGAATGAAAAGTCATGTAGAGATCATGCGAAAGCGAGCCCAGAGGGGCGGTGGCGCGGGGGGCGGGGAGGGGAGAAGGCACACTTGCACCCAGGATTCAACCCTTTAGGGTTTATCTTTAGGGGGCTTGGGGACTGAGGGACTTGGGGGACTGTGGGACTTGGGGGGGGTGGGGGACTTAGCATTGGTGTTGTGAAAGCATCTTACTTCACAATGCTTCAAACATGTAAGGTTTATATTTAGGGGACTTGGGGAGGACTGAGGGACTTGGGGGTGGACCAGGGGACTTGGGGGGGGGTTTGGGGGACCTGGCATGGATGTTGTGAAAGCGTCTTACTTCACAAGGATTCAACCATTTAGCGTTTATATTTAGGGGACTTGGGGGGGAACGCGGACATGGGGGGTGGAGCAGGGGACTGGGGGACTTGGCATTGGTGTTGTGAAAGCATCTTGCTTCACAAGGATTCAACCATTTAGGGTGTGTATTCACGGGGCTCGGGGGGGACTGAGGGACTTGGGGGACGGACTTGGGGGGGGCTTGGGGGACTTTGCATTGGTCTTGTGAACGTTTAACGGGGCCTGCCCAAAAACCAACATGTGGCTCATCAAGGAGGTTGGAGGAGATGATAATATGTGTGGTTATCTTGCAACCTACGTGGATGACATGCTGATGGTGGGTCCACAACCGCTACTACGAGCACTCATGACCACCATTGGCAACAAATGGGAATGTTCCTCACAGGAGTTTGCTGAGGCTGATCAAGATCTCCGATTTTGTGGTATGGAGATTCGAAAGACCTCTCAAGGATTCGACATCCACCAATCATCCTACGTCATGGACTTGCTGGCCCGGTATGAGGTTGCCAAGTACGCCGACGTCCCCATGGGCAAAGTGGATGACTTGGATGAGGAGGAGGAGAAAAAGGTGGAGCTATCTCAACTGCGACAAGCTCAGCAATTGGCCGGAGAACTCATCTGGATTTCCACACGTACAAGGGTGGACATCGCCTTTGCAGCTGGTGCCATGCCCAGGAGACTTCATAAAGATCCAGAAGGAGCTCTGAAGATCGGTGAACAGATCTTGGCCTACCTCCACAAATACCCTGCTTTGGGCATCAGCTACTCACCATGTGAGCCAACTGAGATGGACGACAACCAGGTGCCGAGGATGATGGACACCGTGGAGGTTTTTGCGGATGTCTCCTACGCCCCAGGTGGAGAAGCATATCGTTCCATCCAAGGAGTGCTCACAAGAATGGGTGGTCAAATCATCCAATGGCACACAGGCCGACAAAGCCTGATCGCAACCTCTACAGCTGAAGGGGAACTGCTGGCCTATCAAGAAGGCCAAATCATGGGCGCCAGTGTTGAAACCCTTGCACAAGCTATGGCCTTGGACCCCGATGTCTTGATGTACGGCGACAACAAGGCTGCAATCAGCCTAGCAGTTCTGCAAACTGGCAGTTGGAGGACACGCCATCTGAGGGTGAGAGCAAGCAAGCTGAGGGAAGTCCTGAGGAAGGGAAGTGGGAAAGGAAGAGCCTGGCAAATCAGGCGCATGGCCGGTACTTTGCTGGTCGCTGATGGCCTCACAAAAGCATTGCAGAAGCAGGCCTTTGAGGATTTTCTCAAGAAGCTCAAGATGTCAGCTTCGGATCGCCCTGCTCTCAACAAGATGGAGAAGATCCACGACATCCCCAAGGAAGCCTCTGACATGCTCTATGGCAAGAACAAAAACGAGGTCTACTACAAGAAAATGATGGCACTTGCCTTAGCGGCTCTGGCACTTCTTCTTACAGGAGAACTTCAAACTGCAGCAGTTGTGCTGATTGCCCTGAAGTGCTGCAACAAGATCTATGAGGAGTTGTGCAAACGTGCGAAAGCTCCGCTACCACAGGAACTGTCAACTTCAAACAAGAAAGAGTTCAAGAAGGTCACAAGAGATTGAGTTGAGGCTGAAAGCTTTTCAGGTGAGGTCTGAGGCTGATGAGGAGCTGCCCCCAACTCTGAGGACCTATCTTGAGGAGAAGCCCAGAGGAGACGATCGCTGGCATCCAATCCAGCCAGGAGGGTGGTTGATCCGCAAACATGGAAAGCACCGCCAAAGATGCTTCCACCCCCTGCACAGATCGTGCCCTGTGGATTCCATCCAGTTCGAACCAGTCCGGTTCACGGTGATCTTCTATGATGAGGGAGGAAGATCAAAAAGAAGGGTGATCAAAGATAATTGGACAGGAACTCCTACGGCGATTGACTATGGGGAATGGAAGGGCTACACGGTCTTCAAACTCAAAGATCAACCTGAAGTTGCTCCCACACAGTTGGACCCTGAGGAGTCTGCCCCTTCAACTCAAGATCCCCGCGCTAGCGGTCATGTGGCTTGCGGCAGAGAGGAGGAGTCTCTGACTTGCGGTCCCGTGACTGGCGGCCGGGAGGCCCCTGCACTCTCTATTGCGTTCCCTGAATCAGGTGGCTATGGGGCGAGAAGTTCAAACCAACCAGGAGCGAAAAGAAGAGGTCAAGTTGCTCTTCAACCACAACCGAAAGCTGCACCACAAGAATCTTCGCAAGGATCTGGCGACTTGGAAGAAGTCATGAGGGGACTTCAACTTCTTGGACGTCATTATCCTCAAGCGGGACAAGTCCAAGGTGCTGCTCAAGTTCAAAGTTCTGCTCACCTTCGAGATGCTGCTCAACAACGAGGTGATGCGCAACAACGAGGTGCTGATCAACTTCAACGTGCTGATCGAGCCCTACGTTCTGGTCAAGTTCGAGGTGCTGATGGAGCTCTTCAAGCTGCGGCGCTGGCAGAGGATCCGATCTCTGACTTTGACGACAGCTTCGAGTTGATTGCTGACGATGCTCCGCAACCACATCCAGCACTACGAGCTTTCAGGTTTTGTGGAGGAGAAGATTCGCCACCTCCACCTCACTCAACAACTGCAAGGGGAAGCCGAGAGAGATCGCCTTCCACAGAAGTCCGTGTTGGACAACATCTCAACACCGATGATGAGATCATGAATGCAGGTGACGGCAGCTCAAGCAGTTCTAAGGAGTTGCTGCCGGAGGACATCGATCCACCACCTGGCCAAAGAGGAATCTGCGATAACCTGAATCCCTGGAATGGTCTTCCGTTGGGATATGATCCGTGGGCTGAGGATGTGCCGCTCTATCCGCCACGAGATCATAGCGTTCAAGCCCAACCAGAAAGCAGTGAAACTGGCGTGCAGGTGGGTTCTCCGAGGATAGCTATGTCAGTGGCGTCTTCTTCGAGTGCGAACACCCATGCTGCGCCAGAGACTATGTCAACGGCATCAAGCTGGATCCCGACAGATCCAAAGGCGAGACCACGAAAAGCACCCCCGCCACCACAGAGCCCGTGGGTGCAAGCAACAATTCAGGAGCTACGCCAGCTGAGGCGTGAGAATCGCATGCTTCAAGAGCTTCTGGAACCTGGAGCTCTACAGCGTGATGATGTGGCGACTGTGTCGGAGCTGGTTGAAGCTGCACAGGGATGGCGACACAACCCGAAGTCACAGCCGAATCCCAAGACGCAGCCCCTGAGCGTTCTGAGGCCTGAGGGAGCCGTAGAAGTAGATGTAGATGCCACGTTGTCAGGCCCGACAGAAATGCCTGGCATCTCAACACCGCCTGTGCTGGTAGGAGCGTCAGATCTGCCCCATGTGTTTTCGGCTTTTCCTCCAGTAGTCAGGCCAAAAGCGCCACCAGAGGCATTGCGGCAGCAAACTCAACAACAGCCTCCTCCAGCTAAGCCACCCCCAAAAGCTGTGTTTTTCAATCCTGTTGTTTCCACTGCGGTCCCAATTCCAGTTATGCCGCAGATGCCAAAGCCGAAGCCGCCACACCCGCCAAAGAACGCAGCAGAGTGGCTGGGCGGATCTCTTTTTCAATAGATTTGGGCCTTGAGCTTGGAATTTTCTAGGGGTGTAGAATAGTTTTTGGAATTTTTTTTGGGCAAGGTTTTGGATTTTTTTTTTGGTTTCTCCTCTGGTACCATTTGCCTTGTATTCGCAACAGTTTGGAACTTGAACCTGTCATTTTGCATGGTATTTGCTGCATTTTGGTATGCTCACCGTCCATTTTGCATGGTATTTGCTACATTCTGGCATGTTTGCCTTCCATTTTGCATGGTATTTGCTACATTTTGGCACTTGAACCTTCCAAAATGAATGATATTTGCACATGTTGGTACTTCCAACGTTTATGTGGGTTTCTTCTAGGGTTTCATTTAGGGTTTCTTTGGGTTTCTTTAGGGTTTATTTAGGGTGTCATTTATTGTATCTTTAGGGTTTCATGTAGGATTTCATTTATTGTATCTTTAGGGTTTCTTTAGGGTGTATTTAGGGTTTCATTTAGGGTTTCTTTAGGCTTTCCTTTAAGGTTTCATTTAGGGTGTCATTTATTGCATCTTTAGGGTTTCTTAGGGTTTCATTTAGGGTTTCTTTAGGCTTTCATTTAGGGTTCCTTTAAGGTATTTTTAGGGGTTCATTTAGGATGTCTTTCGGGTTTCATTTAAGGTTCTTATCAGGAATTCTTATCAGGATTTCTTTAGGGTTTCTTTAAGGTGTATTTAGGGTTTCATTTAGGGTAACATTTATTGTATCTTTAGGGTTTCATTTAGGGTGTCATTTATTGTATCTTTAGGGTTTCATTTAGGGTGTCATTTGTTGTATCTTTAGGGTGTCTTTAGGTTTTCTTTAGGGTTTCATTTTTTGTATCAATCTTTAGCGTTTCTTTAGGGTTTTATTTGGGGGTTACTTAGGGTTGCATTAAGGTTTCAAAGCAGAGAAGCAGAAAAGAAAAAGGCACAGAAGCAAAGAAGCAGAAAAGCAAAGAAGCAGAAAAGCAGGAAAAGCAAAAAGCGGAAAAGCAAAGAAGCAGGAAAAGAAGAAAAGCACAAAAGCCAAAAAGCAAAGAAGCAGAAAAGCAGAAAAGCAGAGAAGCAGGAAAAGCACAAAAGCAGAAAAGCAGAGAAGCAGAAAAGCAAAGAAGCAGAAAAGCAGAAAAGCAGAGAAGCAGAAAAGCACAAAAGCAGAAAAGCAGAGAAGCAGAAAAGCAAAGAAGCAGAAANAAAGAAGCAGAAAAGCAGAAAAGCAGAGAAGCAGAAAAGCACAAAAGCAGAAAAGCAGAGAAGCAGAAAAGCAAAGAAGCAGAAAAGCACAAAAGCAGAGAAGCAGAAAAGCACAAAAGCAGAAATGCAGAGAAGCAAAGAAGCAGAAAAGCACAAAAGCGGAGAAGCGGAGAACCGGGAGACCCAAAAAAAATCCAAAACCTGTCCCAAAAAAAAATCCAAAAATAAATGACCCTCCATTTTCTTTTCCTTTTCCTGGGAAATCCCAGGAAGGGGGAGTGTCATTGCACAAAACAAGAAGTGTACATGACCATGTGAAGTTGATGTGCATAGGCATGGGTGCCCCTGCGCAAAGGATGACACAACCAAATCGACCGGCCGAATACGGGCCCTTTTGTGTGCTCAAAATAGGTTGCCCCTCGCTGACCTGCAGTTCTCCGCTGACAGAATCAATGCTGCGACAAAATGTCCTCCAACACCGGTTGCGAAAACAAGGTATTTCACATGCTCTTTCTCTCCTGGATGTCGCCAATGCTTTTCCCAGCCCGCACCGAGGGCCTTGCGGTGTGCCGTGGATCGAGTGGCTTGCAGCGCTGACAGCCAGCTATTGCAACAAAGAAATGAGAGCACCTTCATGCACATTTCTGCAAGGGATGGGGACGTCTGTTTGCACCCCACTTCTGCAAGGGGATTCTGTTGCCTGTGCTTTATCCTTTGAGGGTTACCACCCCCAGCTGGACAAGTGGCTGCAAGACACAAAACAACATGAACTTTTGGTTGAGGACCCCATTTCACATGATACCCCTATTTCGAGCTATGCGGATGATGTGGCCCGGTGCACAGCGTGCGACAGCAGTGAGGAGTTGTTTTTGCGCGTTAATGTTGGATCTTGATTAGTGGGGGGCCCCCCCAAACAATTCTGGGGCCAAAAAAATTGAAAAAACCGGGTCTGAATTATGTGTCAGGTCAAGATTTTAATTGAAATCAATTTACTTTCAATTGTTTTTCCTTTTAAACTGAATGGACAAGAAAAGGATTTCAATTGAAATCAATTTGCTTTCAATTGCTTTTCCTTTTAAACTCAATGGATAAGAAAAGGATTTCAATTGAAATCAATTTGCTTTCAATTGCTTTTCCTTTTAAACTCAATGGACAAGAAAAGGATTTCAATTGAAATCAATTTACTTTCAATTGCTTTTCCTTTTAAACTCAGTGGATAAGAAAANATTGCTTTTCCTTTTAAACTCAATGGACAAGAAAAGGATTTCAATTGAAATCAATTTACTTTCAATTGCTTTTCCTTTTAAACTCAGTGGATAAGAAAAAGGATTTCAATTGAAATCAATTTCCTTTCAATTGCTTTTCCTTTTAAACTCAGTGGATAAGAAAAAGGATTTCAATTGAAATCAATTTCCTTTCAATTGCTTTTCCTTTGAAACTCAATGGACAAGAAAAGGATTTCAATTGAAATCAATTTACTTTCAATTGCTTTTCCTTTTAAACTCAATGGATAAGAAAAGGATTTCAATTGAAATCAATTTACTTTCAATTGCTTTTCCTTTTAAACTCAGTGGATAAGAAAAGGATTTCAATTGAAATCAATTTACTTTCAACTGCTTTTCCTTTTAAACTCAGTGGATAAGAAAAGGATTTCAATTGAAATCAATTTGCTTTCAATTGCTTTTCCTTTTAAACTCAATGGATAAGAAAAAGATTTCAATTGAAATCAATTTACTTTCAATTGCTTTTCCTTTTAAACTCAATGGATAAGAAAAGGATTTCAATTGAAATCAATTTACTTTCAATTGCTTTTCCTTTTAAACTCAATGGATAAGAAAAGGATTTCAATTGAAATCAATTTACTTTCAATTGCTTTTCCTTTTAAACTCAGTGGATAAGAAAAGGATTTCAATTGAAATCAATTTACTTTCNATTGCTTTTCCTTTTAAACTCAATGGACAAGAAAAGGATTTCAATTGAAATCAATTTACTTTCAATTGCTTTTCCTTTTAAACTCAATGGACAACTTTTCCTAAAGTTAACTTTAGTTAAATGAAAGTTAACGAAAAGGAATTAAACTCAGTGGATAAGAAAAGGATTTCAATTGAAATCAATTTACTTTCAATTGCTTTTCCTTTTAAACTCAATGGACAAGAAAAGGATTTCAATTGAAATCAGTTTACTTTCAATTGCTTTTCCTTTCAAACTTAATGGATAAGGAAAGGATAAGAATAAAAGAATTGACGAAGCAATGCACCACCCCCACAAAAGTGGGACACAATAGAAGACCCATGAAACAAACACATTGTTCAAGATCTGAGCTGCTCATGGACTACCCCCTTGAAAAATTGTTGGGGCGCTGTTTTTTTAAAAGGTTTTAATAAGGGGTCTAATATTTTGGGAAACCATGAATTTTCTGGATTCAAGATCAAAGCTAAATGAATCATCTCAGCTTTACAAAAGAAAAGAATAAAATAATTGATGAAGAAATTCACCACCCCCAAAAAAGTGGGACACAATAGAAAACCCATGAAACAAACACATTGTTCAAGATCTGAGCTGCTCATGGACTACCCCTTTGAAAAATTGTTGGGGTGCTGTTTTTTAAAAGGGTTTTAATAAGGTGTCAAATATGTTGGGAAACCATGAATTTTCTGGATTCAAGATCAAAGCTAAATGAATCATCTCAGCTTTACAAAAGAAAGGAATAAAATAATTGATGAAGAAATTCACCACCCCCAAAAAAATTGGGACACAATAGAAAACCCCTGAAACAAACACATTATTCAAGATCTGAGCTGCTCATGGACTACCCCCTTGAAAAGTTGTTGGGGTGCTGTTTTTTAAAAGGGTTTTAACAACAGAACAGGGGACCACCAGAGTGCGCTCAGTGCGCTATTTTGGCAAACTTTTCAATGCTGTCTGCACATTGTGGCAAACTTTTCAATGCTGCCTGCACATTGCTCTTCGGCTTTGGCATCCAATGAACTACAAAAACCAAAAAAAAAAAAAAAAAAAAAAAAAAGTCAATGATGGAGGTCCTTGGTTGGCTGGGACATAGGGTTGGTTTTTGTTTTTTTAGTTTGCCTTTTGTTTTTGCACCAGTTTTAGGCGGAAGTTTGCAAATTTCATTGCGTTGCTTACTTTTTGTTTTCTCTTGCTTCTTTTCGCTTTCAAAGTTGTGTGATGTCTCTTGCCTCACAGCATGTCTGCTTCTGTCTGGTTCTAAGTTTTGCATTTGTGGGGGGAGAAGCCTAATTTTCTATTTTCTAAAGGGGGAGGTCTTATTTTTTCTATTTTCTGGAGGTGGTGGCCCTATTTGATCTTTTCTAGGCAAAGAGTGTCACCATTTGTTCAAAGGAATAAAAAAATATTGCATCTTTTTCAAGGAAACTTGCATAAGGGCATGCCGCATGTCCTCAAGGGATACTCTTTAAGTGCAACTGTTTATTGAAGAATATCCTTTGAAAATAATGTTCGGCTTTCTGCAAGGAATATTGCGTTTCTTCAAGACATTTCCATGGAGCCATATTGCGCTTCCTTACAGAAACATAACCCTCTTTCAAAGGGATTGCTATACATATACATATATAGATATATATGAAAGGGTTCCCTTTAGTACAAGAACTTAAACCATGCCATACTCTTTCAAAGTCCTTGCTGTGTGTCATGAAGGCTACTTTCTCAAAGGAATGCCACACACTTTTTAAAAGGAATACTATTTTTACACCTATGATAATGAACATAGTTCAATATAATACCATACAATGCATTATGTTATTTTAAAATGATTCTATATTTTTGAAATTGATGGTGTTCCTTTTTCAAACAAAGATTGCATAATTGTTCAAGTTGATAGTTCATGAAGTCATCAAATACTTTCTTACAGGAATATCGCACTACTGACAAAGTAATTTGTATATTCAAATTTTATTTTGGAGTGATGCTACCCTTCTCTGAAAGGACTACTATCTCTATGGAAGAAATACCATTTTTGTTTCAAAATATAGGTAAGGCATGATGCACTCTTTCTAAAGGAATGCTGTGCATATCTCAATGCACTGCTTCAAGTAATGATACACTTTATCAGAGGAATGTTGCCTTCTCTGTAGGAGAATATTGCATGGAGGTATGTCACAACTTCCTTACGGAAGTCAAATTATTTTAAACAATTACTCCTGAGAAGCATGCTGTTGCCCTTCAAAACACCGATTTTTCAAGAAAACTGCATGCTTGTCCTTACAAAACGTTCCATATCTCTTTATGATGCAGAGAACTCTGTCAGGAACATGCAGCACTGCTTGACCAAAATGTAAAATCCTGTCAATCAAAAGTGTTTTTCCTCTTGTTCATGCTTGCTATCAAGACATGCAGCATAGAAGCAGTACCAGCCTATCGTCTGAGTGTGGCGCAACCGGTCAAAATTGAATTCCATTTCTCTCTGATATTCATTGACTCAAGTGACCCAATACAATATTTCATAGCAAAAANCTATCGTCTGAGTGTGGCGCAACCGGTCAAAATTGAATTCCATTTCTCTCTGATATTCATTGACTCAAGTGACCCAATACAATATTTCATAGCAAAAACTGCTGCATTACAGCATATTTCTACCAAACTGCATGTTCCCAGCTGATTGACCGGTTTGCTTTCAGGTCCTTTAGTTTATTGTTGCCTGGTGTGCGCACTTGGGTATTATGTGCTGTATACACACAAGCCTTGAGGCCAAAAGTTCTTCCACAATACATACCTGTAAATAGTTCTATAACTACTAAGCCTCAAAACTAAGACAGACTTAAACAAATGTTTTAAGTGACTCGTGGTCTACATTATTCAATGCATAAAACTTACAAAAAAACGCACTCTCACAGTCCCCCGCTCTCTTTAATAAGGGGTCTAATATTTTGGGAAACCATGAATTTTCTGGATTCAAGATCAAAGCTTGAATGGCATTTTGAGGATTCCAGGAGAATGGGACTAACTAAGGAAGAAAAGCTATAGTAAAGGAAAAGGGCAAAAGGATTTTGAAAAAAATCCACCCAAGAGAAAGTTGGACACAATACCGACCCACCAAAACAAACATACCGTTGAAGATCTGAGTTGCTCATGGACTACCCCCTTGAAAAATTGTTTGGGTGCTTGTTTTTAATTGGGTTTTTAATGAGGGGTTTGATATTTTGGGAAATTATGCATCCTAAGGATTCAAAATGAAATGGCAATAGCTATAAATGGCAAAAAAAAAGGGATTTGTGAAAAGTTCAACACAAAAAAAGTTGGACACAATAGAAGACCCCTGAACAAAACACATCATTGAAGATCTGAGCTGCTATAAGCTGAAAAAAAAATCATAATTCTTGAATTAATTTATGAAGTTATATTTTGAAAAACAAAATTATTTCCAAAAAAGTGGGACACAAAAGAAGACGCCTGAAACAAATCACAGTATTGAAGATCTGAGCTTCTTGGAGTATTAAAAAATAAAAAATATACTTATCAATGAAATTATTCATGACTTAATTGAAACGTTATTCAAAACAATAGACAATATAAATAAATTGGTTAAAAAAAATCCTGACCTGACAAAAAACTTGACACAATACCGACCCATCGTCAATTGACACAAGATCTTCTATTATTTGGGGCAAACTTGACACAATACCGACCCATGGCACTAATCAAGCTCCTACATTACTCGTTTTGGATAAGGAACTTGTGCTATTGGGCTTAAGCAGAACACAGACAAGCAAGAACATGTGGTGTTTTTTCTGAAGATAGAGCAAATAGCTACTTGGGGCATGTTTACAAAGAGGGCATGTTTCCTGGCAAATCTTGCGTCAGTGCCTTGGAGGGTGGAGACATTTTTAAGGCTCCAATGACATGGAAATACGTGCCTGCCGACGAGCTGCTGAAATTGGTTTCATGGCGATGAGAAAGTTTTGGTCGCAACAGACAGCCACTTCAGCTGCAAAAATTGTTTTCTCTGCTATGGTTCGAAATGCTGCCTTGTCAGGTCTTGAGAGTTTGGTACTTTCGGACGCAGACTATCAACAGGTGGATGCAACAATCTTTGGATTCGCCAGAAAAGTCGTGCGAGGAGGAGCCTGCAAGAAAATTGTGGGAGAGGATGGACACACACACACACAATACCATGCAATCCCTGACAGTGATGGTGGCAAACTTTTGTCATTTGTACCGGCCAAGCTGGAGCTTTGCGTGCGGCGACTACAGTCTTGGCAAAGTGTGGCGCGCGACCCTTTTCTGCGTCGACAAGTGCTTGCAACTGGACAACTATGGTAGGATGACTCGGCAACAGTATTGCCAGATGGGTCACTGCATGTGGATGCGACCGCGTGGGCCAAACAGCTGGAGACTGACCTGCAGGTCCCTGGATTCTGCAGCAGAGTTTGTCTTTTATTCCCAGATTTCAGAGAAGATTTTTTTGCAAGTGCATTGTGGTGAACTCTGGGCTCAATTTTTTGGAGTCTGCATACCGCCTCCTGGGTTCTGCGAAGCTGTGCCGGGAGAAGCGGAAGCAGCACCTAGCGGAAGTTCAGATTCCCCACATCAGTTCTTATGTGATTGTGGTAATGATGATGGAAGCGCATGAACGGCAAGTTTTTCCACTTTTTTGAATCCTTGCAATTGCACTGCACATTAGGCGTGCAGACGGGGGAACCCATGGAAAAACGCATGACCATGTCCGTGCTGCAATTTTCAATCAGTGCCCATGGTGCAAGAACATTTTTGCAAGCATCCGCGTCACTCAGCAACACATTAGGCGCCGTCTTCAACATGGCTTGTGTAGGGGCAGCGGNTCAGTGCCCATGGTGCAAGAACATTTTTGCAAGCATCCGCGTCACTCAGCAACACATTAGGCGCCGTCTTCAACATGGCTTGTGTAGGGGCAGCGGCAGAGCATTTGCCACTGCTGTCATCGACCCTCCTTTGCTGCAATGTCCTTTCTGCACCACTGAAGTTGCTCCCGTGAATCCTTGTTTGACTGCGTTGTTTCACATTTTCATTGAATTGTGCTGTGAAAGCATTTGGCTGACAGTCCCAGTAGTTACAAGCATGGCTTGGTTCAGCACTGTGCACGAGGGGCAGCCGGCCCCCAAAGCTCGGCGCGCAGAGGGGAAGACGGAGGCTAGCAAAATGATGGAAGTCATGGCTAAGCTATGTCTCAAGAACAGGTTGGAAATTCGAGAAATGCAGGCAGCCGTGTTGAGGACATGATTATATACTTGGTTCCTCGCGATGAAGCGTTTGCCACAGCTGGTCTCGACGCAGCAAAGGCACACATGGGGAAAGCCAAGGCAGCGGAAGGGAACTCCAGAAAGATTGAAGAGACGGGGCCGGTGCATGTCCATCCATGTTTGGGCGGCACTTGTGACGGTTGCTGTTGATTATGTTGCCAAGGCGGATGACAAGACAGTGTTGCAGCAGCATGTGGCTTTCCATGTGCATGTGGCTCGCTTCAAGAAGGCATGGGACAAGAAAACTATGAAACTTCACCTTGCCACACATGCAAGCTTGGAACCCGTGCTTGGTTCTCTCGACAAAGCCTTGTGGGCCACTGGCGGAAAGGGGAAGTCAGGGCAAGCCCCACATGGAAGACCCGAAAGACAACTCCAGGAGATGCTGGATGCCTTGCAGTAGCTCTTTGAGGCCAGTGAGAGGAAAGGGAGTGAAGCCGTAGCCTGTTGATTTTGATGAGCCACCGCAAAGTGGGTGGGCTCACTTTTCTTTCTCAACTCCAGTGCTGGTGTGAACCTTGCCAGCCGGTCTTGTGCTTAGCGTCGCCGGGGTCCGAAGAGGCCCTCTCTGCTCAGCTTGGATTGATGGATCCGTCCCGCTGCGAGTGAGTGAGTGAGTGAGTGAGTGAGTGAGTGAGAAGCTTTCACACAGAGAAGCTTTTACACAGAGAAGCTTTTACACAGAGAAGCTTTTACACAGAAGAGCTTTTACACAGAGAAGCTTTTACACAGAGAAGCTCTTTCAGAAGAGCTTTTACACAGAGAAGCTTTTACACAGAGAAGCTTTTACACAGAGAAGCTTGTACACAGAGAAGCTTGTACACAGAGAAGCTTTTACACAGAAAAGCTTTTACACAGAGAAGCTTTTACACAGAAGAGCTTTTACACAGAAGAGCTTTTTACACAGAGAAGCTTTTACACAGAGAAGCATTTTACACAGAGAAGCTTTTACACAGAGAAGCTTGCACACAGAGAAGCTTTTACACAGAGAAGCTTGTACACAGAGAAGCTTGTACACAGAGAAGCTTTTACTCAGAGAAGCGATTACACAGAGAAGCTTTTACACAAAGAAGCGTTTACACGGAGAAGCTTTTACACAGAGAAGCTTTTACACAGCGAAGCTTTTACACAAACACTCTCTTACACCAAGCAAGTTTTGCGGCCATCCACTTTTACACCAACCAGCTTTTGCACAAACCAATTTTTGGACAAATCACCTTTTACGCAAACCACCTTTTACACCACCCAGCTTTACACAACCCCTGCTTTCGCTCGCCGGCCAACGGCCAGAGGGCCGGAATGCCGAAGGCTGTCAAATGTTTTGAAATATCATCTGAGCACCTGGCATCGTGATCAAACATCATCATCATCATCATCAATAATATCATCAACATCATCAACATCACCTCACTATGTTCCATCATAGAATGGTATATTCCATTTGTGTGCAAGGCGCCAATCACGCGTGTGACTTGCCTTTGGAAGAACAAATTGACGTTTATCTCCTGTTCTTCTTTCGAGCCACACTGTGGTCTACTTTCGTTGGAAGAAAGTGAATACATGATAATACATGCAGTATTTAGATGTACTGAGTAAAAATGTACGATGGCTTGGTGCATTCATGTGAAGTCACCAGGAAATGGCAGGAATGGAGATGATAGCTACCATAGCTACCAAGATGCTCTGAGAGGCTTGGAATTCCATAGAAGTAAAGCAAGAGAAAGCCTGGACAAAACGAACAACCCGACAGCTTGGTGAACTTCAAGAAGCACATCAAAATCCGTTGAAGCAATTGGGAGCAATTCGAAGCACAAGTTCGTCTCTCTTTGCCTGGTTTCTGGCAGTTTTCTGACTCTTCTGTTTTGCCTCATGATTTTGTTCAGTGTTTTCTGGTTTCGCGTCTGGCGCGTTTGATCGCACCTATCGAGCCTGGTAGTATGGAGATTGTGAAAAAACTTGGTCGCCAAGGACTTTGCTTCTTCGGCATAGGCCATCAAGGTACCTCAATATGGAATGAACGCGTGGCGGAAGCAGGCAATGCTGCAATGCTGGTACCTGGTTGCATTCAATAGCGCAATGTACACATGGCAAAACGCATGGCAAAACGCATGGCAAAACGCATGGCAAGTAGATTCCTTTCAGATCCTTTCAGTGTAATTAGCAGCCTCTCACCCTCTAGCTTCCGCGAGGGCCAGACTGCAGCCACAAATCAGTCTGCCATCCGGCCATATAGTGCAAGCGCACGGTCTGCATGAAAGTTGCTGCGGTTGTTACAGAGACTTGGTGATATTTGCTTCCCCGTGTCTCATCTAGACGCGACTTCGGGGCTGGGGATCAATTTCAACAACCGTTTCGCATTTCCCAAGCTTGCAACTCTCCAATATCAATCATTCAAGCAGCCGCGACAATGCAGCAAAGCTTGTCTTCTGGAGCTTTGGCTGGCGTGCTTTCTGCGGGAAGCTGGTTTGAGGGTTTTTGTTTGCCCTTGCTTTGGCCCATTTGGATCCATTTGCTGCTTTAAATGAGCTCCGGATTTTTTAACAACACGTTTTTTTTGAGCCAAATGGAGGCGTTGAGCGCAGCGGCACAAAACAAAAGCGACTTCAAAAGATAGAAATGGCAAGACTGACCAGTTGCCAGGAATTGGCCGAGCGGACTCGACACAGTTTCATAGAAGGCCTGCACTGCTTGAATCCGGTAGCTTGCACAAATCAAATGAAGCACGCGGCTGGGAGCCGCCATGCTTTCTTCTTCATCTCTCCAGTGACTACTTCGTTCCCTGTTCTTCCAATCTCTGCCAGCTAGTCATTCTCATTTCACCCGAAGCCCCACCCTCTGCCCTTTTCCACGCTTGATTCGTCCCTAGCCCTGCTTCCCTGGCCGATGCCCACCTTTGGCTCTGCACAAGTACCCCAGTACATCCTACTACTATTGCTGCTGCTGCTGCTACTACTGCTGCTGCTACTACTGCTACTACTACTACTACTACTACTCCTACTCCTACTCCTACTCCTCCTCCTCCTCCTCATGCTGCTGCTGCTGCTGCTACCGCTATTGCTACTGCTACTGCTAGCCGACTAGCTCCGATCAATGACAAATGTCATCAGCAAGCAAATTTTATCTTTTGTTTAGTCTTGCAATCACTCTTGATTGGTCTTGATTACGGACTGCCATCAGTAAGTCATCCGTGTCAGGGTGTTGTCGCTCAGCGCTCGCCGCTGATGACCACGGCCACATATGACAATACCTTCCCTGACCTCCACTCACAGTATGCGTATTAAGCTTCAGTCTCTTGAATAATATGAATATGCATGGAAATGGGTTCCTCAATTGATACACAAGGTGATGTATGCAAATAGATTTAAAAAAAAAACTCATGAATTGCAATATGGACAATTAGTGACATAATATGAATGAAAGAACGAATGAAAAGCGCTCTCTGGCTGGCAGCTGTTGCTTGAACATGAGAAACTACATGAAACTACCATCACTTCGTTGACGGCTTCGTCAGAACCTTGCGGTCTGGCCCTGGAAGCTTTGGGTCGTCGAGACTGTCGTCGAGACGGTCGCTTGTGACATCCACTTCTTCGAGAAAGCTCTGCTTAGCAGAGCCTGCTTGGCCATGCCATGCCACTGTCCCTGTCCCCATCTGGGATTGCAGAGCTGCCCTCTCAACTTCCTCAATCAAAACACCTTAAAAAATCACAACGCAATTTGAAAGTTATTGGAGCATCCAAACTGAACAGTACAGAAAATGCATGAAAATGCAATATTACGTATGGTGCACCATATGGTGTATACAGTATACACATTGTCGTACGTCGTATTGATCGGTATTGTGTGGCAGCTTGCAAAAGCACCTTGCCCAGAATGGTCAGTTCAGTCTTCTGCCCTAGAGCCTGTGCATTTCACTTCAGTAGACCAAACACATGACATGAAATCATGTTCCAAATCGTTCACGGTCAATCAATCTTGTTCAAGTTCTGCACTCCGTGCGGCTCCACTGATGCAACTGCCTACGAGCGCGAGCCATACACCATGCTGTAGGTCGGCTGGGGCGACATGTCGCATTTGCACAGCCACTACCGTCTGTGCACCGAGGGTTCGGCATGTCGGGCGCGCACGCCCGAGACACGACTTGCGTACAGTGTCTGAACTCCAAATAAACAAAGAATATCAAGAATCAAGTTTCAAGTTGCAAAAGCGACTTCATGATCAATTGCCTTGAGGAAATCGCCCACCTCTGCAAAGCAAAATGGTCGCTGATAAGGGCTGTCCGCATTCCACGAGGCTGCAAAATAATGTCCGACCGTCCGAGCGTTCGTGCTCTCACACATCTCATTCTAGGATTTAGTCCTGCATGACCTGCAAAATCTGCATGGTCTTCATCATCTACATGATCTGCATGATCTGCATGTAGAACATGGATGAACATGGTACATGTTGTAGAACAGGTTCATATATGTTCATATTGTCTTTGGATGTCTTTGGACGTCGAGAGCCTTGAAGCCTCCTAGAAACAGCCAGGCTGATGTGGAAAAGCAGCCAGGCATGTGATTACTATCACCGCCGAGATCAGGCCAGAGCGCCGTGAGAGATGATGTCACGCCCACTATCGACTGGAGCATAGCTGCACAAGACTTCCAACTGCAAATGCCAAGCAAATCTGAGTGGGCCAACTTGCCAACTGCATGAACTAGCTAGGACTGGATCAGCTATGTTTTGAAGCCTCTCGAGGTGTTTCGCTGGAACGTGGACGCGGCACTCTCTTGAGAGCTACTCTCAGCCAGGCCAGGTTCAACTGCGCTTCACCTGCCTCAGGATGATTGAGCCGTTTGCGTTTCCATGGGGCTGGGATGTTTCCGCAAACTCCGGCGCAGTGGAGTGGTGACAATACAGAGGCTCCTGGGACATACAACACAGTGCACTACACCCATATTGACCCAAATATTTGACACCACATGCAGGTACGCTTCTCCCCAATGGTTGGTATGGTGCCAATTACCATTTCATGCCTGCGGTACACATGATGCTGTTGGCTGTTGGGAAGCCCTTCACCAACCTCGCTACCAAAATAGAAAAACATACAATGAAGGAGAAAAAAGCATCTGCGGCACTCCCCCGCCCAAGAAACACACCTTTGCATGTCGCAGTGGGTTAGGCTCTGGTTATCTCTGGTTTGATACCTAAAACATACACGTAGATCGCTGGGTTGTTTGTCACTTCGTGATGTACCGCATTCTGAATAATGATAAGGGATTGAATAAAGTAGAATTGATTAAGTCAGGCGCATGGGCGTTGAATGACTGTCTTCTGTCGAGGTTATATCAGAAGGCCCATTTGTGAAAGAATGTTTGAATGATTTTGAACGTCACATCTGTCACCAACGTGTCACCACCGCATCACACCGCACCTGCCATGAGCAATGCTGCAGGCTGCGGGTCTGACGGCGCAGAAGGCGCAGAAGGCTGGCCAGGCACAACTTGGCCTCACAGGAAAACGTGCTGAAATTCTCACGGTCGCATGCGGGCCTTTCAGACCAAAAAGATCCAAAAAGCATCCGTAGGGCAGAAGATAGAATAGAAGAAGGATGAAGAATGAATGTGCCTCTAGATGCCTGCAGTGCGTGTGAAAAACCACCTGCGCACTTACACTTACACAAATGAAATCTCTGTCGCGTAAGGACCCTTTGTCTTGCGATTTTTCGCTCATGACAACATCTCTTTCTCTTTTTACCTATCTTGACACCTCTTTCTCTCTCTCTCTCTTATCTATTTGTTTTATTTTCTTTTGACGTCTCTTTCTCTTGTAGTCTCTTTGTCTAATCATCTCTTTGTCTACTCGCGTCTTTCTCTTGAGATCTCTGTTTCTTTCTCTGTCGCTTGGCATCTGTTTTTGTCAGCATCTTTTGTTCTATTGACGCCCCTTTCTCCCCGCAGCTCTTTCTTGCGACATCTCTTTCCAGTGACCTCCCTGCCCCTTGACATCTCGTTGTCTTGGCACGCTTTCTTTCGGCACATCTCTGTCTTGACCCGTCTTGACGTTCCAGCTCCCAGAGCTGGATCTCATCGCCAAAGCCGAAAAGGTACACTTTCGAAGCGTCTTCCAATATATATATATATATAAGTGATGACGTGGAATTTTCAAAAGGAAAAAGCAAAGCGTCAAATTTGAAGAAAAGCTTGCCAAGCAGGGCTGATGCAAAACAAGCACGGAGTTGCGGCAGAACTATGCACGCAAGAGAGCGCCGCAAAACCACCGAAACCTCAGTTCCAATCCTCAGCAAATCCGACCATGATCCGAGACCGGTTTTAAACCGTCGCACGGCAGAACCTACCCATCCCTCTTCTGAGGCACGTTTGCATTGCAAAATACGGGATCGTTCATCCGCGTTCTTTCGGAAACGAATTTCGTCCGAGACTTCCCGAAAAAATGCACGTTGAAGTTGCGAAAACAAGGCCTTCGATCTAAAAGCTGCAACACGTTGCTCTCCTCTACTCTTCTATTCTCATCTCTTTCCTTCTCTACTCGCCTCTCCTCTCCTCTCTTCTCTTCTCTTCTCTACCTAGAATACTCTACTCTCTCTGCTCTTTTCTCATCTTTTCCGATCTACTCTACTCTACTCCACTTTACTCTACTCAACTCGACTCTTCTTCTCTATGCTCGAGCTCACTCGGCTCCTCTCTACTCTGCTCTGTTTTATTGATACCATATCTGGACCGCAGAAGTTTCCTAAACTTCCTTCGCCTGAAATGAAATGAATCTACCAAAGAGAACGCGAGCCAAGCCACACCGGCCAAAAAACTACGAATCTGGCGCAACAAAAAGGAAAAGATCTAATCCAACTTCATCCAACTTCCTTTGACCACTAGTACTGGTCGAAAAAGAGTAGGCAAGGGGCGGCCCATGAAAAAACAGTATCAGTGAAAAGAAGGGCTGCAACAAAGCCCTGAGGGAGAAGTTTTACACGTGCCATATAGGCACCCATAGGCGACACAGAACCACTTGACGAAGGGAACCGACAGGGCTTCGAGCACCTTAAAGGAAAAAGAACCTGAGGTGAAGCGGGGTGGGAGGGAAGTCGCAGGGTCCTCTGCGCGAGGAAAGCCATGAATCTGTTGGTGCTCTCTGCCGTCCTTCTTTTCTTGCTCTGAATCCGCGACTGCTGCCACTGTGATTACAGTATATTAATCCCCCTTGATTGAGGGGTAGCGACATTTTCACCACCATTCCATAAAAATATGGTTTATAAAATGGTTGGGACACCCTATTTTACTATATAATGAATTCTTTTTGGGGGTATATTCTATGGAAGGACGCCTTTGTGTTAGATACCAGGCCAGATATGCAGAAAACCGCGTGCCCACTATATTATGGAAAGCACAAAAAAATAAGATGTTAAAACACCTAAAATTTGTTTATACACAATGGATGGGACGATCAATTCAGGTTTTTTTTCCATCTCTTTCCATCTCTTTCCATCCCATTCCAACTTTTTCCAATTCTTTACCATCCAGCCATCCAATTTTTATAAAATGGATCGTTACTTGACATCCTCATGTTTAACCCATGAACGCTCATCGATCATTTTTGTAAAATGGAAGTGCATATCCTGAGCCCATCAGCACTCACCAAATTTTGGGGTCCACCATACAAGCTTCCAGCTTTTACATTATGGAGACCTTTTTGGGAGACGCCTCAAAAAATGATTAATTTTAAGCGTTTACATGCATTTGTCGATTTTTACCTGATGGGATCAATGGAAAAATGTACCTTTACATTGTGGATTGGGCCTCCATTTTTATGAAATGGAGTGAACGGGTCAGTTCTCTGATTTAAGGGTGTTTCCCTTAATTTTCCACACTGGGGTTTTTATGGAATGGGTCTGGTTCTTCCATTCTGTACGGTGAACAGGTCATTCCATTCCATACTTTGGATTCCCCTGGCAGTTAAGAGGTTATAATGAGGTTAGGATGAGGTTACATAAAGGTCAAGTTAAGTTCATGCTAACTTAGTTCTATCCTGCTCTAACTTTTTTCATCGTTTTTTGTTAAAAAGTGAATTTGATAGGATCACGGCTGCTGAGCACTTTTTTCAGCACAGAAGCGAGACAGTCTTGTCATTTTCGTGCCTATAGAACATGACTCGAATGTGCTTATTCAAGTCAACTGGGTCTACCAGGGCGCAAGATTGTTTATCTTTTCTCTTCCAGCGTGTGCGGTACTTTGGAATTGTTTCCACAGGATCTAGTAGCTCGACCAACAGGAACAAATCTGCGTTCGCAGTTCTGATCCCGCCGAGCACTTGCGCAGCAGCGGCGCTACCCAGAAGCACATATTGGTCGCGAACNAGGAACAAATCTGCGTTCGCAGTTCTGATCCCGCCGAGCACTTGCGCAGCAGCGGCGCTACCCAGAAGCACATATTGGTCGCGAACGTATTTCACGCCTCTCACAACTAGGCCATTGCTCATTTCACAGGGATTGGGGAGGCCAGACAAATTCTTAATTACGGTAGAACCCAGCAAGGTTGAGTGCAACCAACTCACCTCTTGGGATNCCCATGTGTCGAGCATTTTGTTGCATCTTTTGACTTGCGATTGTATATGCAATCCATAATGCCACTTGGGCCGCATAGTTTCTTTTGACCATGCTTTTGGGTATGCCTCAAAGTGTTTCTTTTGAAGTGCTTCCAGGTGGTTTGCTGCCGCGGGAGAAACTTTGCAGGCCCAAATGCAGCATACAAGTTCTTGCAAGCATTGCATCGGATCAATGAAAGGCCGGAGTGCTTCGTCAAGCATCAGTACTTCTTCGCAAAAAGCAACGACGAGGCACAGCGCAGCCGCAGCAGCATCCGCATCCCACGATAGTCAGCGTCGGAGCGCCAAAGCTTCGAACTGAAGTACTTGGCCGGCTTTGGGCCACACGATGCAGGACTGCCTTTCACTGGGGTCCAGAGAGCAGCGTACGTTCCCAAATGACTGAGAGAAAAGGTAGTATGCTTCAGAAGCATAGCATACCATTGACCCAACAGCTGACAAATTTGACCATTGTTGAAAAATATGTGCATGCTGTCGAAGAGTAGGCCATCCATTGTGATCCAGTCAGACAGTTCCGGAACCAGGAGTGGACCTTGTTGGAAGTTCTCCCAGTTCCAACCCAAATATTTCTCACAGTCTTGCCTTGCT
>BGPT01000228.1:225092-237205 GCA_003297045.1 Symbiodinium sp. clade C Y103
CTCCCTGCCTTGTAACTAAGAAAACAAAACATAATGGGAGCATCGCCACAGGCACTTGGTCTTCGCCACTGGCATGTGGTCTCGTGAACTTGATTTTTTGACAAATGAGAACATTTGAGCTGTGTTCACAACCCTCTGTCGTTTCTTTTATGTACACCTCTTGGTTAATAATCCCTTCCCCCTAACACTAAACCCCCCCCCCAAATAATAAAAACTAGGGTCCATCTCCAATTTTGGAAATTTTGTGGTTGGCCAATTTGACTTTTAATTGATCCCCTTTAGAAAACAATTTAAAAATAAACCTACCATTTGTGGGCTTCACCCCCTAATAATAAGAACTAGTCAACCCCGGGGTGTTTATTAATTATTAGGGCCCCCTGAATCCAAGTACTTTTTAGTATTAAGGTCTGGCGCTTACTATTAGGGATCCGCTTCGAAATCCAATTTTTTGCAACGTATTAGTTGCGTTCTAAATTGGAATTTAATTGATTTCGAAATCGAGAAAAATAGTTTTTAGTATTAAGGTCTGGCACTTACTACTAGGGATCCGCTTCGAAATCCAATTTTTTGCAACGTATTAATTGCGTTTTAAATTGGAATTTAATTGATTTCGAAATCGAGAAAAATAGTTTTTAGTATNCCGCTTCGAAATCCAATTTTTTGCAACGTATTAATTGCGTTTTAAATTGGAATTTAATTGATTTCGAAATCGAGAAAAATAGTTTTTAGTATTAAGGTCCGAAGTTTACTATTAGGGTCCCCCCTAATAATAAATACCCCCCTAATAATACAAACTACCTGAGGTGTTTATTATTGGGGGGGGTTAGTGTTAGGGGGAAAGGATTACGGATTTCTATAATGGATTGCGAGAATCCCCTACTATATTATTGGATATTATAAAAGTATATAAAAGTATAACATGTATAACATCCTATAACCATCAGGGGTTTTGAACGCTACTCATTTCCGCCTGCACAAATTCAGAAGAATCTCGCTTTGCATCATCCAGAACATCTTCAAATTCAAGACCATGCGCCGCAAACATCATGGCAGGAACGCGTATTTAGCTCAAAGTTTGTCGCATTGGTTCATTACGCGATCTTTTTTCTGGTGCACTCTGACTCGACAGTGATGAAGTGTAGTGATTCCTGCCATTGGCCTTGCTGACTGTTAACAAACTCTTTGAGGTTATACCAATCTAATCCAAGCCACTGAAACCCTCCTTAAGGATGGTTGCTCACCGCACTGTACATTCAGAAGGCTTCGTGCGAAGAAAATGACTGCGACTCCTACACACTATGGCCCTGGCAAATGGAAGCTGTTCTGTTCATGCTTGGCCCAGGGTGGGGCTGCGCCTGCGCCCATGCGGCTTGGGACAAAGTCTAGGGGAGCCGAAGCCTTTCCAGAATGGAATCACATTAGCAGTTGTGATATGTGAATGATATGTTAATCATATGTTACTGATAATGATATGTTGTGGCCAGGCACAGCCTACAAGAGCCATCAAGAGCCAAGTACCCAGACTAAGTAGGCTTGCGAAATTTTTGGGAATGTTGACATATGTTTACAACGGGAATGAGCCCAGCCTCATCGCTGTCGCTGTCGCTGTCGTCCAAGCCGGAGCCACTGCTTTCGCCTTGCGCCTGGCAAAGTTTTGAGAGAATGGTCCCAAGATGTCGGCAGGTGCCACTTCAGGTGTGGCTTCCCCTCTCAGCTTTGCCCGGCCGCAATCCCAGAATATCCCAGCCCTCACAGCTGGGACATTGAGGGATATGCTGCGATATGCTGTACATCCTCGACATTTCTGGACATTCCTCGACTAATCTCGAGTCCCTTCGAGTCCCTTCGAGTCCTTTCAGTTCTGAGTTCCAGACCTCCTGCTCCTGGCGGGCCAGCTGCATGCGGTCGACAAGCTCCTGGGAGCGTCATACCGTCATACCCCATGCTTCCCCATCTTTCCCCATGCTTTCTGACTTGTTGCGACGTCCAATTGAGAAGGGACGAGAAGGGATAAAAACAAAAAGGAAAAAATCTACTGAAACCTGTAGTTAATCTGCAAGCACGTCACCTCTGGGTTGCAAAGGATGTGTTCATTCTTTGCATGGAGGGGGTTGATGCAGCTAGAAGCATTTCACGGTAGCTTTTCTAGCTTCTAGAAAAGCATTGGGCAATCATCAACTAAAAAAACAGTTTTGTACTTTAAAGAATTTTCGGTATCAAAAGGCCTTTCCGAAATGAACCAGGAGTTTTTGCAGGTTGAAAAACATGAAGAATTCAAAAAGGGTGCGGATTTTTTCTTTTGAAAGTCTTTCCTTTTAGATGTGTTTTTTCTTCTTTGGAGGGTCTAGAGGCTGCCCTCCTTCATTGTTCATTCTCTCTCGTTGTTTTTGTCAACGGTTTTCATCGATTTCTTAAGGGTTTTATCGATGTTTTCATGGTTTTCATTGATTTCTCGATGGTCTTCATCGATTTTTCCATGCTGTTCATCCATTTCTCAACTTGTCAACGGTTTTCATCGATTGTCCATAGTTTTTATCGATTTCCCGATGGTTTTCATCGATTGCGTTTGTCTAGAGTTGGACTAGGGCGTAGGGGTTCAATGTGTATGTATGTGATTATATGATATATATAATATATATATATATATATATCATATAGATTCATATAGTGTATTTACGAGTGTCCAAGCTTGGATTGGGATTAAAAAGGGGAGGATGGGATTGGGGTGAGGGCTGAACAAGGGCACGGTGCATCCCCAAAGCGGAATGACAATACCTTTTCTCACATGTAAGGTTGTAGGTTGAATATGGCACTCAGGGTGCATGCAATGCACAATATGCACCTTGTGAACATCTAGAATGTAGGTTGAGGTACAGCCGTGTTGGGTGCAAATAGTTTCATTGGATGTTATCATGATGTTGCTTTAGGATCTATTTAGAATTGACTTAGTGTTTATTTACAGTTGGCGTAGGGTTCATAATAGGGTTGGTCTAGGGTCTATATAGTCTTGTTTTCAGGTTTATTTGGGGTTGGTTTACGGTTTACTTTAGGGTTGGTTTTAAGGTGGTTTAGTGTTGATTTAGAGTTTCTTTAGGGCTTCTTAAGTTGATTTGGGTTTGAAAGTAATCTAGGTTTACATTCATTTTGAATCTGTGATTTAAACCTAATTTAGATGTAGAATTTAGAATTAGCTTCAAGTTAAATGTGAATTTCTATAGGTTCAATTTGATATATTTTAGGTTTACGGTTACGTTAAATTTGATTTTGACTTGATTCAAAAAAGTGTTTCATTCAAAACCAATTAAAATTTAATTTCGAAGTGGAAAGCCAGGACCCAAAAAAGCCAAAAGCCAAGCAGCCAGCGCGAAAAAAAGAAAAAGATCCACCCAAAAAAAAAGAAAATCTAATAAACACAAATACCCCCTCCATTCAAAAGCTAGGGGGAGAGAGGATTTCATACACATGTCTGCGTACATATGTAGATACATATACACATACATATACGTATACATATACACATACACATACACACACACATATATATATATATATATACATACATATACATATACAATCATATACATATACATATATATATATATATATGTGGTAGAGTACATATATATATATATATATGTGTGTGTGCAAGAGATAGAGCGCGAGAGAGAAGGGGTACATACTGGATATTGTTTGACTTGATGCCTTGCTCAGGCGCCCTTGGCATGGACGAAGCACTTACATATGCAAGACAGGCTCATTGCAACCTTGAAAAAACAAGTGTCGAAAAGTGGTGCTGAGTTCCAGAAAATCTTCTTTCGTTGGTCTGCTACGGCACTATCTTGTTTTCACAGGCTACTTGCTCTTGAAGTAGGAATGCAACGAAGCAGCATTCCAACATATTCCAACCAGCAGGAAAAGGATCAAAAGAAATCACCCGGAGGCACTCCCTGCTCTTTGAGAGGCAGGAAGTGACGAATTCTTTGCCTGCAATTCTTTGGCGTTTCTCATTTCCGTGCCTGCAATTGTGGAGGTAGCTTCCCAGGCCCGCCGCGACCACTGTTTTGACTAGCCTGAGGCTCATGCTGTCCAGCTCTGGCTCATCACTTGGTGAGAATCGATTGTTGAAAGAAAAATAACAGGGAAAAACGAAAAACAATAAAAAGAGGGAAAGCCTTGGAAGAGATTGAAAAAGGCAATTCAGGGAACTCAGCAAACATCAGAAAGTGCGAACGTCATTTGAAAGCCAATGCCCAGTGACATAGCTCACCACAGAGAAGCGATGCAACATGCCGTTGCTCATGCGACGCAAGCCATTTAGAAACCTGCAGGTGTACACAGTAAAGTGGAAGGTTAAAGAATGCAGCACTAAGACAAGAGCAAACAAGTACACAGATGTACACACCCTGCCAAACGGCTGACAGTGAATGGAAGAGTAATACCATCTTTGAGAGGTTTGTTAAAGTTTGTTGCGTGAACTTGACAGCTACGCCGGGCCCCAAAGGGCCCCAAAGTATGGCAAAGTTGTACATCTCGAGTGATCTTAGGTGACCTCAAGTGACCTCAAACCCTCAAGGGCTTCAAGATGCTTCAAGATGCTTCAAGAAGTCGAGCCAAATTACGACAGTTGCGACAGAAACGACAGAAACCGAGATGTTACGAGCCAAACCCATCTGGATCCCGTCTGGATCCTATCTGGATCTCTGGTCCCTCCTGGTGAAGTTTGGGCTCAATGGCTCTGGTTGGATAACTGTCCTAAGCTCACACGAACTCACACGGATCTGCTGTGAAAATCTGTGGTTTAGCTCTTCTACTAAGATCTCTTCATGTCGTAATTTGATGTCGCAATTTTCTGCTCCTCCCACTCAGGAGCAACATCTGCTCCGTCAAAATGCCATGCAATAGGCTCAAGGTCTGCAGGGGTGCTAGAATCAAGCCATGTCCCAAACAAAACCAGGCCTGCTGATCTCTCTCTCTCTCTCTCCCTCTAATTAATCGAGTCGAGTCTAACCTATTTACATTCACACGAATTCACATGAATTTCCATGTATCCTGATGTATCCAGGTGTTTGACGTGAACCTCCCTTCGGCGGAAGCTGTCATTTAGCTGTCGATAGAGCTCACCAGGGTCAAGCCAGGAGGCCCCAAGATTTCCTCCGCTTGGCTCATTGCACTTGCAGCCCATGTGTAGACATGTTCCTCCTTAGATTGTAGTCATTGAGTCCTCATGTGTACATGATTGTACTCAATGAGTACTTATGTACTAGCCAATCCAGCGGCTCTTATCTTTATCAGGGCCGGACTGGGCCGGACTTTACTGCAATTGGCATCAAGGCCTGCACTTACAGACGCCAACGGATTTGGGATCGTGTCGCCATACTTTAGTAGAAAAGATTTGTCAGCCAATTGTATACCGTAGCCGATAGCCTAATTCGAGCTAGTCAATTATGCCACTTGGGATAAACTGTTTCAGGGATTCCGCTGGACAATACAAAAGAAATCGTCGACACAAAGTCACCAGGGCCAAATCCAAGAATGTAGGAATCGCCAACACAATGCTTGAAAACATGACAGGAAAAAATGCTCTGTAAAAAACATAGTTACCAATTAGTATAGCAAAAAAATGACAAATGGACTCTTGTTACCGCAGTTATTGGATGAGAATCACCTGAGGAGGAAGAAAAGCGCGAGAAGCGTCCAAATCTTCTATGCAAACTCATATTGAGTCACAAATGCAGTTTGGTGCTGGCATGCCTAGCACAATAGAAAGGACTGAAAACCTATTGTTGTCAAAGCGAAGCTGTGGGCATAAGCTGGCTTACCTTCGTTCAGGTCAGGAGCCTGAAAGCATGCATGGTAGTAGAACTGGCTAAGCTCAAACTTCCCATGGCAGAAAGATTCAATGAGAGTGAGAAGGCGCCGTGCGCTAAAATGCGCTAAAGTGTGTGTCAAGATGTAAAAAATGTTTGAACAAAAACACAACGTAATAACTTGAAATCCGGTATGCAGGCCTTGCGCTGACGCAAGTGACGCGATTGCAGGATATTGACCATCTAGACTGTACTTGTTTGCTCACAAAGCCTTGCGAGGTGCCATTACGGCCCGCTATATCATGAGCAATTGCTTTCAGTACTTACAGTACGCCTGTCAGGAGCAGTTCAACTGTTCAAACATGTTCAAACTCTTTTCTCTCAAACTTCCCCACAGCTAGTCTTCAGGACCATGGTTGGGCCGAGGCGCATCAATCCAAATATCAGAGAGGCTCATAGGCTCTTCTTGAAAATGGCGCCAGAATTTCTTGGCATATGTCCGAACCTCCGGTTTTGGCCACTGTGTCATGGTGTCTGATGATGTCACAACCTTTTGCCAGGCTTCCCTTGGACAAAATGCCATGCAGCGTCAATGCTGCCAGCTGCTGCCATGCTTATCGTTCAGAGACTGGATCTGCTAAGATCTGCTAGCTACATGTCACATGTATTCACATGTCGCATGAGTATTAGTCAGTAGGAGTCAGTATGAGTCAGTAGGAGTCAGTATGAGTCAGTAGGAGTCAGTATGAGTATGTCTCCGTGCCGCAGGGAATGTGCCAAATCAATCCAAATCAATCAAGGGCACTGTTGCTTCTTCTTTGAGGACGTCCTGGGAGAATAAGCAATGCAATTGTCGGATCTTATCCAATGCCATCAAAAAAGGAGTCAAAACTTCTAACATTGGCTAGCTTGCTGATAGTTGCAGAAAGATATGACAGCCACAAACTTCTTGTACCGATTTGTACCGTATGTCCTGTACTTTCAGCGCGTCAACGCAAACGAGCTCCTTGGACAAGCTTGGCTCAGCACGCATTCTGATTGAAGGGTCGTCCAACATGCTGTATCGAACAAAGGCAGGTGAAGCATCATCTTGCTTTTTTTCTCATTCAAAGCTCAAACCGAAGCCCCTAAAAGGCCCTGACAATCGAAACATCTTCAACTGAGGCTTACCTGCTATACTCATCTATCTCTCTCAAAATCCATCCACGAATCTAATCAGATCGAATCAAATCAAATCTAGTCTGCCTGCCTGTCTGTTATCTGTTGTCGTCAATCATACGTAGATACATGCCTGCATCTTCGGTCCATACACTGCAGTCAGAATCTATTCTTGTCATTTGTTGTTCTAATTTGGGTTTATATAACATCTATTAACATCTAACATTTTGACAGATTTTGACATCTTGGATCATCTTGGACTATGGAGCTGCCAGGTTGGGGCCGCCAAGCTGCACATTGCGAACTGCTACTCGCAGTCCCGACATGCTGCCACTTTAGCCACAATGCTGCCTCCACCAGCCAAGGCTGTGAGGTTGTGACCGCAGACTGCCTTAGATGTTGGGAAATTTCGCAAATGCTTCCAGAAGTCCAGTTGAGCCTCTGCAGTGCCTCTGCGGTGCCTCTGCGCTACAAGAGTTGAATCTGGTTCTTTGCAATCCTTTTCAATCGTGTGTTTGTCGGACTGGCTTGACCCACAAGCACACACTACCAAGGAGCTCGTCGTCGTCACGGGAATACACCAGTGTACCAGATACCAGAAAGTACATATGTTTTCCAGCCTCTCCTGTTGTGATCAACTCCTGCACAAATTTTGACAGTGGATTCGTGATGCGTTGCGTGTTGGCTGGACAGGTCCAGGTCTTTCTCGTGCAATGCGTGCCATGTCCAAAGATCAGTTGCTGAGTTGCGCGGGGACCTGTCCTGCGAGATCACCAGGGACTTCTGTGTCACAGCGTTGCCTGATTCAGTCACTGATCAAGGATTCACAAGGATTTTAGCTTCACACGTCCACACGTTTGCAAGTTTTAAGTGTTGAAGGATGTGGCATGTCCAGGAACTCAGAGATGACATGGAACATTTCGGAGCCCCCTCTCCGAGGGTAGTCTGAGGCAATGAGTCAACGAGGCTAGAGTTCTAGACCCTTTGCCGTACTTTGCAATAATATGACTATTTCTTGCAACAATAAAGTGCAGAATGAGGTGCTATAAATCTTTCGGCTCTCCGATGGCAAACAACTGTGACAAAACGTGAAAAAAGGATGTTTTCCCAGCGCTGGCGCATAGATCTCGTTCGAGAGTTCAAACCTCAGCTGAGGCGCTGGCTTCCTTCCTTGCTTCCTTGCAAGCAAGCACCAGGTGAAACTGTTCCATTCATGAGATCTACCCACATTGCTTTGTGCTGGATGGCGTCGTGCATCTGCAGAAGCACTTGGGTCCAAAAACCTTACTGCAAACCAGCAATAAGTCTCTCGAAATGTGGATGTGCCATATTTTGGACAGGATGCTTCAAACTCAACGGCAGGAGCTGAAGGATATTTATTTCATCTTCATGAACGCGTCTGCGCGACTGCTGCCTGAGCAACAGGAGGCAATGATCAAGATATATCAAGATCACCCATCTCAATGCCGGCATCGCATCATCACAAATGACATATGTGTCGATACTCCCGCATTAATAGCTGACAAAAAACTAGAGGATTGCTCGTAAAATAACACAGAGAAGTCATCTTTTGCTAGTCCCTCAAAAGGAATGGGCGCCAAAAATTGCAATCATGGTTGTGTGACATCAAAATTTCGCCAAAAAATGTTGTGCTGAACCTAAAGACCAATAGGATACCAACAGCATCTGCACAAATCTGAAATAGAAAAGGCGGAGGTCCGTCTGAATTGAGTGAAACAGAGTGAAAGTGCAGTCATCATCAGTTATCTGATTATCTTTGCTTTTTGATCTTTTTGTCTGTCTGAATTCTGCCAGGGTCTATGATCGTTCTGGCATGGGTAAAGCATTGTAGTGAAGCCCACCGGGCAGCCCACCTTTTTTCGATTGTGGAAAACAATATTGGATAAGGATTTGTACAAAAGGGGAGGCAATTTGGATCAACTGTACACAGGTGATATAGGTGGGTTGCAAGGCCACATAAGGTCGGTTCCTTGTGACGACATCTCCTACGGTACCATCAGCTTGGTGGAAAGGGGCTTTGAAAAAGATGTGGTACTGCAATGTACTGCATGGAAATGTGGAACTCAAGATGATCACAAACGAAACAAACATGGCTGGAAGACCCAAGACTAGTCCATAGGATCCTAAAGGACACTTCTCCATGCAGTCTCCTGCGTGTTTTTGCTTTTGACTGCTTTTTGTTGGTGTGTGGGTGTCCGTGTGTGTGTGTGCTCATTTTTCGGCTCGTATGTTTGTGTCTTTTTCGGGTGTAAGGGGAGATGCGTTGATGACAAAAGCTAAGAAAGTTAGGAGTCTCTGTCTGTCTTTCGAATTTCTTTTGGAACAGGCACAGACACAGGCAAACAAACAGACAAACACGTGCGCATCTACATACGATTTGTGGTAGCTTTGAATGAAACACCACCCCAGACGACTTCCACAGAAAACATCACAAAACCAATCAAAACTAGTAACATCTAGTAACTAGCATCTCCCCTTCCAGGTCCTATCAGGGCCACTTTACACAGTACGACGCACCGCAACAATGGGACAGGAGAGCCTAGAACCTGGATCAAACCCGTATGTGCGCATGCTGCCGGATGCTGATTCAAATATGTAAAGAACGAATGCATACATTCAAAATTATACTACACATATGTCATGTGTGCACGTCTGTACATCTTTATGTGTGTCTGCATGCATTCCTGTATGGAAAATATAACCATCTATTAGAGATTATTTGCCATACCTGTGTATAGATATATATATATGTGTGTGTGTATATAATATATATATATATATATGTGTGTGTGTGTATATAATATATATATATATATGCGTACACGTGTGTGTATGTGTCAACTAGACATATATGTAACATGTGTATGTTATAATATCTATATTATATTGATATTATGTGTATATATGTATATATATATATGTATATATATATATACCAGTATGTGTACATGTGTGTGTGTGTTAATACACATCGTAAACTTGGCAGAGTGACTAACACTCTGTCGCAAAACACTGGACACAAAGATGTCGCACAATTCAAATCCCATACTGTGCATGCTGACGTACGTTGTCAAGTTTGCGTGTGGTCTCCAAGGCTAATCAGCTGGGAAACTATACTATTGAACCATATTGATCCATTGAACCAAGGTTCATGGCTTTGTTCAAGCAGTTGTGAATCCTTGCAGTCAAGGAAGGCGTCACCAAATTTTCTCTCAGATATCGCCGCAGCAGAGACTCTTGCTCGTTTCGCCAACCTCTTCAACAAGGCGAAAAAAGGCATGCTTGCAAGCTGCCGCTGCTGCGGCTACTGAACGTGACATGCTGCGGTGCATTAACAAGGATTTGTGCCCCCAGAACATCACAGATGCAAATGTGAGCTGCGGTGAATTCCCCAATAAACTTGAGCCAGATTTATTTTTGTGTGTTCTTGTTTTTCATTTCTCGCAAAGCCCAGAAGGACAGATCGTGCCAGACCATGCCGGCTTCTCATGCTATTGCTTAGTGAAACCATGTCACCAGCAACAGCTAAGCAAAAATCGGGGAAATGAGAGATGATCTCGGTTCTTTTGGTTCGGTTATCCAAAGCCTCTTCCACAAACCTATTGACCTATTGAAATCTATTCCCTCCATTGACTTCCCTTTAGACCTTTGGGCTTGCCCAACTGTCATGCCAGGCAGCTGTTCAGATTTCGCAGCTGGTTCATCGCGTTGGTGATCGCTGACACGAAAGATGAAAATATCAACATTCCCGAGAGGATGATACCTGGCAAAACAATCCAATCGTGGCTGGAGTTTTGGAGGTGACAGTTTCACAAAGGTGACCACAATTCCTGAATATGACAAAAGAATTTAAAAATTGTTACAGTATGCTTTGACAAAGTCTACCGTAAGCCAAGACGACCAGTGGAGCAAGCCTGATCTATACTTTGTCTAGGAAAGGTTCTGCAATTGTCCAACCAGACTTGGCAGGGGAGAGTCAAACCAATTCACCATTTGCCAAGGCGAAACCATGAGCAAAGTATCCGTACACTCTAGACCTGCCCGATCCAAATCCAAGATACAAACTGTGAACAGGCGTTCGTACTCATTCTGTGGGAATACTTCCATTGATGCTGGAGTGAATTGAGTGATTGACCAGTGAAGTGCTGTGGAGTATCTGTACAACAAGTTCTTCACGTCCTTGATTCGCAAACATGGTGAATTGCGGTGCGAAGGAAAAACATTCAGTGCCTAGCCAAACTCATGGACATCAAGAACTCAGTTGGCTTGCTTGGTCTGGCAACCTCGCACTCAGGATGTTGAAACCATTTCAGTTTCATTACGACTTTATTGCAGCTCAAGCAGCAACCTTAAATTCCACAATCCATCTATCTTGCCTGTTCTGGTCCTCAGCTGACCCCACGGGAGGTGTTGGTGTGACTAGCCGGTCACCTCAACAGACTTCTTCATCACTTCATTTACTTTGAACTCTATCTCTGCCCACGCCCTGAAACGTCGAAGTATTCAAGACTGCTTCAAACCCATCTACCTTTGCAACTTTCGGTGCTCCATCGCTCCATCCCTATCCGACTAAGCCAATGAATGATGAAGCGGAATTAGCCATTAGACCTGCACGGAGACAGCACGAAATCACGCAGACTATCTCAAATCAAAATTAATTGACAAAAGCCTCTCTCACAGTCTCACTTTAAACATCTCCGCTGCAAACCCTACGTTTGACCGCCCCGGAAATTGACCGGACGGGGCATGATCATCATCTTCATCATGATGATCATCATCATCACTATCACCATCATCGTCGCAAACATCATCTTCACTACCATCGTAAGCATCATCAGTTAGAAAAACAATTAAACATATTTGTTCAGAAGGGTTGGCGGATTTGATCCCTTATGAAGATCAATGGAAGTTAATACACCATTAATACAGGTAAGTTGTATAAACAAGTCTCCGGGTGGCGGATTTGATCCCTTATGAAAATAAGTGGGGGTTAATCAACCAGTCAACATATGTGTTCAGAGGGGATGACAGATTTGATCCCTCATGAAGATAAGTGGGAGTTAATAAACTATTTGGCATGTTTGTTCAGAGAGGGTGGCGGATTTTTTCCTTTAGACAAATGGAAGT
>BGPT01000228.1:237458-270785 GCA_003297045.1 Symbiodinium sp. clade C Y103
AAGGGTCCTTCGTGTGTGATATCGCATGACTGCAATCCTGAGGTGTGACGAACGTGTTGTTGTGAGGGAACATATGTCATTATATCATTATATCATTATTTCATTTGGGGATGGAACATATCATATATCATTATATCATTTGGGGTGTGGTCAAACGTGGGGTTTGGCGCCAACATCTCTCAGCACTTCTTGGGCAACACCTTTCTCGACATGCATGACAATGGTCCTATGTGACAACGCGTCTATCCTACAGTATCATCAATCCTTCTCACAACCCCCTAATTTCTCCCAGGCTCCTTCCAAACAAGCTCTTGGAACAATTCTCTCATAATACCTTTCTGAACACTCACCTGAAGACCTCCGCATACTTCTCCCAAAATCTCTGTCTCACAACTTTGACAGCACCTTTCCCCTGGATTGTCGCAAATCTTCCTGCAGAATGCTTCCTTGATCTCTGTTGGACAAACATCTTCACATCTTTCATTTCCTTTCAATATTCCTGGCGAACACTTGGCTCAACATGGCTCAACCCTCCTCGCATCTCACAACGATAGAACAACGATGCCGCCACTCCAGCACCAGTCCGCAGGTGACAGGAGTTCTGTAAGTCTTCAGCTCAGCAAATGCCATTTGCAACAAGAACAATCTGAGCTTCTCCGAAAAGTGGTGACCGACTCAGGAGGAACTTGGAAACCCGATGCAAAATGGAAATCAAACGACCAAAGGGAGATGTCAAGGTAAAGTGGGAAAGGGTCGTGGCATCACGACGCACCAACACGCTATCAACCACGAAAACACCAGAAAGAAGCTGGTGACCATGCGCCATGCAGTGGGTAAAAAAGGCACAGAAATGAGACATTGTCTTCCAGGTGCCAGGCAACTCATGATCTTGCTGGCAATGTGTGCCCAAATGAACAGCGAGACAAGTAGTACTGTAAGTAAATGTAGCTAATCCATTTGCTTCGACAAGATCCAATAAGGTACATCATGATCTTCAATTGCTATCATTCCCTAATCTTATTGTATCCAATTGTATCCAATTGTTATCTGATGTTAATCATGGAAAGGAGGTCTTGCATGGTTTTGCTCTGGACCCCCCAGACTTGCATCCAGCTTTTGGAAGTCTCCTGACAACTCGGACTCCTTCCTTTCCTTGGACACTGCAGCCATGGTGCAAAGTTGCCAATCGCATACCAAACACACGCAACCAAATGGTTGACCAGAACCTCAGCTGATTAAATTCAGCTCGAGGCTTGGTATATCTTGGTATGCTAAGAGAATTGAGATGACAATGACACCCGCAATATCAAGACTGAGGCCAGGGAGAAACAAGAAATGCAGGTCTGATTCAAACGCTCTAGTTTCATTTTAACGGCCTCTGCCAGCTTCTGCCAGCATCTACAGTATCTTGTTGAAAAATGTTGGAGCAACGTGGAACAGCCGGAGCTTCATACGGGTCGCAATGAATACCAACATCTTGAGGATTCCAATCAGAATGAGAGAAGCTTCAGACCTTGGATACCGGGCGCCAGTTGCATCAAAGAATGGAGTAAAGCTATGTGGAGCTATGGCCAAGACACACAGAGCCTCACCACAGTCACACCATTTTCACACCACATTCACGCCACATGGCATTTCATTCGCAACTTCTTGTGCCAAACCACTGAATTTGCTCGACCAAATCGTTTATGCGCCCACGTGCCTGGCCAAGCGACTAAGCAGGAACTGAGCCGACTAAGCAGCCAAAACTCACTTCTCAGCTCCCTTGATCTAACGTGATCTACCTTGATCTACCTTGATCGGCCGAATATTTTTTTAGAACTATTTCCTCCCGCTGAAATTTCCTAAGACTGCTGCACTCCAAATTCTCAGTTTTTCTCTGACCGGAACAGACTGCGACACATTGCCGGCAGAACACGCAGCACGAGAGACAGGGTTTGGAGATCTTCCTCGCTGTTTGATGCTGTTTGTCTGCACACTGCACCATCTAGAGCTGGCGTTATGCAGCGACATGCCGACGCCTTGAGGAGCCGGAGCAAGCGCAAAAAGCGCAGAAGCCGAATGGTTTTAGCCATTCTGAAGAACGCCACCCCAGCGTCAGCACCTCTCAACATGACCCAAGTGCTGGCAGGAGTGGCAGGTGACAGGATGCGACAAGTGCTCATTAATTTCATCCATGTCTTTCAGACGTCTTTCATTCAAAGGCACCAGTGTCCTGCTGGTACAGCAGCAGTGTCCATATTTGCAGACCCCAGTCTAGTCCTGAGCACAAACACAGCTACGCTCGCAGTGTGTAGCAGTATGCTGCAATATGACGTACTTTTGACAAAGCTTTCGCAGCTTGCGCGGGTTTTAGGCTAGATCTGTTGGTTCAGACAAAGCGCCAAACAAATCAACCTCTCGGAGGCTTAGTCTGAAGATTTTTAAAACCCTGTCATTATTTTAATCAAAGTCAACCGGTGGAGACAAATGATGAGCTAGAAATACGAACCGTACAGTGCAAACGAAAATGCAAAATCATGCAAAATCACTGAAAGTTTTCGCACTTCTGATTTTGGCACGCCGTCTCGTGGAAGTGAGGCTTTTGCTTTCGCGGAAGTCACTCAGGGCACTTAGTATACAATGTCAAATCTGTTTATGTCATGTTCTTTCTGCGAAGCTCATGCTTCGAAGTTTGCTCATGAATCAGACTCGCCGAAAGGATGCACATACCAACCCCAACCATCACAACCTGTTGAAAGAGGTTCCTAACGTGTGAAGGTGTGGCTCCTCCCTGCTCCTGGCAAGATACTTGCAATATATTCAGGATTGACGATTGACACTCGTTGTTGACAAGACTTTGGAAAGTACATCAGACTATTTGCAAGGTGCCCACTTGTGAATGGGTTTTGTGGGTGAAAAACTATGCAACCACAGAGTTAAGGCGTTAGACCTTGAGACCTGTTGAACAGACCGGCAGGGCAAGCAAGACCATCACCAACATTGTTGTCGTCAAGCCTATCATGGTCATGCTCCAAGGTCATTATCATCAGATCATCATTTTTTCTCACTGGCGTTACCATCATCACCACCTCACTACCACGAACATGACCCCGACAGACCACAACCACCGTCATGACCGGTTTCTAGTACCAGCATCATATAGGCAAATGAAATGGAATGATTTGCCTTTGGCAGTCACATAGTAATCAACATATAATATGTCAAAGGGACCATTCTCGCCAAGCAGCCGACAATAATGAGGTCAAATATAAACCAGGTCCTCAAGTATCTCCTTGCGATCTTTGTAATTCGCATTTCAACGGTCCCTTCCTGGTCGAGGCAAAAGAGGCAAAATCATAGAGACGAGGGAAAATAACGAAGACAAAATAAGACAAAATCAATTGCCCAAGAGCATAGCCGTTGATGGCCTGGTTCTCTTCTCAACGCATGCAATGCATGATCTTCGCTACATGTCTATCATGTGGCAATGGTACCTATGGCAGCCTTTCCAGCACATGTGCAATCAATCATACGGATGCGTGAATGGCCTGAACGCATGCTGTATGTTTTGGTTTGTCGCGTATCCTCAACCATTCGCAAGTCATGCCATGTGATGTGGAGTAGTGAGACCTTCGATTTAGTGCAAGCTGTTGCCTCACAACAAGCAAAAGACAGCAAAAGACCTGATCTGCACATATAGCCGTGCATATAATCTGGGCTTTTGTGGTGCAATCTGATGTAACACAATATGCTACCAAGATCTACAAGTCTTTGCAACCTGTCGTGCGGCGATGCGCAGCTTAGTTGAGAAGACCGAAAGTTGTTGGCACTGGAAGAGAGCGGCCTCAAGAACAGCATAGCCGACCAGGAACGAGGCAGGTATATCCAGCAACCAGTAAATACTGGTGATCCAGGACATAGTGTCTACCTTGGTTGTGGATGGTTGTCAATGGTTGTGGATGGTTGTGGTAGCTTTCGGTCGATTGTGAGAAAATGTCTGCAATCATATGCAAAAAGCGGAGTGTTCCATGAATCTATCTAACAGTCAATGGCACCTACTGTGCCAGTTGAAGCAGCAGTAGTACATACCATGAGTGCATACTAGTGCATACATGCATGTAAATGCGCTAAAAGTATACATAAAACATAATTCGTTGAGTTCGTTGCATAATATTGCGTAAAGCAATATGATATCATATTAACAGAATTGTCTGTTCGTCGTCTTCTTGGGTAAAATGAAATGCTAAGCTGCCAATCCTGCTCAAGCCAACCGTGAGGATAGTCAGGGTCCCGTTGTCATGACTTCATCATGTTCACGTTACAGCCCCTGAACTTCCACAAACCTTTGCTCAGCCTATTAATTTGCTCCCTCTGGAATACTATGCACGAGCTGGAGCTGATACGCGACACAACTCAACGTGCGTAACTTGACTTTATGGAGAGTAGTCGGCTTTTCTGGCCTAGGGCAACACATATCAACACACCACTCTAGCCGCGCGAGCTGCATCAAGGCAAATGTATGCAAATGTATTGTGTATTATTATGATTATTATTAAAAATTATTATCAATTATATCATTATTATCATTATTGTGTTGACCCATGTTGACCTTTTGGAATTGGCTAAGGACAGCTCCACCTAAACAGCCATGAAATAGCAATGAAATTTTGACAGAAATCTCAAGAAATCTCAGCAGCTCCATGCAAACCACGTGACAAAAGCACTGCTCTCTGGATCAAAGGCCTCAACAGGAAGCCAAACGAGGTCATAGCAAATCAGGAGCAGACCTCGCAAACAGCAGAAAGATGCAAAAAGATGCAAAAAGGAGATACAAGCACTTCACAGCACTTCGAACAAATGGTAAACATATGTAATAAACATGTTTGTTTAGTTTGGTCTTATATTTTTTAATAAGTTATACAGCTCTTAATTATGTTGTGAGTGTTTGTGTGCAAGATCTGTATATATATATATATATGTTTTTATTGTCTTGTAACTCTTGAAATGTCCAAGCTGTCCGGGTAACTTTCTATATGTCTCACATGTCTGCGACAAGCGTATATTCATCAAGACACACCTCGAGACTAATTATTCAAGACTCTTGATTTGCATGGAAACATATGGAAACGGGTATGAACGGGGTACCCCTGCTCAAACTGCAGTCAAAATCAGTCAAGGCACCCAAAAACTCGTAGACTAGGCGCCGCCCGCAATGCGGCGGCAACACAAGGTAAGAAATGCATCGACCGGAACCTTCTTGAAAGAATCGCCTCGGATTCGAACTGAGCCTAGATATGCAGTATAAACAAACCTGTCAAATTGCAGTGGCTATGAGTGCAGATCACAGAGAAACTCTTGAATATATGTGTGCGTACGTATGTACATATATATATATGTATATATCACAATTGCGGAACTTGTTCTGGCACCTTTCTGCCAAAAGAATGAGCATCACTTGAGTCAAGTCCGTTTAGAATTCACAATGGGTAGTGCCCTGCTTTCTGCGGGAAATCAGTGATGCCAAGCAACTCTAAGGGTGACGCTGTGTGGAGCATTCCAGACCTTCATTCAGACAAACTGGACGCAGAAGTACAAGCAGTCAAGCAAGCCTTTTTTGAGAAAAGAAAAAATTCTATTTTTAACATATTTTAACTAGCTTCAGCAGCTTGATGTTTTTGCAGTTGATGAACGAAATCAGGAAAAACACTCCAAATTTTGAAATATGGGGATAGTTTACCAGGCACCACTGCACCACTGGGATGGATTGTAGGATGGGATCCTGCAATATCCCACAATCAGTCAGGCACCTAAATCATCCTAAATCTATGCAACTCCCTTTTGGTAACCGCGGGATCCGCCATTATCCAGCAATGTTGTCGAAAATGGGTTGATTGCGTTCGGTCCTTTTGCCGCAAATACTGCTGGAGGATACTGAGCAAAGTATGCATTCTCATTGTTTTATCAATGTTTCACCAGAACCAAACAACAAGTACAGTACAGCCTATATCTTTGCAAATGCGGTAGAGACAAATTTTGTATACCCAAAGGTACTACAGGTGGCTACCTGTAATGATTGTGAATGTTTGATGGCAAATCAACAAGTTTCCAAGCCTCACCCTCAGCTTCAACGTTGAGAACATGGCTTAGGTTCTGGGAGGTTCTGGGAGGTTCTGGGAGGTTCGGAGTTGTTCTAAGGACGAACACAACTGCCAGAACCTTGAAATGCCTTGAAATTCATTCATCTTAGAACTCTCACTGGCATGTTTGTAGAACGTTCCCGACCAAACTCCAAATGACACGCTGCAGTTGACATGAAAGTGTGTCGAAGTGTTTGGTCAAACGTTTGCACCGCACTTTGCACCGTTTTGATCTGTGCTGCATTCTGTTCTGCACAGATGCACCTTAAAGGGGCTCTCTTCCTGGAGGCGAAGTTTACGCGCGCTTTGCTCGTTGTGCGACCTGAGCAAACATTTTGCGGAGTGTCGGGAGTCCTCAAAAGTTTCTTTTCTATTTCTTTTCTTGGATATGTTCCCTTTCCAGGCCATGAAGTGTGGAACAATTGTGACAAGCACACTTTACGGAACTTTATGGCCAAGATTGGCCAAGACACCTGCTTCCCAAACATCGCACATATCAGGAATCCTTGGCCTCGGGCATCGCATTGCTGCATTGAACTAATATACTAATATACCACCAATGCTGCAACACACTAAAACCGAGAACACATCGTGAGAACAGATTGAACGTTGCATTTGAACCTTTGTGATTCTTTTGGGTCTGCGAACTGTGCTGCGAGATGCTGCGAGGCCCTTGGCAATCCAAAACATCCAAAAATAGACTCCGTGGCAAATTTGTGAGTAAAACATATCCAAATTCATGCAACCTTTGCTGGGATGATGGCGGCCCAAAAACCAGGATGAGAAAGAACATAATGGTGGCAAGAAACTGGTTCGATCCCAACATCAATGTGGGTGACCAAAAAGTGTCCTTCACCTACATAGAGACAACATTTTCAACATTTCCCACACGGGCACCAAAGCAAAACCCGATACGTTTAACCCGATATATCCATATAGATTTCACATTCTATACACATACACCTACCGCAGTACTACCTGGATCGCCATTCGTACCCGGAAAAAATGGCAGACCCCACTTTCGTGCCGGCTGCTGCCATCGGCTCTCAAATCAAACCAATCCGTCACAGGTCGTCCGCAAAGGGTTTTTTTCTGATCCCTGATTATGGTGCCACGCGCATTTCCACCCGTGTCTCAGTGTCTCCATAGCGCCATCCATCCACAAACCAATTCACCGCGACAAAAAAAGTTGGACCTTTCGCTGGCTAAACCTCCATGTTTGACTGATTACACCATGTTAAATCCACAGTACCACAACTGTCTTCACCAAGCAAAATGTCACCCCAACACCGCAATGCGACAAGCTCGCAACATCAAATGACGATATCAACCCGAAGAGCTATGGAACTTGCTAATGCCCCAGTTGTGGTTTTGGGGCGGTTGGGGCAGAAATGTATGGCGGACGCATTTCTAGGTCATATTATGAATCGTTCGACCCATCCCAGTTCGAGCCCCATCAGGCTCCTTTAGCCCTTTCAATCTCTCATAGTCTCATAGTGTCTCGTAATTGATTTCCGAGCGGCCCTCTGCTTTTAGTATGGACACTGTCCCGCACGCTCTCTCGCACACTGCTCCGAAGTTTGATGTCCTGGGGAGTCTGGTCAAACCTGTCGATCGGGGACTTGTCCATAGTGTGGGACTTCTTGCCTGGGCTGCTCAAATGGCGAGGACATGCCGGGACAGTTGCAAGATTTTGCAAGGCTAAATGCAGCTTGAGCTTGCTGAAGTATAATAATGTTCACAATGTTCTCTCTCTCTCTCTCTCTCTCTTTGCCATCATATAGTTATGTTTATTCGACATGTTGTTTATCTCTTTTTACCGGCTTGGATGGCTGCAAACCGCAAAGTCTCATATATCAGTTCATTGCACTCTACAAAATCCATATAATATTTGTCCATAAGCCTGCAAGACCATAGCTTTCAAAGTTCTTCAATGGCCTGTGGTACTGATAAGGTACTGATACTCCGGAGATCTCTGGAAAAAGCACCTCCTTCAGACTGCTGCTGTTGAGCCCAGGCACTCGTTCTGGACTGGTGCGAGGAATTGTCGGGCTCTTCTAAACCAGGAGCTTTCAAGCTTTGAATGTTTTGAACCTTCTGCATGCGATGTCTTGGGTTTGCGATTGGTAGGGCCGTTGCTTCTTACTGTGTGTGTGTGGGGGGCCATACGGCTTGTATGTAAATCTACCTCGTGAGCTTATGTGAGCTTTATGAAGTTTTGAACAAGTGGGACAGTGAGCTGCGAATGCACAGGACCCTACAAGAACCATGCTCAATGACGCAATGGCCTCCAGAAAGTTGTCCATCCTCGACGAAGCCTTGGCAAATGTCAGTATCATCCAATATCCTTTCAATCTGGCAGAAGCTTGCCGAAGAAAATTCAAAACATGCAAACCCACACACTGTTTACTGAATTGCGCACGCACGCATCTGTTGAAATCAATCTGTTCATTCTGTTCCCATCCCTTCGAGGAACCAATGCTTCTGGATCTTGCGAGGTAAGGCCGGTAGTGTTGGATACGTCCCGGCCTTTCAGGGCTCAGGAGCCATGGACCATGGACGCTGTGCGCAATGAGTGGTTTGCACAAAAACAGACAAGAAGCATATAGCCATCAACATCCCCCAATCCCAGCACCCAGGGTTGTGCGGCCTAAAATGCCAACCCAACTTCCTTGATAAGTGAGGACATGAGGAAGCAAGTTGCGAAGCAAATGTAGCCATTCTTGCAGCAAGTTCTGATGGTTCCCAGGTTAGTTTAGTTCAGAAAATGAGTCTTGTCTCTCTCTCACTCTCTCGTCTCTTGAACACTCTCCGTTTCTGTTTGCATGCGAGATTTGGCCTGGGGCAAAAGGGTGAGAGCTCTCTGCCTGTCAATCTGCCGGAATGTGGCGCCGCTTGCTGCCAACAACATTCGCATCTGCCCTTGAGTGTATGCCGCATGACCGTTTTTGTTTGCCTTCTGGTGACCATATCGGTTGAAATGTGGTTAGGACTTGCATGGTAGAAAGGGAAAAAACTCCTCACGTCACAAACCTTCCACGCATCTCCACAGCGTGGTTGGTGCATGCTTGCAGTGCCTCGTGACGCCCTCGTGCCAAATTTGCATCATATGTGTTACATGCCACATTATGCCATCATGTGTTGGACATGCTATCTGTACAGAACCACAGAACCCACAATTGCACACCATCAATGCCGTACCTTAGAATTGCCCTACCATTTCCTTCTATGATTTTTATTTATTTTCTTGATTTTCCATGTACGTAGCTTCAACTTGTTTTGCCGGTCTTGGACATGGCCAACGGATTTAAAAGGCCTCTGGCAGATCCACAGGCTCCAGTTCGCAAGTCCATCCGTGCACTCGGTCTGACCGTTGGGAACCTGTGCTGCAGAACATGGAAAAACAATAACAACTTTAGCAAGAATGAGTAAAATATGAGTAAAGCTTAGCAGCTAGCCCGGCTCATAAAATCTTGGTCGTCAGCGGCCGCGGATAGCCGCGGTGCTTTAAAACGTGTGTATATACTGTGGACAAGGATCAGTTTCAAGCAAAAATGCATGACACTGGACGTGGAACCATTTTGGAACACGTTGGAGCCTTGTTTTATTTTGATTCCTGCCCAGGCCTTGTCCTTGCAGCTTCCTCACATCCTCCAAAGTACTTGTGTGACCTTGTCCGAGGCAAATCAAAAGTCGGACATGTCGAATGTTTAGCCTCCTCACGCCACGTAATGTGTACATACGTACATTGCGTACATTGTATAATTGATCAAGATCGGAGATACATTCTGACCGGCACTGCACGGATCTTTGTTGGTGTTTGGTGGGCTTGGAGTTAGGGTCTGTCTCGTGTTGCACATACACTTTGGTCTACTTGCATGCTAATTTGCTGCTGCTACAACTTTGAGGCGCATCTTACTTTGGGAGTGTTGTCACTGTGACATTGTTTGGGTTTGGACAGCACAAGTGAAATCGTGCTACATCTTTCAAGGTCATGAAGTGTTTTTGAGATCTTTTGAGATTTTTTCAGTTGCAGGTGATAGACATTCCATTGCCGAGTTTGCTACCCATCTTGCTTCGTCGCACCTTTGGAGGACTGGATGGCCTGTGCGCCGGTTCCAGGTGACATCTGGTGACATCTGGTGACATCTGAAAAAATTTGGTGAATCGATGTGACTCGTTTATTTTTGATCACTTGGTTCAGTTTCTGCTCACCTCGCAGCGCTGCCTTTTCGCAATTCCTCGAGTTCTGCCTGAGTAATCAAAGAGTAAACGACTGTCCAATGTGTGCATGTGCAGGCCCCTGATTTGCTTCATCTCGCACGCCTTTTGGTCTGAACATCCCTGAACCCTGAACCGGCAAAAATCTGATTAAACCTCCAAGTGGTCGCACAAGTTTCAAGATCCATCAGTTTCATAGCTTGGTGGAGAATCACATAAACTCACAGTAAGCATCGGCCAAATGCCTCTTAGCATAGAAACGGGACAAAAAGCAACCCTACAACTGACACTAAGTGACAAGCAGTGATGGAACTTCATCCCATGAGGCGGCATGCATTTGCTACTGAATGCGAATTATTCAGGTTTGTGGGTTTAAATGCACCATGCCCAGAATCTAGTGATTAGACATTTGTTACTGCCACCCAATTTCCAACATTTACGGCATTATACAATAATATCATATTCTAATCAGCCAAACCCCTATACCAAGTGGTAAATGTGTTTTAGCTCGCTACCTCGTCAGAATCAACCCCTATAGCAATCTACATACGGGCTAAATCAGCCATCCCCCTGCAACGAGTGTTTGAAATATACGTATATATATATATATATATATATATATATGTGTGTGTGTGTGTATGTATGTGTGTATGTATGTGTGTATGTATGTATGCATGTATGTTTGTATGCATGTGTGCATGCATGCATGCATGTATGTATGTGCGTGTGTGTATGTAATTGTGTATGTATGTATGTATGTATGGATGGATGGATGGATGGATGGATGGATGGAGATGGATGGATGTATGTATGTATGCATGCATGTATGTATGTATGTACATATGTATTGGAATGTATTGGCATGTATGGATATGTATGGGTATGTATGGGTATGCAAGGGTATGTGTTGGTATGTATTGGAATGTATTGGTATGTATTGGTGTGTGTGTTTGGTATGTATTGGTATGTATTGGTATGTATTGGTATGTATTGGTATGTGTTGGTATGTATTGGTATGTATTGGTATGTATTGGTGTGTGTTTGGTATGTATTGGTGTGTACTATTGGTGTGTATTGGTATGTATTGGTGTGTGTTTGGTATGTATTGGTGTGTATTGGTATGTATTGGTTTGTACTGATACGGATCATGCATACGAATGTGTCAACGAAATGCCGCACACAATTTTTTGGTGGACACAACGCCCTCCGGTCTTGTCTCACCGGCCCAGCAGGACTGCGACCCTGCTGGAGCTTGTGCTCCGGCCCACCTGGACGCGGAGCGAACCAGGTGGGACTCTTGAGCTGGCCACATTGCCGTGTGGCTCACCCCTATACTCCCATCTCGGCCGAAGAACTTGCGTCCCTTCTTCTTCTTCTCCATCCTCATCTTAATCTTCTCCTCCTTCTTTTCTTTGAAACGCCTGGACCTCGTTGTATAGCTGCTCGCTTTCTGGTAATATAGTTCTCCTAGAACTTCCCACACGCAATCCTCATCCGCTCTCTGGTTGTCTTCTCTCCTGACCCACTTCAGGTCAGCTGTGGCTCCTCTGATCCTCAACGTCTCACTCACCTCAATTACAAGAAGCGTGATTGGGTACTTTGTAGACATGCCCTTCTTCAGGATGAACTCGTTACAGTACCTTGTTGTCCGTGAACGCCTCTGTATGAACGTCCAAATGCTCACCATCATCACTGAGCCACAACTTGATCGCCACCAAAGTCGCCAGCATTTCAAGGGCCGCGATCACTCGCTTTGGGTTTCCCTTCTTCACCTTCAACCATGGAGCCATCCAAGGTTCGACCTTCTCTGAAAACCAGCGACACTTCTTGGTATCATCATCTGCCTGCAACCATCCTCCTATCCAGGCTCCCTGTTCCGTCGCCTTCGCATCCGTCCGGATCTTGACCTTTGGCCGGCAGAGGGAAAACTGAGCCTGCCCAATCCGCAACCCGGCTGCAAACTCCAGGTCAGATACCTCCTTTCTCTCCTCCACCGACCTCAACCAGTCGCGCAGCCAATCTGCTCCTCTCAGAAAGGCCCTTATCAAATTAATCCCGGCCCACTCCGTGATCCAACCTCCTCTTTGCTTCTTCCACTTGAATGGCGCTCCCACTGCCGCCATAACTATGAAGGCCAACACTGCAACCACCTGCCCCTCTTGGAAGCTTGGTAGGGCAACCTCTAAGTCATCTGCATAGACTAGAATCTCCACAAAGAGCTCCGGGCCCAACACGTAGTGGGCGTACCGCAGCAAAGCCCCACTCAGACGGGCCCACCAGTAGGGAGTAGACCCAATACCAAAAGTGCCCACTCGGTTGACATAAACAATCTCCTCCTCCTTTGAAACCTGCATCCAAGAAAACCTCTCTCGCTTTCCTGGTGACGGAATGTGCGGTCTGCTTTCTCAAAATCTCTCAACAAGGCCATCACCACTTCTCCCCTCTCGGAGATCTCCTCCAGCATCTTATTTTTGTCACGGGGGCCAGGCATCCTCGCCTTGTCTCTGCGTGGATGACTCTCTTCTTACCGCTGGCTTCATCCTCTACTAAGACTGCAAGGGCCGCTATAGCCCTGTTCTCCCCATACTTGGCCTCAGGCCTCCGTCATCTTTTCTGTCAAACCTGCTTCCACTTCCGCCTCCAAGTGGGCCCTGAGATGGTGGGCATGTTCAACCGCCGACACGTAGTTGCCCTTCTCCAGGTCCCATTGCATGCCAGGGTCATTGTCCAAGGCCCACTCGACCTGCTGCTCAAATATCTTCCAATACGCCCAAGACAATCAGAGTCGTTTGCCCTGTCCAAGACTTGCGCCACAAGCCCACGTAGAAGGGCTGCCCTGGTGGCACAGAGCAATGACCATCACCCAACTCCAGCTCTTCCACAAGGGCCCCTCTGACTTTCAGCACCCCTAACCAAGCGAAAGTGTCATCTTGAAGAACTCCAATTCAAGTCCCTGCGGCCCTAGCCCGGTTCCATGGGATTTTTCCTCTTCCCTTTGCTCCACCTCCCAACCTTGAAACGTCCTCAGGCACCTCCAACCCCCCTCGTGTCTCTGGGAGGGTCTTGCCGGTTCGTTGACGTGCACTCCGGGAGCACATGCTTGGGGGAGAAGCAGATCCCACAAACATGTTTGAACTTGCATTTCTTGGCCTTGCACTTTTCGCCGGAGTTGTCTCTGTAGACGGTGTATGGGAGGCGCAGTGCCCTCCTGGTCCACCTCCTTTTCCTTTGCCTCGTCCTTGCCCTTTCTTACCAGCGTTGCCCTTCTGCTGCTTGGGCTGCTGCTTGGGCTGCTGCGGGGGCTCTTGAGTGCGCCAGGGAGGTGCCGGGCGCTTTGTATATAGGGCAAATGGCGTAGTGAAATGTCTTCCTTTCACCGTCCCATCTTTCCAGGCCTCCTTCAACACCACCGGCCAGTTCCTGCCCTCCTGGTCGACCAAACGGACAGCCTGCTTCCTCACTGCGTGCTCGTACTTGAGCACCAGGCTCCACTGAGGACTCGCTGCAACAGGCGTGGGTGACTTTCATTCTGGAATGGCAAAACAAGGCGTTTTTTCTGATGTTTTGGGCGATGTTTTGATCTCTTGTTTAAATCTTCGGAACGACTTATCAACGAGATCTTGCACACGATCTTTTACAGAGATCTTCACAACGGGAACTTGCAGAATCTACCCTGGTATCTCTTGGTCATGTTCTTTGAAACCCTGTTGGAGTCTCTTGCCGGGATAACAAAGAATCATTGTTTCCCAGTGTGCATAAGGATAAAAATCTCTGCAACTCACCGCGGTGCACAAGTCATTGACAAGCCACCCAAACCCAGGAGACCAAACCTCTACTTCTGCTCACTACACTAAAGCGCGGCGACATACATCGCCAACAACCCGAGGCTCTACCTAAGAATTAGTTAAATTGAAGCCCATCGAGGCGCTGGGAGGTACCGACAGCAATGTCCACTTGCAGGACAGTGAGTTTTTGGGCCTTGCTACATTTGGACCTGCAATCGTTTCCACCCTCATCCTCCTCGCCCATGTCGTTCCAGTTGGACCTGCCAGCCCTTGTTGGACCTGCCCCCAATCCTCGCCCCATGACATTTGGCCACTTTTTGTTTTCTGAGTTCTGTGGGCTGGTTGCTGGAAATCGGAAAATAGTTGTGCAACATTTTGGCACTTACAGTAAATCTTTCATGTTGTCATGCTGCTCTGGATTGTCGCTGGGTGTTGGTAGCACGGGGAGGAAGGGGTTGCCATAAAAACTTGATGGAGGGGAGGGCGCAGCGCCTGCCCCCATTGCATTTTGGACACATCTTTCCGGCGTTATATCATTTGATTCACCTGGCCCTGGTTCCATCTTGATAGTGCTATAGTCTTTCTATGCCTTTCTATTCTATTGTCCCATCTTGCTGATCTGATATTCTGTCATTCCTCTTGGAAACGAGGATTTGCGCAACATTTGACACTTGAATCTTCTTCCCAAAAATCCTCCAAGGCCGACCAGAAGTGAAAGCAGGTCCGGAAGAAAATCAGCCCGAGAATAAAAAAAAGCAGGCACCGACATCTCAAACATTTTTCAAGGGGTGGCAAGGCCCAAAGAAAGTCCAGCCCAGCATCGCCTACAACCCGACCCTCTACCTCAGAATCAAGGTCCTTCAAGACACTCAAGGTACCAACAGCTACGTCTACTTGCCGGACAGTCAAAACCACCACCATAAAAACAAAAGGTGTTGCCGCATCCCGACAAAACAAACCTATTCATGCGCGTCCGCAAACAATTCTGTTCCTCCCCAACAGCCCTGCCAAACAAAAACTGCAAAACAATGCTCAAAAAAACTACTATTTGCGCTACTTTGCATGCACAAAATGCTGCTTCTCACTTTTTTGTTGCCCTTTACCTTGCTCAATGCACGCTATTTGTTCGCTGTTCTGACATGCGCCGCAAAACACACTGCTGTGTTGTTTTCCTACCCCTTCCAAAACACCGCTGTTTCTACTACTTTTACTAGTGCCAGTTTTCATGTTTTCAAGCGAAAGCAAGCAAGATGTCAATTAATGTCACCAAAAGGGAAACGTTTCCATCCTGCACCTCTCTGCCATGTTTGTCCCAAAACAACGCCCGAAAATGCCGGACTTCTCAGCCCCAACCCTAGTGACAAGCTATGCCATGCCAAAAGGAATCTAAGACCTCCTGCCACGGGATTTTCATCCGCAATCCCCCGCCCAGTTTGCACAGTCCAAACTTTGTCCGCTCACCCGTTGGCACAATATGGCCCAACCATGCCCAACCCTTTACATCATTTGCCATCCGGCCGTATCGGCCATGGTATCCGTGGGTCTTACATGTTCTTACTCCTTTTCGAAACTAAGTTGCCAAAAGGAATGCCTTCTCTGCCGTGGTCTCATCCTTTAAAGCCTGCAGCTGCTGTTGATGCGCAAGGCCGGCCTGAGCAAAGGCAGGGCATGGTAAGAATGAGCGAGATATGTCGGGATATGCCTCGAAATGATTCCAGGTAATTGTCCACTCAAGACGTCCATACGCTTTGGACAAAATAATATGACATGTCTGATCATTTCCGACTGTTTATATTGCATGATGCTAATCTGTACCGAAGGCAATTTTTCTTGAGGCAGCCTGGATGGGTGACCATGCGACACTTTCGGGCGTGCTTTGTCCGTTGCAAAGTTTCCACAGTAACATGTTTCGAAGACGACACTTGTATGGATTGGTCAAAACTACAAGCCTCATCAAGCCTCCCTTCCTGCATTCACATGCCTCTGTCTGCGTTTGTCTGGTGGTTTTTGGTGATGCGCACATTTGCAACAACATTTCGAAACTCATCCAAACATATCAAAACTCTGGATAGCCACCGCTTCAAAAGTTTTCGCGAATGCAGCATGTTATATATCTTGTCATATCTTATCTATGTTGCTTGGACAAGGTTTGAATGCTGCTGAATTGGTAGACGTGCCGTGTCCATACTTTGCCATGCCAGGTGCCTGCGCCAACAGCTGCATCACCTTGTCTTCGCTCAGGTCCATCGCTGATCCAGACATTTTGTCCATCCCCTCTTGAGCCACCCAGCCCCGTTCGGGGAGGGCCCCTTGACCATCCAAAATGTTGCAGGTCATGGCGTTGAATCTGGCAGCATTGAAATTAGTACGAAGGAGGTTTAGACACGACAATTTCACACAAATAACACAAATAAAATCAAACAAAAATTATGTTGGAGCAAGCTGCCGTTTCGCAAGAGTTGGCAGCCACATCCATCGAAATGGATTGAAAGTTAGGCAGTTGCGGCAAGTTTTTGGCTGCCAGGCACCGAAGACTGCACGACGCTCAGTGCAGAGCAGCACCCAACACTTGCTGAAGTGAAACAGCGGTTTTTTTTTTTGACGAATAAGATCCAATAGGAGAGAAAGATAGAAAGAGAGAGAGAGATGTGTGTATATATATATATATACATGGAGAGAGAGGGCGAGAGGTCTCGTTGCAGCTTGCCAATTTGTTACCCTGAGTCTTTGTGCTTCTGTTGAAAAAGACACGGGCATCCAACAACTCCTTTTCAGCCACATCCGCTTCACTTGTCCTGCTTGCGGACCTCCTCGAAAAAGGCATGTGTCATGGCCTCAAGGGAGGGAAATCCTGACACAGCCTATGTTGTGTGCAACGCGTGTTCTGAATAGTCACTGAACATTCATGAGCATATACATGCATATACTATGTATCTGTATCTAGGTATCTATGTATCTATGTATGTATGTATGCATGCATGTATGTAATGTATGCATGTGCACTTACATACATATATATATATGTATATATATATATACATATATTCACACACAGTACATACACAGGTCATATGTAAACCTTATCGAAGGAAGTTTAGAAGCTAAACCTTCCGACAATATGGACAGGTGCAAAAGCACAGCCATGAAGGGGGTCAGAAGATGGAAACAGTCAGAAGATGAGAAAGTCAGAAGAGAACAGATGCAGGTGCGCGAAAAGGTAGGAAAGTCGCGAAACACTGTGTTTTTCCAATGTTTTGTGGCTCCGGNAGGTGCGCGAAAAGGTAGGAAAGTCGCGAAACACTGTGTTTTTCCAATGTTTTGTGGCTCCGGAGGGTTGAAAAGTAGGCTCGCTAAAGCGGCGGGTGCAGAGACATCTGGTGAGAGCGACATGAAAAATGGCACGCCGTTGTAGCGCGAAGCACATTTGGAAGTAAAAAGTGTCAAAACACACCATGTTCGGACCACTTTTGGAAGTTGAGATGTGGAAAAAGTGCACGGCGTTGTGGCGCGAAGCACATTTGGAAGTAAAAAGTGTTAAAAACTCTCACGTTCGGACAACTTNCACTTTTGGAAGTTGAGATGTGGAAAAAGTGCACGGCGTTGTGGCGCGAAGCACATTTGGAAGTAAAAAGTGTTAAAAACTCTCACGTTCGGACAACTTTTGGAAGTTGAGATGTGGAAAAAGTGCACGGCGCTGTGGCGCGAAGCGCATTTGGAAGTAAAAAGCGTTAAAAACTGTCACGTAGCCTGTTGAAAACCTTCAACTCTACACCTTTTTCACGTGCCCGCTGTGGCGCGAAGCGCATTTGGAAGTAAAAAGTGTTAAAAACTGTCACGTTCGGACAACTTTTGGAAGTTGAGATGTCGAAAAAGTGCAGGGTGTTGTGGCGCGAAGCACATTTGGAAGTGAACATGTTAAAAACACTACATGTTCGGACCACTTTGGGAAGTTGAGATGTGGAAAAAGTGCACGGCGTTGTGGCGCGAAGCACATTTGGAAGTGAAAGTGGTAAAAAAACTGAGGGGTTCGGCGCACTTTTGGACGTTCAGACTTCGTTTTGTGTGGCAGGCGCAAGGGATTCTGCACCTTATCAGAGTCAAACGTGTGGGTTTTGCAGCATGTTTAAAAACGATGGCAGGCGTGGGACATTGGAAGATGATTTCCACAGATGCATTTTTCGTGGCAGGCGCAGTACAAGAGACGCCTCAAGCAGAGATGTCAAGAGGTCGGGGCGCTGATTTCCTGAGATGGGTGTCATTTTGGAGCATCAGATCTTCAGGTTTGTTAAAGTCATTTTTGCGTGACAGGTGCAGCACTTTGTATGACTTGGTTTCATTTTTTCGTGGCAGGCGCAGTACTTTAGAGACATGGCATGGAAAAATTGCAAGTCAACTTGGAAAATGGAGGAAGTCTCGCAGATTTGCTTCGTTTCGGAATGTTACACTACAACTACAACTACAACTACAACAACTACAACTACAACAACAACTTTAAGCACAACTTCAACTACATGACAACTACAAATACAACTACAACTACAACTACTACAACTACTGCAACTACAACTACAACAACTACAACGACAACTTTAACTACATGACAACTACAACTCCAGCAACTACAGCAACTACAACAACTACAACAATTACAACAACTACAACAACTACAACTACAAATACAACTACTACAACTACAACCACACCAACCACTACAACTACGCTACACTACACGGCACTGCACTACAAATACAACTACAACTACAACTACATTACAACTACAACTACAGGCACAACTACATCTACAACTACAACCACAACTACAACTACACTACATTACAACTACACTGCGCTGCCTCCAACCACTTGTCGGTCCATCAGTGGGTTCGCNCTACAACTACAACCACAACTACAACTACACTACATTACAACTACACTGCGCTGCCTCCAACCACTTGTCGGTCCATCAGTGGGTTCGCTCTGCCATCCACCAGTCACAGCAACGAACCTCTCCTATAGGTTTACTATTTTTGAAACTTCCGCCACCGCCTTGTGCGGTACTACTGGTATATATATAATATATATATATATATATACGTATATCCCCGTGTGTGTGTGTATGTATTCAATTCCATGTAGCTCTCATTTTTTCCTCATGGATGGGGCTTATCCATGAGCGCTCAAACCTGGCGATAGAGATTTGCATCCTATGATGGGACCTTGCGGATTTCGGATCTGGGGAGTGAACAGAGGCTGACAGAAACACAGTTCTGAACTTGTTTGAGATCCACTGTCAATATCTCATAGTTAAAATTTAAAATGTGTTATATATTGTTAAATCATGTTAAATCCATGCCTCTTTCGGTAGAATTCGTGCTGCAGGATCATATCGCAACATCTTGTCAATGAGGTCGAGGGCCTGCGTCAGCGGTCATCACCGATCATCACAGGTCATCACAAGTCACAGGTCGCGGGTTGGTTCCACATCCACAAACAAGCCCCTCGAACACTGGCAGTCCTTGCCAGGTGCACTCGCACAAAATATGTGGCATTAAAGCTCCGCAAACCCAACCACTTATGCCTGGGGCATGTTGAACTCTGAGCGTGCTCCCCTAAGCTCATGCTTTTGGGTGTCGCAGACTTTTTCCAGGTCGGCCGGTGGGCCTGTCTGTGTATGGTTTTCTTTGGGATAGTTGCCCTAAGTGCCCTGGTGTCATCCTCTGGGAAACTCAGACCACATACCATCATGCTGCAACTGCAACAGTTGACCCTCACTGAAGCTGTTAGAAGCTCTGCTCCTTGGTGTGATTGTTGAGTAGTCCAGGACCGGGAATCGAGGAGGAAATCCCACCAAAAAACATTTGCTCCGTATGGATTCCAACTACTTGATGCACAACCATTTCCCACAAGTGCTGCAACATTCTGCAATCTGTGACCGTAGCCTCCGGAGAGCATCGATCTGCATTCTCCTCAAGGATGCCCCTCCCTTATCTGCCCTCTCGGCCCAAGTAAAACATCAGCGAATGCATTCCCAGAATATCTCGCTTGAACATCAAGATCATCAAGAATGTTAAGGCAAGAATCAAAAAGGGCAGTTGTCCTGTTACCCCTGTGGCAAAGCCAATGTGCAATGTATCAGATTGTCTTGGCATTTCTTGCAAGAACTGACGAAAACTGCTTTTTCCAGGATTTCCATGGACTTCCATCGATTTCCTCCCTAACTTTACTGAATCCCTAAAGGCACCTTGTTCTTGAAGGAAGACCACGGCTTGCGAGGGAGCTTCCTTCGCTGCTGGCACGAAACGTTGTGCGATGCTTGTGCAGCGAGGCGTAGCTTGTGGTTGGCAGCGTGCTTTTACATTCGAGGAACTTGCTGCGAAGATATGAAAGGACAGACAGCAACCGAAGTCTACATACAATTATTTTACATGCCTGCGTAACTGATCATATCTGCACACACACATATGTATATATATATATATGTGTGTGTGCGTATATCTACATATATATATATATATATATACATATAAGATTGCATAACATGAAAACAAGTTTCCCTAAACGTTGCTCCACTTCAAGCTCCAATTCGAGGTCATAGGCATCCAAGTACTCTTCCAGAAGATCTGTCCCCAGCACCTGCCGTAAACGTGTCCCACCTTCTCGAGGGACGCAACAGCCCTGTGGATGACAAGTCTAAGATGGTTAAGATAAGTTAAGTAAAACAACTGGTTAAACGATGTTAGACGGTTAAACAGTTTCCCGTGTCTCACAGGTTCTTCCTAGTTGGTGTGTTCTCCCAGGGTTGAGGTTTCCCGCACAGCATGAGACATTTCATGGATTGAATTCTGATCCAGTCACATCCAGTCACTACGATTCTGGTCATGGACTCTGCAGGCTGCTTCGACGCGATTAACTCGCAGGGGATGCAAACGAGAAACAGAATTCAGCCCAAGTAGCCACAGCCAGTGAGCTTGTGCTAGTCCGTCACATCATGGATAAAAAAAACAAGATGCAACCCACGAACCCGAATGCTCACACGAACCTTCTTGACACTCCTGACATGACACTCTTGGGAAGACATTCCTGGGAGACACTCTTGGGAGACACTCTTGGCNGAACCCGAATGCTCACACGAACCTTCTTGACACTCCTGACATGACACTCTTGGGAAGACATTCCTGGGAGACACTCTTGGGAGACACTCTTGGCATGACCCTCTTGGAAGACGCCCTTGGCATGACACGCTTGGGAGACACTCTTGGGAGACACTCTTGGCATGACACTCTTGGAATGACATTCTTGGGAAGACACTCTTGAGAAGACACCCTTGGCATGGCACTCTTGGCATGACACTCTTGGGAAAACACTCCTAGGAGACAATCTTGGGAGACACTCTTGGCATGACACTCTTGGGAAGACACTCTTGGGAAATACTTCTGGCATGAAACTCTTGGAAGACACTCCTGGGAGACACACTTGGGAGACACTCTTGGGAGACCTCTTGGGAGACACTCTTGGGGAGACACACTTGGGAGACACACTTGGGAGACACTCTTGGCATGACCCTCTTGGAAGACGCCCTTGGCATGACACGCTTGGGAAGAAACTCTTGGGAGACACTCTTGGAAAGACACTCCTGGGAGACACTCTTGAGAAGACACTCTTGGGAGACACTCTTGGCATGACACTCTTGNACACTCTTGGAAAGACACTCCTGGGAGACACTCTTGAGAAGACACTCTTGGGAGACACTCTTGGCATGACACTCTTGGGAAGACATTCCTGGGAGACACGCTTGGGAGACACTCTTGACATGACACTCTTGCGAAGACACTCTTGGGAGACACTCCTGGCATGACACTCTTGGAAGACACTCCTGGGAGACACTCNTGGGAGACACTCTTGGGAGACACTCTTGGCATGACACTCTTGGGAGACACTCTTGGGAAGACACTCTTGGGAAGACATTCTTGGGAGACACTCCTGGGACACACTCTTGGCATGACACTCTTGGGAAGACACTCCGAGGAGGCATTCTTGAGAAGACACTCTTGGGAGACACCCCTGGAAAGACACGCTTGGGAGACACGCATGGGAGACACTCCTGACTTGAAATGTCACAAAATGCCACACCTGCCACACAAAACAACGTTTCGACACGTTTGAAACGTCCAAAACATCATCACTTGTGCAGCTTCCCCCATAGACAGCGACCTTTCGACACATTTGAAACGTCCAAAACATCATCACTTTTGCAGCTTTCCCCATAGACAACGACGTTTCGACAGCCCAAAACATGATCACTTTTCCAGCTTCCCCCATAGACAACGACGTTTCGACAGTCCAAAACATCATCACTTTTGCAGCTTCCCCCATAGACAACGACGTTTCGACAGTCCANCGACGTTTCGACAGCCCAAAACATGATCACTTTTCCAGCTTCCCCCATAGACAACGACGTTTCGACAGTCCAAAACAGCATCACTTTTGCAGCTTCCCCCATAGACAGCGACGTTTCGATACTCCAAAACATCATCACTTTCGCAGCTTCCCCCATAGACACCGACGCTTCGACACGCCAAACCATCATCACTTTTGCAGCTTCCCCCATAGACAACGGCGTTTCGACACGCCAAAACATCATCACTTTTGCAGCTTCCCCCATAGACAGCGGCGTTTCGACGTCACATGTGAGAAAATGCCACGCCTGCCACACGGTTTGCACGGCTGCACTCCTGGACGCAGCCCTGACAATGCGATTCGCAAAAAACACGCAACACGACACGTCCAAAGTGCTGCGCCTGCCACGAAAAGTGACGATGGACACCTCCAAAGTGTTGCACCTGCCACGAAAACTACAACTCAACTTTTGAAAACGTCGCGAAAGTATTGCGCCTGCCACACAAAACGACTTTCGACACGTCATGAAAAACGTTGGAATGTCACGAAGTGTCACGCCTGCCACGCGAAATGACGTTTCGACACGTCTCAAACGTCCAAAAACGACCACCTTTGCAGCTTCCCCCATAGACACGGCCATAGCGACCTACCGCGAACGGTTGCGAACGGTTGCGAACGGTTGCGAACGCGGACGCAACGTCTGGCGAACACACCCTCAACCCCCAAACCCCCAGAGTGAAACGGGAACCCTTGCTACGCATTCGGGAATAAAAAGAAGTGCGATGTAGTGTGACGGACTCTCTAGCACATAAATATACATAAATCATGCCATAAGTGCGGGGTGACTCGGAAACAAAAGCGCAAAGTCTGTAGGTGCTGAAGCTGGTTCCTCACAACACCCTTTTCCAAATATCAAGAAGCGAACTCATTGAAGCGAAATGAAGTGAAACTTGTCTTTAACCTTTCGCTTTGAAACTCAGAAAGAGATAGAAAGAGCACTATCCCTGACAAATCCCAAGTTCGTCTGGAGCACCCTCGCAATCTTGTACAGCTGATCAACGTTGTCGGCACCGGCAAAAAATGGTTCCTTCCGAAAGGTGAGCCCCGCAAGCATACAACCTCGAGCTGGCTCAAACAAGGACCCAAACTGACTCAAGCTGGAACGGATCCAGTGGAGTGCTCGATGGAGTGGCGCCTTTCTCGGGAAGAAATTCGGTGCAAAGAACATCAAAGAACTAGTAACTAGATCAATCATAGGCAATACGATTCAAGCATTAAGTTTGGAGTACTTCAGTCGAAATCTGTGAGAAGTTGACTGAAATTGGGGATCCTGAACCTCACAGAGATTTGCATCGGCTGCATCGGCTGCTCTGCTGCAAAGTCGCCCAGGCTCCACATATCCAAGGAATAATCATAAAGCATGTCCTCGGCACCGATGCTCCCAAAGCTCAAAAATTGGCCCATGATATCCCATGATCAATCGAACCCAATACCTATTTGTGAATGATTCTTCAAGTCTATAGGCCTATAGGACCATAGGAGAACCAATTTCGAAAGGAAAGAAATCCATAGAAAGAAAAGAGGTCTTGGAAGCAAAACATGGAGTGGGGTTGTCACATCTTGCTCAAAATCAACCGCTCCGAGCTTGACGTGGAAAAAAAAGAGCTTCAGAACAAGCACAATCAGAAATCAAGACATTGGGGGGCACCTTTGTGCCAAAGAGACTCAGCAATGAAAATGTCAAGGCGTCTGCCCTCTTGTTAAACTGAGAAGCATCAACTAATAGTTCAGGACCCTTGTAATGTCGAGATGCGACCCTGGCCAAACACAGTCATGACACAGTATAGCGGAGTCTAGCGGGAACAAATGTGGCTTTGACCCAAGGACCCTTGTTCAACACCTTGATCTTCAGCTAAATCTTCAAAATTCTTGCACAGCCAAAGCCTGACGTTGTATTCATTCAGTGGATGGTAAAATTCCGCAAGGCCCCAATCCTCAGAGCGGCCACCAAAAAGTGCAGAAAATGCAGAACCCTGTTACTGTTACTGTTACTGTTACTGTTACTGTTACACATCTTGTTATATCTTCTTACCCTATTTGAAGACAGAAGCATATATCATCATGCGAGTTGTTGTTTTTTTTCGCGGCTGCTACAGGATGGAGAGAGATTGTTTGCAGAACAGAGCCTATCAGCTGTCATGCCTGGTCTCCCCTTAGCCACCAAACCAAAACATTCACTCTACTGGCAAAATGTGAATGAATCTCTTGCTGCATTTCCCCACGACCAAAACCACAAAGAACCACACGTCAGGATGATCAACCCTCAGGACCTCATTCACTCTTGCCGAGAGTCTATGAGTCTCACCTAGCATGAGTTTTGCAAATTCTACTGTACGGGTTCTCAACTGTTTGGGAGTTTCACCGTGGGCAGAAGGATGCCGAAAATGATTGATGAAATCTGACTTCAAGACACTTCAGGAGGGAGCAATGTAAGATATCGCACGGCTGTTCTAGCAGCTCAAATCTCACAAACATGCTGCAACACCTGTCACTTCAAGTCACTGGCTGCGCATGTGAATCAGCTGGAACATTAAACCGCTTCACCTTGCCTCCCTCTTGTCGTGGTCAATCATGACATTGTGCGGTTTTACCTCAGGGTTACCCAAGCTGGACTTTCGACCCCGTTTGATCCGTTTCAGTTTCCTTTAGGTCCTGTGTTCTACTGAGGCAACATCTGGATCGTCTGGAGGGAAAAAAAGTGTACAAAAAAGTAGAGCAAGGCTTGAACAAGGCTTGAACAAGGTGGGTAAGGTGGAGTTCTTGTGAGGTCTTTCACTTGTCCGGAGGATGGCACTCTTCTCAGCAACGAGTTGCGTCACGATGCATGAGACCCTGGGAGTGGCTGTAGTCCAGAGCCTCTGGTGGAATTGACCGTGATCCGTGAATTGACCGTGAAACATTGTCGAACGGAGTTACATCTCCTTCGCTTTTGCCGCTTTTGCCGCTTGTCTGCCTTTGCGGCCTCTGCTTGCTACATCTTGCTACTTTCACATCTTTCATACTAGTAGTAGCATGATAACATGCTATTGCATACGCCATATTAGAAGTATCGAAGGTCAAATGCCTGATATTGCCCAACACTGTTGAACCCCGCCAAGATTACCCAGCCCGTCATTTGCATGGCGTCAACTCCACTGTGAGATAGAGGCCAAGTTGGCAAACTCGTGTCAGAAGCGGGCAAATCGTAAAGTGAAAAGGACATGAATCATAACAATAAAGAAATGCCAAACGACAACTGGACACAGAATGTCTAGCTGTCCCCTGATTGCCCATCCACCCTCCTGCCTTGAGAACTTGATACAAGTAGAACTTCACATCAAAGGGAGTAAGTTTTGGATACAAAGTCCTGAGAGTTTCGTGAAGTGCACGGACCGTAGTGGGTTCTGAGGTCAGGTGTTGGCGAAAACTTCTCACAGAGCACAGAGCTGGCTCGTGGGTCTTGACAACTCAAGGCAGCGAAAACATCTAATTAGACCGCTTTCGAAGATTTCAAAAGTACCGAGGTCTATTGGGAGCAGATGGGAGTAGGGATGGCCAAGATATGCGTGAGAAGGTAATGCAGCATCGCCGCAGACCGAGTAATGGATGATATTGGAACGAAATTCATAGCTATTACTTTCTTCAGTCCAGCAGCTCATATCGGCTTCGCTGCTTCCAGATCATTCTGACTTGTTCCATGACAGTCCGGAATATCTGCAGACCATGCATCTTCCAGTCTGTGTTGTTCACATGTTCAAAGACGAGGCATGGCGTCTTGGTGAGGGGATCCCGAACGACGTCCAGAAGCTTCACAATGTTCGGCCCAGCGCTCACCTCACTTACCGCAACGACACCGATCCGCCAATGCCGAGCATATCGGGCACTTCATTATATAAATCAACTCATCAAAAGTGTCAAAAGTGAAAGCAAGAGGCATTTTGCAGGATTTTGATCTCGCGCCTTGGTTGGCTCAAAGCGAAAATCATGACAGCCTATGGCCAATACATGTCAATAATTGTCAATATATATATATATATATCAACACATGTTCATACGGTTCATATCGGTTGATAAATGTCAATCATAATCTTGAAGGGATGGAGGCAGAGATTCCAAGCACCTTCAAGCATGTCGAAGCTACCTTATCTCACCTGCCTGCAGTTGGACAGGACAGAGCGGCTGGGGTCATTACATTCCATATTCTATATGTTTTCTCCCTCTCTCTCTCTCTCGTTCTCTTATCATTGTGCAAGCGAAATGCAGTCCCAAGCACAGGCCGCGGGGACTACACGTCAGCAGTGTTCGAGTGAACTCTCCTATTTCCGGGGAATACAAGTTGATCCCAATCATATCGATTCAAAGCCACAGGCAACAATGAGTTCCAAATGGAGGTGGTATCTTGCGTTGTGTCATATTTCTCGATTTTGCGTTGTTTTCCACATTGTTCATCATGTTCGACATTCACTTGCAGCCAAAGCACTTGATCTTCTTTTTCTTGACCGGCTTGAGAATCTTAATGACCTTTCAGCTGGCAAAGCCCTACTGAGCATCTTAGATCACAGAACTAAAGGCCTGATGGTAGAGTGTAGCTGGACTTGTCGCGTTTACACCAAGCCAAACCAAGCGGCACATTTCTTGTTGGTTGGCACATGGAATCCCGTGAAGACTTCACCTTCCGACAAGGAGCGGTCAAGAGAATGCTGTGAGAATGCAATGGGAATGCACTGACAACGCAATAAGAACCGCATGTGAGCGCCGAAAGAAGATTGAAGTGAAAAGGTTCTAGACCCTGATATCTTCTTCCATGTGAGTCTTCACACGCGAAGCAGACTAAGATGATTGCTGTACTTTCCCCGCCCAATCTTCTTTGTCACTTCGTAGTCGTCCAGAATGCCCCATTTGACCTAAAGCATTGACAGAGTTCCGATTTATTTGACTGGCCTGCACTTCACATGGCTGTGCGGGTAGCTTTGCTGCGCGTCTAAGACTCTCCAGTCGACAAGCTCGCGTTGGCTATTAATAAATCAGGTATTGCAACATATTGAAACTGGGATTCGTCCGACTGTGGCTCAATACCAAGACATGCCAAGACACAATGAGCTTCTCGTAATCCCAGTACTCTCTCGGTTTCTTTGACAGTGCATCCTGAGACTCCGTTCCCCGGGCTTCGTTTGTCGCGTAGGAAATGTCAGTGAAGCAGCCGATGACAGGGCTCAAAGTTTGGTTCAAAGCATTGCAAAGGAGCAGCTTTGTAGAATCTCGGCAGCCGATCCCTGGCGCAATTTCATGCAATTTCACGGCTTGATTCGGCTTGATGCTAGCCGCTACTGGTACGTCGACAGACGCTGCAGTAGATTGTTCTTCTCTCCAAAGTCGCACAGTTTTGGATAGTAGTAGAAACAGGAGCAGGAGCGCGAGGAGGAAGAGGAGGAGGAGCAGAAGGAGCAGCACGTAGGTAGCACATAGTACGCAATAGTAGACAATTAGAATCATGCTCTACCAAATTTCTTCAGACTTTGTGTTCCCATGCAGCAGAGGAGAATGTTGGGCGAATTGTCAGGTTGGCAATGATATGCGGGTTGGACATCGAAATAGCAGGATCAAACAGCACTGGACCAAGACCCGCAAATCAGTTCTGAGAAATAGATACAGCCAGCATGGACATCAAAGTAACACCGCATGGGTTCCTTTTACCCCTTTTGCTCTCTTCCCAATATCATGCCATGGCCGTGATATTTTGGCCAGGGGTTACAACGGTTTGCCCTGCAAGAAACTTTCAGCATCCAGAAGTCATGGCCGTGATAGTTTCACAAATGGTTACGATCAAGCTTTACTACGTCCAGAGGCGGCCAAGAACAGCGCACAAGAGGGATGAAGCGAGAAAAGTAAAAACTCTGTGAGTTGTAGTGTGCAAGCCGTTGCTCACAGCATCCGGAGGTGGTTTGCCATGTTTTCTTGCGGTTGGTATGGCAGGTGGTTTGGGGCTTGGGGCATGCTTTTGCCGGGCTCCTGATGGCTGCACCAACGCGGCCATAGTAGGACACTCGTCATGAATTGCATGAATCTCATTGTGCAAGACCCTTCCTCTAAACATCCACCCTCCCACAACCTGTGCGACATGCAAAGCGCCACAACCCCCCACCGCATGTAGCCAGCAGTTACGGGAGCCTGAGATCAGTCCCTAAAAGAAAATGACCACCAAGCTCAAACAGCAATGTAACAACATGTGCAGCGGATTGCAACGGCAGGTATGACAACATGTTCACAGCATGTAAGACAAAATGTAACAATGCATCGTCTGTGGCCTCTTTGTTGCGCGCGCAGTCATGGCATCATCCGGCAAACAGCATTTAGATCATTTAGAGCTTCAAAGCCCGGACAGCTTCGGCGCAGACCCTCTCTGATATACCCAGAATTTCCTTGGACACTTTGAAGTTACTTTGAAGTACCTCAACGATTCCTTCCTCTTCAAACCAAGTACGTTACTAAATCGGTTTCCTGCACCATGAAACTCCAGCGTTCTGAGGGCGCAGCAAAGCAGCCGCGAGTGGTGGCATGGAGCCTGATTTGAAAACATTTGAAAACATCTGACAATATCAATCGTGCTTTTCTTCGGCACTGGGTGGTGATGCTGTATGAACAGGTGCTTCGACGAAACGGCTTGGGAGCGAGATTCTAAAGTAAAGTATGTCTCTTGGGAGCGCATCCAGCCAAAATATTCTGTCACTTAGATCTGGGCCCAAAGGATGAACACCGATGGACCATGCCATCACCCGTGGGGCAGCAAGTTGCAGCACGTCAAATGCCTGCAACTTCGATCAGCCAGCACATCAATGGATCAATGCAGTGTTTGGGGCAAGAAGCACAAGACGCGCAAGACACGCGCAGCGTTTTCTGATCTCCGCACTCCCACTCTTGACGTCAAAAAGTTGGGTCTGGCAAACGTTTGTGCCAAAGCACTAGCGGACGATGACAGTCGCTGAGGCAACAGCACAAATTTGGCGGAGATCTGGTCCATCCATTCAGCCCCCCATGAAAAGACATCAAAAGGATGTCTCCAAAATGAGTATGACTCAAATTGACTCAAAAAGACTCAAATTGACTCAATGACCATGTTGAGTTGTGTCTCTGCAAGTCCCTGAATGCTACTTGGATTGTGGCATGTTGTGGCCCCATCATATCTCTCACCCTGTGCAGCTGCTCGGCCACCTACTGGCTGTTACCGCTACCGCCGTCCGCAAACCCCGCGCGGAGGGCAATGAACAACTTGGCGCTGCTTTGCGCTGCTTGGCACTGTTCGGGGCAAGGCTGATCAGGCCTAGACCTACCCAACAGATTTGCAAGAAAAGCAACGAGGCAAAAACTGAAAGCATCAAACAGGTCCAAAGCTGCCAGTGCTGTTTCTAACATTTTCTAACTTAAGCTACGACTCATGACTTTTCCTTGGCCTCACTGCGCCCGAAATCTGTTCCAAAGGCTAAGGCGCGGCTACAGCCAGTGACCTCGTACTTGACACCATCTCTGCCAAAGGCAGATCATGGCAGATCTATATTGAAAAGCCAATTGTCAAATTGGGACAGAGATCCTTGGTCCTCCTTGGTCCTCCTTGGTCAGCTGCACCAAAAGAGAGGAAAAGGTCTTTGCAACGAATTTGAGGCCTTATGACACCTTGTGAGGCCTTGTGACTGTTCATGACTTTTCCTAATGTCTGAGTTCTTCCTCTTAGGAATTCCAGGGATCTCAGCCCACTACGTTGCCTGGGACACGCGTGACACGGTCTGTGACACGTCTCGTCACCGCGGAGGATCTGCTTAGTCAGAGCTGCTGGAACTCGTGCTGTCGCTGTCCGAGCCCATGACATCACTGTCAGAGTCACTGTCCTGCACAGTAAGTATTTTGCGATGTTTGATTTGAGATGGCTCGAAGGTGCGCAAAGATGCTGAAGGCTGTTCGAAGAATTTGAATGTATATAGTTGAAATAGCACAGGTGGAGAAGGTACAGGGAAAAGTTACATAGGGTAAGAGTGTGGCTCGCCACAAAAAAAATTAAAGAAGGACCTTGCAAACAATTGGCCAACATTAGTCAACTGCACTACCAAGTTAGCAAGCCTACCTACCTAGATGAACTCCAAACATCACCACCAGGGCCACTAGGGTTTGACACCTCCGATGCACGCAATAAATGGGACATTGTTGGGCACCCAGCGGAAACAACAAGTGCCGAATTGGAACAGCACGTGGCATGCCACCAGAGTGGAAACTGTGGAGCAGGAAAACCACGGAAAGATGTTTTGTGAGTTATGAGCGCGAAGCACGACGGAATCTGGTAGAGCACTTACGAGTTGCATAGTGCTCTGAGCGCCCGACCGCTGCCTTTTCACTTGGCTTTGCTTTTCCCTGGGTGATTGAAGTAATAAACTCTCGATGTATCTGCACATGACTGCCCTCTGCCGTGCAGTTCCTTATGCTTTGCAGATCCTTTCTAGCATCAATTACTGTGGGCACAACCCGGCACGACAACATATAACACCATAGCACAAAGCACGACAAAGCACAACAAAATATGACAACATGCTGCATGGAGCATCTTACTGATTGTGGCACCTTGGCCCTTGCCTTTGCTCGGCCGTTGCCTTTGGTCTTTGATTTTGCCTGACAGGGTGTAATTGAGGACGCGACGATGACACAACAAACATGCACATCAAGCAACATTCCCAGCATTACCATACATTACCAACATGTATTCTGTATTCTCGAAATCATCCAAGATCACCTAAGATTGTTCGATTCCAAAAAAATCCACTGCTCCAATGAGTCGTTTTTCTTTGGCTATGATTCTTCGGCAGCGGGTGCTCATGCCTTAGCCCGTCCCTTTGGCTTCGGTTTCTTTTCAATTGCTGCTCTTCTTTTCTCGAACCTACGGAATCTGCGTGAACGCACCACTGACAGTAAGGGACTACAAAGCGAAAGCCACCTACCTTTGCCAGGGCTGTTTGGCTAGTTCTGCCAAATCATGCTGGGAGGAACAAAGGCGCGTGCAATCCCCCAAACCCGAGCAGACCTACCCCACAGAAATCGTCATGGAACAGCAACACCAATAAAGCTGAGACTGTTGAAAAAAAATCATGACCATGCATGCCATTTGTTGTGTTTTGTCATGTGTTGTCTGTCTTTCCATGACACCAAGATACTTCTTGTAACCTTCTGAGGACTTGTACTCCTTCATCGCCTCGTCGTACTCCTCCTGTAGGATGATGATGATGGATGTTGATGGCTCAATTGGAACTAGACCAACCCGAACACCTCCCAAAACTTCAGGGCTATCTGACCAAATGAGTTTCCGTGCGTTTCCAATAGTTTGCATTTGGCAAGAGTCAAGAGCCTAGCGCGGAAGAGACACAACACCGGCAAGCCACCCATAGTTCCACAACTCCACTGACTTCCAGCTAAGCTGATATGCATAAGACGTTCGGCAGTGGCACTGTACAAGTTACCGGGACAAGCCGGGCGGAGGTTTCAGTCAGGAGGTAAGAACTTACAAAGCAAACAAAAACATGCGCCTACAGACTATTTGTCAAAACGCTGGTGTTGAGAATGTTTCTTTCTTGGCACTTCTCTCGACATCCCTTTCTCTTGGCATCTCTTTCTCCTGACCGAGTTCTCTTTCTCTTGACCGAGTTCTTTTTCTCTTGATATCGCTCTTTCTTGACACCTTTTTCTCTTGACATCCCCTCCTGTTTTCACACCCCTTTCTCCTGACACAGCTTTCTCTTGACGTTTCTTTCTTGGCATCTCTTGCTCTTGGCAGTTCTGTCTCTTGACATCTGAATCTATGTCAAGTGTCATGTCCTTCCGTGGGCATCTTGGTCCCCTGACATCTCTTCATTTCGTCCGCAAAAGGTTCACTCAGCTCAGCGAAAGTAGCACTCTTACCTTTGTTTTTGACACCCGACTTCACGCGAAATACTGCACTTCCTCCAAAAAAATGCAAGCTGAAGTTGCGCAAGCGAAAATTTACTGCGAGAAATCCTCCACAAATGACAGCTCCAGCTGTGAGAAAACAGCTTTCGTGCAAGACTTCCTTCAAAAAGACGGTGGATTCTGTTGTGGAAATGGGTTGTGAGATGGTGGTGGATTTGTCACAGTCCGAAACCAAATGATGTATCCGGAACTTTTTTGGAATACCGGCTGTAGTGCGTATACATGCGTATACAGTAAATGCATCTACAGTGTAGTCTACAGTAGTCACCATGATTTCCCTTGGTTCCGTGACAGTTGTCTCCCCGCATCTTCTAACATCTTCCCCCACCATCCTTGCTTTTTTTGGCTTGCTCTTCATAAGGCTGTTTCTCCTCTTCAGAGCATTTGCCTCATCTCCCGTGCCCAAGTGCCAGAAATCGAAACAGCAACAGCATCAAAGCAGAGCGTGTGCAGATACAGAACCATGTGTCCATCCATCTATTTATCCATCCATCCATCCAAATGTGTGCGTGGGTGTGCGTGGGTGTGGGTGTGTGTGGGTGTGTGTGTGGGTGTGTGTGTGTGGGTGTGTGTGGGTGTGTGTGGGTGTGTGTGGGTGTGTGTGTGTGTGTGGGTGTGTGTGTGTGGGTGTGTGGGTGTGTGTGTGTGTGTGTCTGTGTGTCTGTGTGTGTGTGTGTCTGTGTGTGTGTGTCTGTGTGTGTGTGTGTCTGTGTGTGTGTGTGTCTGTGTGTGTGTGTCTGTGTGTGTGTGTCTGTGTGTGTGTGTCTGTGTGTGTGTGTCTGTGT
>BGPT01000228.1:274842-289585 GCA_003297045.1 Symbiodinium sp. clade C Y103
GAAAAGCAGAGAAGCAGAAAAGCACAAAAGCAGCAAAGCAGAGAAGCAGAAAAGCAAAGAAGCAGAAAAGCACAAAAGCAGAGAAGCGGAGAACCAGGATACCCAAAAAAAAATCCAAAACCTGTCCCAAAAAAAAATCCAAAAATAAATGACCCTCCAAAGCAAAAATTACGGCCAAACACCCCGGGTTGCCCGCGCCTCTCTGCGGTAATGTCTCGGGAAACCAAACTTAAAGGACCGGACAACCCCACATGTCAAAGCAGATGTGAAGATGGGATGGGAAAGGCGGGGAGGAGAAAGGGGATGGTGGAAGACAGATTGTGTGAAGGAGTCGTGCGCAAAAGAACTGTGTGAAAGAGTTGTGTGTGATAAAGTGGTGTGTGAAAGAGATGTGTGTGAAACAGTTGTGTGTGTGAGAGAGAGTTGTCTGTGAAAGAGCTGTGTGTGAAAGAGTTGTGTGTGAGAAAGCTGTGAGTGGAAGAGTTGTGTGTGAGTAAGTGCGCGCGTGTGTGTGCGTGTGTGTGTGTGTGTGCGTGTGTGTGTGTGTGAGCTGCCACACAAAGCGAAGGTCCATGTCACCAAGTGCCAGGCCTGCCACACAAAGTGGAAGTCGATGTCGCCAAGTGCCACGCCAGCCACAAAATGGACGTCAATGTTGCAAGTGCCACGCCTGTGTGGGTAAGTTGCGTGGGAGTAAGTTGTGTGTGTGGGCAAGCTGTGTGTGAGTAAGTTGTGTGTGAGGAAGTTGTGTGTGTGGGTAAGTTGTGTGTGGGGAAGTTGTGTCTGGGTAACTTGTGTTTGGGTAACTTGTCTGTGAGTGAGTTGTCTGTGAGTGAGTTGTGTGTGTGGGTAAGTTGTCTGTGAGTAAGTTGTGTGTGGGTAAGTTGTGTGTGTGGATAAGTTGTGTGTGTGGGTAAGTTGTGTGGATAAGTTGTGTGTGTGTGTGGATAAGTTGTGTGTGTGTGGGCAAGTTGTGTGTGGGTAAGTTGTGTGTGAGGAAGTTGTGTGAGTTGTGCGTGGGGAAGTTGTGTGTGAGGAAGTTGTGTGAGTTGTGTGGGGGTAAGTTGTGTGTGGTTAAGTTGTGTCTGGGTAAGTTGTGTCTGGGTAACTTGTGTCTGGGTAAGTTGTGTCTGGGTAAGTTGTGTCTGGGTAACTTGTCTGTGAGTGAGTTGTCTGTGAGTGAGTTGTGTGTGTGTGTGTTGGTAAGTTGTCTGTGGGTAAGTTGTGTGTGGGTAAGTTGTGTGTGGATAATTTGTGTGTGTGGGTAAGTTGTGTGGATAAGTTGTGTGTGTGGATAAGTTGTGTGTGGGCAAGTTGTGTGTGGGCAAGCTGCGTGTGAGGAAGTTGTGTGAGTTGTGTGTGGGGAAGTTGTCTGTGTGAGGATGTTGTGTGAGTTGTGTGGGGGTAAGTTGTGTGTGGGTAAGTTGTGTCTGGGTAACTTGTCTGTGAGTGAGTTGTCTGTGAGTGAGGTGTGTGTGTGTGTGGGTAAGTTGTCTGTGAGTAAGTTGTGTGGGGGTAAGTTGTGTGTGTGTGGATAAGTTGTGTGTGTGTGGGTAAGTTGTGTGGATAAGTTGTGTGTGCGTGGATAAGTTGTGTGTGGGCAAGTTGTGTGTGGGTAAGTTGTGTGTGGGTAAGTTGTGTGTGGGTAAGTTGTGTGTGGGCAAGTTGCCCACGGGAGCGGACGGAGGCCGGGAGTGCCCAACAAAAAACAAGAACCCCACACAAAGATGTGAGAAAAAAACATGGTATTTTGGGGGACTTTTGGGCAACTTCGTCACTTGTACGTCTTATCTTACAGCGCACAGCACAGGGACCTGTGCGCGCATCTTGCACATCATCATCACAATGATCATCAATTGATCATCATATGATCATCATCATCATCATCATCATCATCATCACCAAGTCCTAAACCCTAAAACTCTCGACCCTTACGCAAGAAAACCCTAAAACCTTAAACCCTAAACCCTAAAACCTAAACCCCCAAACCCCAAACCCCAAACCCAAGATGCACCCCACAAGGATGCGCGCGACACGGAGTTTTTGCACGAAACATTACATCATTACATGTCAGACCAGAACAACATATATAACATTGCACTACATGAAGCTACATCATACTGACATTGACACAACATACATGCCAACCCTTTCTTTCCCTGCCTCTCGGCCTCTCTGCCTCTCTCTCTCCCATGTGGAGTGTGGAGTGTGGACAAGCTGATGGGTTTGAAGGGTTCCACTGTGAATTTTTTTGTCAAGTTGGGCACCAAGGTCTGGGTCAAAAAAAATATGCATTTGAAGTGGGGTGAGGCCTTAACTGACCTGGGTCTTGCTCCGGAGGTCCTTGATTTTGGGTTTGTAGTTCCCTGGAAATCCGTCTTTCAACCATCAGTGGGAGGGGGGAGGTTCTTATCTATATAAATATATATACACACGCATGTCTGTATAATAATTTGTATGTACGTACGTACGTACGTACGTATGTATGTATGTATGTATGTATTGAAGAATTCACAGCAGCTGTCAGATGTTGTATCTGCTGTTGCAGTGTTGAACTCGCGCAGCTGTGTTGTTTGTACCTCTGTTGACTTTGGGCACTGTCGTCTTCAGCCATCCTTGAGCCAAACGTTGTTGAACGTTTGGGTCCTTAGTGTACAGGTATGTTGGTCTACTGCACACATACTTGTATATTAACACGGCCTCTTGACATGTTGACAATAGTTGTCTGCATGTCATCATCAACTTGTTGAACACTAACTGTATCAATCGGACTAACTACATTGTTGGGTGAAAAAGATATTACTTGGCTAAATGTTGAATCCACTGTACACTTTACATAGTGAAGTGTTGATCAAAGACATTATCTATCGAAATAGTGTACGTCTGTTGAACTGAAAATCACTGTCGAATTCAACCTATGTTGATGGTGCTGTTGACCTCACNGTCTGTTGAACTGAAAATCACTGTCGAATTCAACCTATGTTGATGGTGCTGTTGACCTCACTGCCTGTGCGCTCAGTTGAGGTAGTTCATGTTGCACTCGTCTCTGTTGGCTTAGGGTGTTGAACCCAGGGATGTTGCAGTGTCACCCCAGGCTGTTGTTTTGGATGTCAGTCTCACCCTTCATTGGATGGTGTTCAGTCAGCCATCCTTGTTGACAGATAGAGTTGTGATTCCTCCATCTGTTGCTCGTCAACATCCTCATGTTGATCTGAGTGGTACTTGTTGAAGGCCTCAACAAATGCACCCATGTTGGGAAAGATGTTGACCCACTCCAGGATGCGCTTGTTGCCTCTCAATCGTTCCTTGGTTTTGTTGCCGTGGTAGGGCAACTGGAAGCCATCCTCAAGAAGTGGATGTTGGTTCCTCAATAGTTGTTCAATCCGTTGTTGCACTTCTGTTGGCATTGTTGACAACACCGATGTGCCTGTGTACTCCAGGCTGTTGACCAGAGCTCGAAACCATGGATGCTTGGTCTCTGCGACCTGCATCACTGGGATTGGCATGTTGTAATGCCACTAGTAGCCATTGTCCCAAGACAGGTTGTTGGCTATCGATCCCAGGATGTTGCCGTCCATATTGATCGTGGCAACTTGCCATAATTGGAGTGTTGCTGCCTCATCTGTTGGTAGGACAAGTTGATGTCCTGTCTCAACTTGCAGCTGTGTTGCCATATGGTATCCTCTGTTGAAGAGGTTATTCTCCTGGCACCCCAAACGATGGTTTTGTTGGATCGTGTTGGGGATGAAACTCAGCAAATAAATTGTTTTCCAGTCGTTGCTCTGTACATGCACCTCTGTTGCATGAAAGAACAGGGTTGCAATCGCCGATGTTGGACTTGGTCAAAAAAATGAGCTTGTCCCATGTGGGACACATAGTGTTGCCGAGTTTCAAGGGCCTGCTTTGGACTCAACGTTGTCAACAAAATGTTGACACAAAATCTGCACGAAATCAAAGTGTTGAATTCTTCAAACGCTTGAATTTCAAGCTCCGCACAAAAGACATGTTGTGTATCACAGACATGTTGTGTGGGACGTGTACATATACTTCACGTTTGAGGTACCGTAACGTTGATATAGTACATGCCGAAAAATCACGTTGAAATACTTGAGGGGGTATCATGTTGATATACTCCGTGATGTAGTTACAGCAAAGGTCTTTCAACTATTGTTGATCCCATGGCTAAGGATAGTGAAACTTGTATGTTCAGTGCGCGCGCTGCAGAAGGTGCTAATGTTGCTGCTTGCTTGTTGCAAACTGCTGGTGAAACTGTTTGCTTGTTGCTTCAGTGGATGTTGAAATGCTGGATGCCGATTCCAGCTTGTTGGAGGTGTCGTTGCAGAGTCTCTGTTGAGACATACTTGGTCAATATGTCTGCTGGGTTGTCGTTTGTGTGGATTTTGATGATTTTTAAGTAGTCATGTGAGATCAGTTGTTGTATGAACAGGTGTTTGAGTTCGACATGTTTTGCTTTTCTTGCAGCTCCGATCCTTGTTGTCATACTTTTGCCACTTGATGAGTCTGTGCGAATCTTGATGTTGACCTTGTTGATGCTGAGAACTTCCATCAAGAGGCTTCTGATGTGTAGCGCTTCTGTTGCGCCAGTGTTGATGGCATACAGCTCGGCCTCTGCACTTGAGAGTGCAATTGTTGCCTGTGTTCTGCTTCCATAGTTGACCGTTGTCCCAAGCAGGGAGATGATGAATCCTGTTGCTGATTTCCTTGTTGTAGGACATCCTGCCCAGTCGCTGTCCACATAGACGCTGATGTCTGGGATTGCTTTTGTGGAAGCTTCACGGTTGGTCGAATGATCTGTTTGTAACCTTTTGTTCCTTAATGTATCTGAGAAGGTGCTTCAGCTTCTGTTGGTCAGCTGTTGTTGGCTGCTGCAATGCTCTGGCTAGTTTTTTTGTTGCGTAGCTGATGTCGGGTCTTGTGTATGTCATCCATTGGAGTTTCCCGACTGCTCGTCTGTATTGAGCATGTTTTCTTCTGTTGAAAGAGGTTGGTCGTGATCTGCTGTCGCTGTTTTCAGTGCTGATGTGCCTGGTGCTGGTGCTGGTTTGCTGTCTTGTAGGTTTGCTTCTGTCAAGAGTGTTGTGATGTACTCATCTGCCAGGCTGATCTCGTAGTGGTCTCCTCTGTTGGTGATGTTCCTGCCAAGAAATGCCACTGTGTTTCCTGTTGACAATGTACCTGTTGGTCGTAAAAGAAGCGGTGTTGGATCGCCTTGAAAAGCTTGTTGAAGGTCTGTTCCTCGCCAAGGAAAAGTAAAGTAGACCATCAACGTAAACCAAGACGAAACAGTTGCGTGTTGTTGTCATGTAGATGTTGGGCTCTGCTGTGCGGCGGCGAAGTCCAATCTGTTGAAGGACTTCTGACAGATGTTTCTACCATGCTTTAGGACTGCTGCGGAGTCCGTAGATTGCCTTCAGTAGCTTCCATACGATGTTGTCCTCCGGGTTGTAGAACTCCTTTGGCGGGTACATGTAGAGGTCCGCTGTTNAGAATCTCTTGTTTCATTCCTTCGGTTGTCTTCATCTTGTCAAGACCATCAGTGTTGTTCACGATGGGTTCAAGTAGAATTCTCTCTGTCTGTTGCTCTCTTGCATCTTCACAGGAATATGCTGCAATCTCCTTTCCTTGTTTCGTTTGTATGGTGACCTTTGTGATTCTGAGTCTGCTTTTCGGCTGTTCTGGTGTTGGTTCTGGACGGGCTGGCGCTTCCTGCTGTGTGGCTGTTCGTTGTTGCTTTGTTGCACTTCCTTCTGCTATGTCGTCTGTCACCTGTCGTTTTGGCGGTGACGGCATTGCTGGTCTGCTATGGCAACTTGTTGGTGCTGTGGCCATTGGTGAACTGGCCAACGCTGGTGTTGTTGTTGCCAATGGCGTGTCTGCAATTGCTTTTGGTGGAAGCTGTGGTGTCGTAGTCGCTTGTTCCGTAGGTGTCTGCTTCTCTGTTGTTGTTGTTTTGTTTGTCTTCTCGGTGGATGGAAAACCATCGGTGGTTGTAGTTGTGCTTGTGATGTTGGTGGTGGTGTCATTGTCTGTCCTGTTTGGCTAGTGATGTCGAACATCTGTTTGTCGTACTCTTCAGGTTTAGGCATGCGTCTGATTGTTCTTGCTCTGATCACCTTGTTGCTGATGCCCAGGAGTGTTTCTCCTGTTGCTGTGTCTCTTCCAAGCCAAATTGCTTTGAAGAAACGTTGTTCCATCTTGGGAAGTTGGTTGACTGTTGGTAGTAGGTATTGCACTGTTTCTCCAAACTCACAGATTGGAGCTCTATGGTCTTTGTTCCATCTGCGGAAGTAACTTGTGTTCCCATCTGCGTGGGTTGCGTACCTGTTGGGCAGATACGCAGTTTGTCGTACCAGCCATGGTACGATTGGGTGTTTGCTTGTGATGGTTCTGTCATAGTTTTGTTGTAGTTGGGCTCTCAGTGTTCTGATCTGTCCCATCAATGTTCGATGGAACCGTTCGACGCTGCCTTGTGCTATGTTGGTGATTGTCTGACGGTGATGTTGCCACCCATTTTGCTTGCTGCTGTTTGTAGAAGTGCTATGAGGTGATCCTCTTGATCTGACTGTAGGATGGTGCTGTTGAGTATCGCTTGTACTCTGCCGCATTCCATGAGGAATGATTGGATGCAGTTGACATGGTATTGAAAGTCTTGTTGTTTGTCTCCAACCNATGGTGCTGTTGAGTATCGCTTGTACTCTGCCGCATTCCATGAGGAATGATTGGATGCAGTTGACATGGTATTGAAAGTCTTGTTGTTTGTCTCCAACCATTGTTGCAATCACCATGCCTGTCTCCACATCAATCCCGGTGAGGATTGCGGATGTTGTTGATTCTCCTGCTGTTTTGAAGTAGCAAAATTCAAACTGCACCACTGGCATTTTGTTCTTCTGTTTTGGATGGTTGTCTGCTCTAATTACCCTTGTTGGCGACACATGTTGGGCACCAACTTCTGCAGGGTAGGTGTGTGAGTTCGTGTTCTGCTCTTTCCTGTTGTGTTGGCTGTGCTGGTGCTGTCAGTCCTCTTGCTGGCTTTGCATGTTGTGGATCTTCTTCATCCACATCATGTACCTCAGCTTTGTATGAGGTACTCTCCTCAAAGTTTGTTGAGCCAGTCCATGGGACGCTCAGAGCTACTTGTCGCTTTGTTGTCCAGTCATCGTCGATTCTATACCATCTTGCTCCTGATGTTGGCCTGACCATTGTTGTTCTCTCCGGGTTCAGCTTTGTCACGTCTGGTCCATCTTGCGTCTGTTGTGGTATGTAGAGTTCTGTTCTGGGCTTTATGTGGACTCTTTTCCACAGGTGTCCTTCTCTGACCCAGTAATCCTCTGTTGCTGGGACCTCCTTTGGTCTTGGAATGCTCGTTGCTGAATGTGATTGTTGTGATCTGCTTGGTTGTTGCTCACTGCTTGTTGCCATCTCATCAGGTCTCTCTGGCTTCTTCTCTGTATATCTCCTCTTCTGTTGTGATGCCTCTTGTTGTTGCTGGTTGGGCGCAGGCAATGCTTTGCCTGTCGTGGCTGGTGTTGTGATTGGTGGCTTTGGTGGTCTTGGATTCTGTCTGACCTTGAACCATGTTTCTCCTTCCCATGCTGTGTTCAGCAATCTCTTCTGTTGGCTATGTTCAAGGCTATGAAGCTTCTCCTCAAAGTCCTCTGTTGTTCCATCGTGTTTGTGTGCTATTGTCCTTCTGTAGTCTTCCAGTTTGTCCATTGGAACTGGACACTGTTGGTCTGGCATGTATGTTGCTCTGCGCTTGGCTTTGTGGAGTCTCACCAAATACCCTTGGCTGTTGTATGTCCAAATGTCGTGTTGGTGTGTCACCCATTGTGCTCCTCCTGGTGTCAGTGTGATGGGTGAGATTGTTGCTTTGCTTCCTTGTTGTGTTTCATGTACGTCGAGTTTGTAGTTTGGTGGTGTTCCTGTGTTGTTCACAGGCAGGAAGTATGTTCCTTCCTTGTTCGTAGTTTTGCTTCAAAACCATTTGGGTGTGTGATTGTTGGCTGTTCACTGAAGTGTATTGTGAAGCCTTGTTCTGCCAGTCTTGTTACTGACAAAATTGGCCGTGAAACCGAACATACATAGAACGGAATCACAATCTGTTGGTTGCTCTCGTTGGTCATGTAGACCCATTTGTACCCATAAACTTCAATGGGGTCTTCCGTTGCTGTCCTCAAGTTTGGTCTTTCGTGTTCTGGTAGGTCATACGTTTGTGTTGTCGAGGCAAACCAAACTGGGCAAACATGTGTTGCCGCTCCGCTGTCGATCATGAGCTCATCCTTGTTGAGATTGGTGATCATCCTCATGTCTGGTGCTCTGGCTGTGCTGTTGCTGTCGCGTGGTACTGTGACCGCTGCAATCTGCAAAGCTGGTGTTGCATCTAATTGCGCCGGCGCAGGCAATGCTAATTGTTGTGGTTGTTGCTGGACTGCATGGACTTGTGTTTAGTCGTTGGTCCACCAATGGTTGTCATAGGTGGTCTGTGGTCCATACCACTGGTCTGTTGCAACGTTGTACCCTTCATGGGTATCTTCCTGTATGTTGTATACTGGAACTCTGCAGTCCTTTGCTGTGTGGCCTTGTTGACCACATCTGTAGCAGCCTGTGTATATCCTTTTCCTTTGCCGGTTGCCTTTCCTTGTCCTTTACCTTTTCCTTGCGCATAGTTGTTGAATCCTTTGTAGTACATCTGTTGGCCAACTGGTCCTTTTCCTTTGCCTTGTCCTCCGTAGCCATAGCTATGTTGTCCATAGCCTTTTCCTTTGTTGCCTCTCTTTCCTTTGGTCCTTCCTTTCTTTCCTTTGGTCTTTCCTTTCTTTCCTTTGGTCTTTCCTTTCTTTCCTTTGCTCTTGTTCTTTCCTTTTCCTTTGTGCCTTTGTTGACGGCTCCTATGTCCATTGGTGCAGCTCCTCCATTGTAATTTGTTGCAACACTGGATGACGCTTGCTGCCGGAGTCTGTTGAATGCTGTTGTTGTCCTGTAGTATTCCATGATTTTTGCTCTGATGTCGGTGTAGGTTGGTGTTGCTCCAGCCATCAGGTGAAGGTGTCGTTGTAGTGGTCCTTTGGTTTCATTCATCAAGACCGCAATCTTGACTTGGTCTGGTAGTTGTGTGTTGTTGTCTCTTTCATACGTGCTGAGCTCAAACTCCCAGTTGGAGAATGACTCTTCGAAGTTGTTGTTGTCGAATTTGTGAGGTATCCTATACTCCTTGTTCCTACCGGCAGTGAAAACCTCGTGTTGAGTTGTCTGAGTACCTCAAGTCCAATTTCATGTTGATGTTGTCTGCAAAGAGTGGCTGCTGCTCCTGTTGTCACGTTGATTAACACGTACTTGAGGTTTTGGTCCAGTNACCTCAAGTCCAATTTCATGTTGATGTTGTCTGCAAAGAGTGGCTGCTGCTCCTGTTGTCACGTTGATTAACACGTACTTGAGGTTTTGGTCCAGTTGGGCCCATGCTTCTGCTTCCTCCAGTTTTGTGGCTGCTTGCCGTAAGTGTGCCTCTGTCACTTGTTGTGTTGCTGCTTCGGCCAGCCTGAACATCCTTGGGTAGAATGGGTCGTGTAGACCCATGTATGCTGTGAACTTGTACTTCTATTTTTCATATGTGGCATAGTTGCTATCATATGTTGGGGGTTTGAGTTTAAGTTTGTCTGTTGCTGCCAAGGCTGTTACTTCATCGTCTGCTGGCGCTGCCATTGTTGTATGTGTGAGTGCTTGTTGTGTATTGTAGAGGATCCCCCAGTGTTCGGGGATCAAGTCCTCTCCTGTTGTTCACTGCTGTTGCTTGGAGATGCCCCTGGTTAGGCAGAGTTCCGCTACCATGAAAAATTCACAGCAGCTGTCAGATGTTGTATCTGCTGTTGCAGTGTTGAACTCGCACAGCTGTGTTGTTTGTACCTCTGTTGGCTCTGGGCACTGTCGTCTTGAGCCATCCTTGAGCCAAACGTTGTTGAACGTTTGGGTCCTTAGTGTACAGGTATGGAGGTCTACTGTACACATACTTGTATATTAACATGTATGTATGTATGTGTGTGTGTGTATGTAAATGTAAATTTGTTTATATGCATATGTATATGTGTATGTGTATGTGCATGTGCATGCATGCATGCATGCATGCATGCATGCATGCATGTATGTGTGTATGTGTATGTGTATGTGTATGTGTATGTGTATGTGTATGTGTATGTGTATATGTATGTATGTATGTATGTAGGTAGGTAGGTATGTATGTATGTATGTGTGTATGCAAGCATGCATGCATGCATGCATGCATGCATGCATGCATGTATGTATGTGTGTGTATGTGTGTAGGTGTGTATGTGTGTGTGTCTATCTATCTATCTATCTATCTATCTATCTATCTATCTATCTATCTATCCATGTATCTATCTATCCATCTATCCATGTATCTATGTATCTATGTATCTATGTATCTATGTGTCTATGTCTATGCATATGATTGTAAATGATTGTATATGATTGTATATGCATGGTGAGTTCAGTCATGTCTCAACGCAACCGCTTCTGCAAGGTCGGTATCGATAAAAACTGGTCTTCGATACAAAAAACACATTTTGTCAACAGAGGTATTGGGACTGGACTCCCCGCCAGTGCCATCCGCACACGGAGATCGGCATGAGAAGAGGCTCCACGTTCCACTCAAACCACGGGGTCAGTCACGTCCCTCCCTTTCCCCGCTTCAATTCAATGGGGTAACGCGGATGAAAATGAAAAACTTGCAAATTCCAAATCGTGAAATTGTCTTTGTTTCCTCCATTTCCTATGCCTGTCAAGCATCATGCATATCTAAAATACCAACTTTCAACATAGGTCCCAGGGGTCGAAGTCTGTTGAACAAATTTCAGCGGAAGCCTACACTACGGATGCTCCGAGAACCGCATCCGCTGCGAGGATCTCAACCCGGAAAAGAAACAACTTGAAAGCAGGTTACGGCTCTTCTTGTCCGCTGCAGCCTTTAGTCTGTAGTACTTTTTGCCTGTGGCTTTGCAAGTGGAGAAAGGAAAGAACCGCAGAAGCCCAAAGGCACCACCTTGTATTCTTACATGTCTTGCATCATGCCCCACCAATTCGTCGGGTCTTTTGCTCGAAGACAAAGTAACATGCCATTGGATGCAATGTGCGGCCCCTCGGCTTTCTTGCCAAGCCATATTTACCAATTCCATCACCGTGTCAGTTTGTTGCGACGGACTGGCAACCCAGAATGTGCAGTTGAAGAAAAAGCTCCAGGCAGATCTGGCATTTGAATTCCTGTGATTTAGGAGTCTCGAAGCATGATATCCAGGTGATTTGTCTAACCAATGCCCAAGCCTTCTGCAGTCTTCTTGAAGTCTTCCAACTCCTGCAAACGCAAAGACCAGCTCGTATCGACACACTGTAGCAGACATTTCAGGCAAGTATTTACTCGCAGGACCAAGAAAAACATCCATTGCCATCCATTGCCAAATGCTGTTTCAACCCGCGTCCTTTTCGTACCTTAGTGTTTCAACCCATCCGCCATGCAAAATGTCCCGTCTGCAGATTGCCAAACCGTATCCACCCTCAAATTCTTGCAGCTAGACGGGCAACAGATCTCAGCAACCCGAACAAAGGTTTAGTAAGTCCAAGTGGCTCTTCCACTTTATCTTTTGCTTCTTCAATGTACTTCTTCTGGCCCTTTCATCTTGACAAGCTTGAAATGCATTGAAATGCTGTCATTTGGGCTAATGCATTTGCGAACTTGAGAGTGGCCATGGTACAGTATGCAATGGTCTGCCATGGTTGCCCTCGTTGCCCTGCCTCCTCGCCAAGCTCTTTCCAAGCCTTGCTTTGCTCTGCCAAGCCGCCACCACCTGCAAAGCTCATACTGCTGAGCTTTTTTGGTTTGACATTGTTTCATCCGATTCTTTGCGCCAGTGCGCCAAACACTTTTTCTTCAAACACTTTTTCTAAAACACTTTTTCTTCAAGGTCTTCACAGGAAAAGGCAGCAGCCCTGAGCATCCTTTCAGACCATACAATTCTAAAACCAAGCTTGCTCCTAACTCAATGCTCGCTCGAGAGACCGGCCTTTGTTCGCCGCCATGAAGAGGTTCATAGCTTTGGGTGGCTTTTTCGGCATGCTGTCCGGAATCGGAGGGCCTTTCTTGGTTTCCTTCTTTACCGCCTTTGCCTTTCCTGATTGTGATTCAATAGGATTCGGCTCATAAAGGTGCTGCCACTTCGATTGCTTATTCCTGCCTGCCGGCTTCGCTTTTGGCTTGGCCACAGCAAGGTATTTCTTGTATTCTGCTGACTTCTGAAACTCCTGCGCCACCCTTACATTGTCTCCGTCCCAGTCACCCTTTCATTTTTCAAATGCGTAAAGTATCAAAATAATCACTGCCCTGCAAAGGGTCCCTCTGCCTTACACCGAACTCAAGAAATATAAAGCCTTCTGAATCCTTGTGAAATTCCCGCAGTCTGCTCGTACGTGAAGAATGCATGCACAAGCAATGGACGAGCCAAATGACTAAAAGCTTGCATGAAGGCAAGATGTTGCGAAGTTGAAGAAGTCCTCAATTTGTTCAAGATACTCGTCATTCTTTTCCTTTGCCATGTCTTCGTATACCTTCTTCTCCTCTTCTGGAAGTCCTCCGGCAGAATATGCATCTATCGATATCTATCGTCATTTATCTTTCAATCGACATAATGATGGCCGCATGGCCGGCCAAAGGGCCGACCACTGTATAGATCCCAAGTTCGTCAACAGTCTCGATACTCTCTAGTTATGTTGACTTCCAGGCGTGCAAGCTTCCTTCTTTTTCAAGCGCAAATCCAGGCACCAAAGAACAAAACCGACAAAACCAAACAATTTACATATATTTACATGACATATCGTGACATGTATAACGAACCCTGGAACCTTGTGGCACCAGGAGTTTTTGATAGTTTTTGCATGTTTTTGCAACTCCGGAACCTTGGAACTCTGAAAACTCTGAAAACTGAGGACAAAAAAGGAAAATTAAAAAAAAACAGTGCAAAGGTGGAAGGAAAATACAGCGGATAGGGAAGAGAATAATATTGACGGAATGCAGGAAAAAAACAGGAGCCCAGAGATTGACTTCCCCATACCATCCCAAGTATGCATTGGAAAGACAAAAGCGAAGAACAAGACTGAAGCTAGGTGTTGGGATGTAGCCTCATGCATGTTCCTTGGTTTTCTCCTTGTTTTCCGTTCTTCTTCGTCCTTTGTTTTTTCTTCGAAGTGTCAAGATTATGTGATGTCTGCAATGGTCATCACAACTCCCCAGCACTTAGTCCTGCGCATCTAATCTAGGTATTCAACCGCCAAACCATCCTGTGACCAACAGAGCCCAACAAAACCCGCAGTAAGCCTCGGTAGATCTCTGACAGCTTTCCATTCAGCCGGAGACCCTGTACCGCCAAAATTGTCAGGGCAGAAGTGCGGCAGAACTCTAGATGCCCCAAATGCAACGTGACGCATTTCAATGCAAATAAGATCAAACAAGGCATTCGAACGCGATGCAAACAAAATCAAATGCACAAATGATGTTGGAATGAGTACTCAAAACAGGTACAGCGAAGGCCTTGAGGTCCGGAAATTGTGAAGCATACTCACTTCGTTTCTCGTTGCGGAACAATGCCACGGCACTTGGCGGCCTGATATGCAATTTGAGGGCCACATGCTGAACACACTGCATGCCTGGAACTTCCTAATCCAAGGGTTGGTCATTGCGCCTTTTGGGTTCGTCTTTCAAAAACTTTTCCTTGGCAGTTGCAAGCCTCCGCCTGAGTCTGTGCACAACTGAAGGAATCAAATGAAGAACATGAAAGACTTTTTGGTTTAAAAAAACAAGCAGCTTTAGCTACCAAAGTCCATACTGTACCAAAGTCCGTTAGGCTGGGCTATGCTCTATCCAATGTCAAGGTGTTGACCAAGTGCAGGATCATTTTAAAGTCTGCGCTGGAGCAGCATTTGAAGGCCTTTTCGCCAAGGCCGCTGTTTCTTTCATATACTTTTTGCCTTCGTCTGTGCTCTTCCACTCTTTCATCCGCTCCTATCAACAAAATCTGTGCAAAATGAGTGGCTGCGCTCGGGTGGAAGGCTTCAAGCCTCGTACTCACTAAAGGCTTCTGCAGCTTGATCTCGCAGCTTCTCCTGCAAAGGTTTCCCCTTCAAAAACTATTGCCTCATTCCTCATGCACATGCATAAATATGATTCTATATACATATATAATCATATATATATGTGTGTGTGTGTGGATGTATGTATGTATGTCTGTCTGTCCGTCCGTCCGTCCGTCTGTCCGTCTGTCCGTCTGTCCGTCCGTCTGTCTGTCTGCCTGCCTGCCTGCCTGGCTGTCTGGCTGTCTGTCTGTCTGTCTGTCTGCCTGCCTGCCTGCCTGGGTGGCTGGCTGGCTGGCTGTCTGTCTGTCTGTCTGTCTGTGTGTCTGTGTGTCTGCGTGTCTTCGTGTCTTCGTGTCTGCGTGTCTTCGTGTCTGCGTGTCTGCGTGTCTGCGTGTCTGCGTGTCTTCGTGTCTGCGTGTCTTCGTGTCTGCGTGTCTGCGTGTCTTCGTGTCTGCGTGTCTGCGTGTCTGCGTGTCTGCGTGTCTGCGTGTCTGCGTGTCTGCGTGTCTGCGTGTCTGCGTGTCTGCGTGTCTGCGTGTCTGCGTGTCTGCGTGTCTGCGTGTCTGCGTGTCTGCGTGTCTGCGTGTCTGCG